>WBMY01001517.1:19709-112980 GCA_013397315.1 Donacobius atricapilla
CGGGGCCGGCTGGGCGCGCAGGGCGGCCGCGGTGACAGCCCCGGCGGCTGCAGCACCTGCCAGCGGCCGGCCCGCTGCTGCGGCCGCTCACACCCGGGCCTTACACGGCCTCTTTCTCTGCTCCTCCTTCCAGCTCCCTCTTGGTCCGCTGTTTTCTATATTTGATCTTTCTCTCACAGTTTTTCTGACCCAGACCCGTGGACTTTTGCTAGCGGCTCTTTGCAACAGTCTTTCGGAACCGCTATAGAGGCGGGATGTTCGTGAAGAATGGTGAAAATCCGAGCACCGTGCTCCTGTGTTCTTACCCACGACTGCTTTTTTCCTCATTTGGGATTTGCTCTCTTAACTTTGTTCTCCTTTTGCTGCAGTAGCTAACTCCTGAAATATTTCCTGTTGATAGCCGGTGTTAGTTGCTCTTTCCTCTGCCCTGGCTAAACTCTGCCAGTTTTTCACGTGTGAGAAGATGCTTCAAGATAGAAATGCTTAAGGTGTATGAGAACAGAAGTGCTTGATTCATGTAAACACAGGTTAAAGGACTGAAAATAGGAATTTGGTCTAAGGCATTGATATAGCACTTAGTCTTAAAATAATTTTGGAATATTAATGTCACTATGAATAATTAAAGACATATTTAAAAGAAATAGCATGCTTAATTAAATTCTTCTCCTCTTCCTTGCCCAGCAGACTAAGAGAAGAACTTTGATCCTGTCTTGCATTTCTTAGATTTTCTCAAGGCATGGCTGGTGTCATAAAGCCAATGACATAGCACATTCACTGCCCTAGTGGATCTGCATCAAAATAAAATAACATGAAGTCCAAGACCTAAGAGGCAAGATATTAAACCTAATAATGAAATCTTAGCATCAAATAGGTGTGGAGATTTTTATTATTATTTTCCTGCTTGCTTTGACAGCAAAGTCACTTAAAAGCTCTGCACTGGGCATAAGGTTTGAGGAGAAAGGTAGGAAATGGCACATCCTTCTGTCCTTCTATATGCTGCAGTGGTGCCAGTGACTTTCTTCTGTTCTCACTTGTTTGTTACTTTTTTTCTTGAGAGCAGACAGTTTTAATTTTTGTCTGCATCTCAGTGTTTTGCCCTGTTACCATAATCTCCTTTTCAACACTTCTTCTTCTTTCTCGCTGTAAGCGCCCATGGGGCTGGCACAGTCTAGGGAGTCCCTGCAGATTCCTAGGATTCAGTGTTGCTAGTTCCTGAGTCTGTACTGGGATGTTTTATTAATAGAATCTGCCTGATAGGCAGATGGCACATTACTACCACACCCTTTAATTCCACATTCAAGTCTTTAGAAGAAACCCAGGGTACTTTGCATGTGTTCCTGGACAGAAGAGCCTGTCAGTCTGGTTCCAAGATGGTTTCTTTTCTCTCCTCAGAGTGAAATTATTACCTTCAGAGGATACCCTAGTGAGGAATATGAAGTGACAACAGAAGATGGATATATTCTTTCCATTAACAGAATACCTTATGGAAGAAAAGGCCGTGAAGGAAGTGAAGGTAAGATTTATGTCTGTTTGGAAAAAGAAAGAATGAAAATGAAAAAGCTGTCTTTGATTTATAAAACTTAATAATCCAGATGAAGACTAAGGACTGCCATGGTTTAAGACCATGGAGGAGATGCAAAGGGTGTACAGGTGAGGAGGTGGGGGACCGAGAGAATAGTGCTAATGTAAGCTCAAACTTACAAGGGAGCAATATGGACAAAGGCTTTTGTGAGGACTGAATGATAGAATGCTTTAAAATGAGACAGATGTGGAAGAAGAGAGACACGTACCTTTTGAATTGCTATCCTTGTACACTGTGTATGGAATTAACAGTCTCTGTGCAGTGGCTGAATTGGTTATCAGTCTTGCCACCATCCCTTTTAAAAATTCCTACAGACGTTCAGGTAACAGCAGCCCATTTGCATAGAAATTACATATTCTAAGGATTGTCTCAGAATGCTTCAGACTGAAAAAATCCTAGGATTACAGGTAAAAACATGAAGCTCACAAAAGAAATTTATGATTGTCCTATAGCCTTGGGTGTGAACGAGACCTGTGGAAAAACCCTCTCCCCTGTCAAAGGCCAAGCAACAGCCTTCCTGAGCTTATCTGTTGGTTTTGTATGAGTTAGGATGTTTGCACTGTCTGTTGTCTTTCACAAGGAGTGTGTAAAGATCAGTGCATGGACGAGCCCTGTCCAAACTGGCAGGTGCCTTTGTATTTAATTTCAGAGAAGCCCATAGGAAAAAAGGCTCCCTTTGTACCTGCTGATTTTGTTGAATCCTTCATTGATGACATAAGTAAACAGAAGTTTCCTGACTTCTGGGAATTCTCCACATACCCCCTGCCACACCCTCGACCCCAAGTTCATGTTTTGCAGAGTGCTTTAATTTGAAAAAACAAGGATTACTGACCACATTTGTGGAAGTGTGAGCTCCTGGGAGAATGAAGATTTCAAAGTTCATGTTGATCTTAAGTTTTTATAGACTTGGTATCTTTTCTCAATAGAGATACCAATGATGTGTTACTGTTGACTTAGCATATATATGCCATATTTTTCTTTTGCAATACCTGCATAATGTGAATGGGATTCCTTGGAATTATGTATCCACATGATGTTTTGGAACAAAACCCACAGTTCCTCAGGAAAAAAAAAGGGAGGAAATGTACAGAGAACCTAAAAGCAAAACATCAAGGATTTTTGGTTTTTACTGGTAAAAAATCCTAAAACAACTGCAGACCATCGGTAGGAAGGATGTGGAAGTAAATCTGTCTTCAGCTTCTTGGGTCTGTAGTGAAGAGAACAAAATGTTCTATGCAGAAACGGTAGATTAAGGACCCACCTTTTTTATTCCTCCTCTGGAGTTTTTAGGATCATGGGTGATAGAAAGGCATTATTATTATCCAAGTCAGTTTGTCATATGATTGTGCAATTCACGTGGAGATCTGGTGACTGCTTGGTAAAGTGAAAGAGGAACTGGCAGAAATTGGAGGTTAATATGGGAATAGAATTAAAGCAGTAAGGCAGTTAAACAGTTTTCCCCTTCCAGTGTTATGAAACATGCAATAGCAGTTTGAGGAGAGCCTGTTCTTCAAAAATTCAGAAGTTGGTTGGTCTGAGGTTAGTAAAAGGGAAGATGGTATCAATGGTATGTGGTACGTGAGGCTTGACAATCCTGTTTGTAAGACAATAAAGTATTAGTGCAGCAGAGTAAACAATTATGTTGAACTGTACTGTCTCCAGTGCCAGGCAGGCACTGCTAGACACTTGCTCTGCTTGCCTGGACAGTATGCCATGTGGGTTTTTTAACAAAGTGGGAAAAGCAGGCACTCAAAAGGTTCCTTGACACAAGTATAAAGATTTCCAGGAAAGGGGAGTATTGTTAATTTGGAATTTGAAAGTTGCAGCAAACATTTGTGGACATGACCTGTGATGGATAATATAGGTGACTGAAAGTTGTGATTTATCTGTTTCTGCTGGAAGATCCAAGTCTAAATTATCAGTGGAGAAAGTATTGTGTGAGTCTGTATCATAGCAGAGTGTCACTGGAGGAGTGTCTTGAGTGTCCTGATGTGTCCTGAGTAATCCCTGGTGTTGAGCTAGTTACCATGTTACCTTTTTTCAGTTTTCAGGGCAGAAGTAAAAGCCAAAACAGAGCTTCTGTGAGAACCGGAGACAGGTCTTTCTAGTTTCTGATGGCCTTGTTTCTCCCAAGGGATTAGATGTTAATTGATTTTCTTCGTGTAGAAGCAGGAACCTTGAATTTTTAAATCTGTATTCCACATAAAGGTGCCATTCCCCTTTTCAGGACAGGGAAGTCAAGAGAGTCTTCCTAAATTCTGCCTGGGTCTTAATTGTGGTTCTTATAACTACTTAAATTAAGGGGAGAAAGTCCTGCTCTTCAGGTTTTGCCAGAGCTTTGGTGATGGAAGTGTGTTGCACAGAGATAATATCAGTACCAGTTGCAGAGATTTCCACAGTTCAGCACAGTGGTTTGGCATTGCTTTGGCTGAACAACAAAGACCTCAGCAGCACATATGTGGGAATGCCTTGCCCAGGTTTGGGGGGGCCACTTTTCTGAGTCTGCAGGCTTGAAACAGTTGTAAGGGCTACCTATATTTTTCTTGTAGCTCCTGCTTTTCTCATGTTTATTTATTGCACACTTGTCTGTTTTGAGCGTCAAGTTATGAAACTAAGAAGTTGCTAGTTTAAAATTCTTAAGGATAAAAAGTAGCTTTTGGTGAAAAAGGATGTGATTTCATGGCACTATGACCATTCCTGTTCTTAGTAGATTAAGTCAAGTAGATTAAATACTCAAGTGCAAATCTAAAACAGATTTGCAATCTTTCAATAGCTCACTTGAATTGTTCTTAGGTATGCAATGTCAAATGGACAGGAATCTATCATAAACACTTTCTTTTTCAGGTCCAAGGCCGGCTGTGTTTCTGCAGCATGGTTTGCTTGCAGACGCCAGCAACTGGATCACAAACTTGGATAACAACAGCCTTGGCTTTATGCTGGCAGATGCTGGCTATGATGTATGGCTGGGAAACAGCAGAGGGAACACCTGGTCCAGGAAACACATACACTACACAGTGAAGCAGGAAGAATTCTGGATTTTCAGGTATCCTTGTTTTGCTATCCAGTCACATTATGAACTGGCAGGATATTTTTTTCTGCTTACATGTGTTGTCGCGCATGTAGGGACAGTAAAGGGGAGTTTTGAGGTTGGTATAGTGTGCTGAAACTCATAGGTGGTCAGTAGAAATCTGAAAACTCAATCATCAGAGTTCTGTTTCATCCAAAATAAGCTTTTCTTTATGTCCACACAACTGATCTGTGCAGGAAAGCTCTGTGCAGTTGTTCCTCACTGGTCTCTTACACAACTGACTTTCTGTCTTTGCTTTGTAGCTTTGATGAAATGGCTAAGTATGACATTCCAGCGTCAGTGGACTTTATTTTGAAGAAAACTGGCCAGGAACAAGTATTTTATGTTGGTCATTCACAGGGCACCACAATGGGTATGTAGAGAGATGCATTTCTTAGAATATATTGTTTGAAATGGTATTAAGTTCCACATATGTGGTTTAGTGATTAAAAACTAGGGCTCTTGAAAACCATTGCTTTTGGTGTTTAGCGTCTTTCTGAAATATTCATCAGCATTAAGATTAAAATACTTAATCTTTCTGTGTTTATTTAAAAGTGGAAAGCTGTTGGAATGATAAATTGAAGTCACAGGTGGCTGGCAGTACAGCTGCTTTTTTTTTTTTTAAAAAAAAATGAATTATACATAATAAAATTAGACTCATCAGACAGAGAGAATAAAGATTCCCAGAATTATTTTTTTCCAGAATATTTTGCTGCATGTAAGGCCTGGCTCATGCGCTTTAGATCTTCTAGTAGAAAGAGCTAGGCATGTTGGGTTAGTAAGCATTAAATTGCTTTCTGTAAGAAAGCAAGTCTTCTGAATTACTGCTTTAATTTGGTATTTGTAGTAACTACTTTTATTTATGTTATTTAACCTAATACTAGATACTGCAGTCAAACTATTAATCTAAAAATGCTTTTGCATACTTTCTCTTTGATTTTTGTAGAATTTCTGCCAGGTGAAATTCTTATCTAACTTGTGTCAGTGAGGTCTGTTAATTGTTCTTATATTATTTACAGCTTTTATTGCTTTTTCAACTTTGCCACAGCTGGCTAAGAAAATCAAAATGTTCTTTGCCTTGGCACCAGTAGCTACAGTCAAGTTTGCCACTAGCCCTTTGGTAAAATTGGGATTGTTTCCTGACATGCTGCTCAAGGTTTGTATTTGAGTGTAAATGTTTCAAGCCAAATGAGGTATGCCCCTTTCTATCTGAAAATAGCATAGTGATGGAATAAAATTGTTTTTCTATTTACATGTTTCTAGAATTTAAGCTAGGGAAATCATATGATTAACTAGTCATTGTTTTAGAAGAGTTGTATAAAATCTTTGCGCAGAATACAGTTCATGAGTTGTCATGAACTTTAACAGATTTGTTTCACAAATTTGTGTTGGACATTTAGTATTGGCAGAGGATCCTTCAGAGGATGGTTAAGAGCAACAGCTTTATTTAGATGCTTTGAATCATCCACCGAGAGTTTACCTCTTCCCCATTAACATCAAGGGGAATGAGGCAGGCTGCAGTAAATGCCTGAAGTCAGACATTGTGAGCACCCTGCTGTGGGTCATCTTTAACCATCACTTTTCTTTCCACCACCCATGGAGATTCCCACACAGAACTGTTTGTTGTGTGACATAAACCCCCTTCTGATCTAGCTTAAAATTGATTTAAAGTCTGTCTGTAGTACTAGTTCCTTGCTCTAAAGGCAGTTAACATAAAAGCAACACTAATCATTGTGATCTCCTATTCCTTGCATAATGAACTTTGTCTAATGAGACTAGCAGCTGATCAGTACCTTGTGCAGATGTTCATGTTGTGCCGAGGAACTTGATTCTCATGGTGACTTGCAAAAAACTGAAGTGCAGGGAGAACCTGAGAATGACAAACCCGTGGGTCAGTCATGTCTTTAAAGAGCTGTGTCACTTTTAAGGAAGTTTTCATTTTAAAGTCCTTGAACATTTAAAAAATACCCATCAAGAGGAAGCAGTCACGGCATCTCATGCAATTTGTTTTTCTCTCATGGTTTGAAGAGAGGAAGTTGCAAGTACAAAGCCATTTAAATTAGCTGCCAAAGCTTAACATACTTTAGCCTTAAACAATCTGATGACAAAAAGCTGTACAGTATAACTGTAAATTATTGAATTTAAAACGTATTTGAATTTGAGTTTAGGTTTGAAATTCTTGCAAGATTTTCCCAGTTCCCATGTACTTTTTTGGGGTTAGATGACTGCACCATTTGTAGCAGAAGCACTAACCATGCCAGTGCTGATAAGCAGATCAATGATTTTCATATGACACACCTATCACCAGTGCAAATGCAAACAATTACCTCAAGAGTGTTGTACTATAAAACCTGAAAATAGGTCATTCTGTGCAATTACATGTTTGTCCTGTGTGTTTGTTATTTTGTAGGACATGTTTGGAAAGAAACAATTCCTCCCTCAGAGTTCCTTCTTGAAGTGGCTTGCTACCCATGTTTGCACCCACAGAATACTTGATGACCTTTGTGGCAACCTACTCTTTCTTCTATGTGGTTTTAATGAGAGAAACTTGAATATGGTGTGTTCTAGTGACTTTCTTTAATAGCTAAGTTATTGTGAACTCTTAAGACAGTATTGGCTGAATATATAAAAAAGGCTTAAGGGATACCATTATTAGGTTTAAAATTCAGCTTGAGAGTTCTGTTATTCAATACAATTAATCTTCCAAATGTTTTAACTTCTTATCTCATCTGTATGTGTGGTTCCAGTTAACATTTTTTTATAAGTTTTAAGTGGAATGAAATAGTTTGTTAGTTGTTCAGGAAGCAACAGTGGACTGATAGAACTGATGCTCTGTGAGGAGAAGTAAACCACGTTAATGATCTTGTTGCAGAGCCGAGTGGATGTTTATTCATCACACTGCCCTGCGGGAACATCTGTACAAAACATGATCCACTGGAGCCAGGTAGGGTTTCCAGAATCTAAAGTGCCCATGACTCTAGTTTGTTTGTAGAATATTGATGTGTCTGATATTTAAATGAAATAAAATGCCAAAATATATGTGCAGCCTAGCCCAAGTGAAATTTGGAACTGCCAAAAGTTAGAATGGCAGCTGTTCACTGCAGCTGCTTTTATGACAAGGATATATGGTGGTTCAGTCCTCTTCTGTATTTCTTTGAAAATATTGTAACTGGAAGTACCTCAACCAACAAAAAATACAGCAAACTAACTTAACTCAGAGCGATGCTGTAATGAGTATTTGTTTCTCTTTCAGCAAACCCTGTTTTGATTACAAGTTGTATTTTTAGCCAGTGAAAAGCAGCAGATTTTCTGTTCTATTCTGTTTGGCTTCATTTTATATTTTATTAGTATATTCTGATTTATCTCAGTGCACAGTTTAATGCCTCTGGTGCTGTTGTGACTGAAGCTTGTCAGCAGGCTGACAAATGAGACATTTGCCTTGGAATCAGTGGTCCGTGCTACTTGTGATCTTGTAGCTGGATTTGGTCACCTAAGGAGAGGCAATGTGTTCTACTGTACACAGCTGTTCAAGGGTTGGCTCAGAAAGAGACTTGTGAAGATTTTTTTTCCCAGATCCCTGTTATATAAACTTCTGTTTCTGAAAAAATAGGAGATGGTAAATTATGCAGAGTGGGTTTGCTAAGATAGTTCCCTGCTTTATTCATACACATTTAGATATCAAGGTAAATATTTCAGAAGTAAACATGGCGCTGTCACCTCCTGGCTTTGGATACACTAATCTGTTTTCTTAATCTTTTCTACCATTGCTATGAGAGAGTTTGAAATCTTAAGGGACAAAGTCTAGTGGTATTGAATGTTAATGTTTTCCATTCCTGTGATGCTGGGCAAAGCACTTGTCCTTGTTAATATTTGGCATTCCACTGTTTCTTGTGTAGGTTGCCACTGCTAGTTCTCCAGATGACTACACTTCTTAATTCTTGTGGTAGTAGTGTTACAGTCCTTTTTATGTGTATTTTTTTTTATTTCTAGGCTGTGAGGACTGGGGAACTCAAAGCTTATGACTGGGGAAGCAAAGCTGCAAATATGGCTCACTATAACCAGGTGGACACCTTTTACATCTATAATTCTAGAGTGTCACAGAAAATAGGCCTTGGGTACTTCTCTGGGGGCTGTATTTATGCTGCGTGATTAAGAGTTGTTAGTGTTATCCAATAACCAGACTGGAGATCTTCTTTTTCCAAAACAACGAAAAAAGAAACCAGCTGGAACTGTGGAGGTCAGAGGTAGTCCTAAGTCAGTGTGGGGCTCACATTGGACATGAAGCTGTGGTGTCACACTCTTGAGGGGAAGTCCTGCCAGCCTAGATCATGAGACCCCCCTGCACTTCTCATCATAAGGCACAGGCTGTCAATTTATGTCTATTGTTTCTTTAGTCTGCTGAGTCTCCATGCATTTTTGTTTCTAAAGTGCTGTGTGCAATGCCAGCAATATTTTACCCCTTGTCTCTTAGTGACTGCAAAATACTGCAGTATCATACTTTCAGAGTAGCAGTCACTTTTGGCCTTAGATTTAGAGTTGAAATATCTTAAATGGGATGCATTCTCTGAGATCCTGCTACCCTGCTGTCTTTGTAAACTCCTCAAACCACATCTTTGCTGCTTCATGTGCTATAATATTGCAGGACTCTTGCAGTTATATTTTTGGTTGTGCCAGGACTCAATCTCTAGTTGTCCAAGAGAGAAAATGAGTATCTGACACGTTCTTGCAGTTGCTAGTATGTTGCACTGGCAGTGTAGGATCGTACTGAATTTTTATTTTCTAATGCTTTATTTTCACTTTCCCTCTCCTCAGTCTACTCCCCCTCTCTACAAAATAAAAGAGATGACTGTAGCAACTGCGGTGTGGACTGGTGGACACGACTGGCTGGCGGACCCAAAGGATGTTGCTATGCTGCTCACTCAGATCACCAATTTGGTTTACCACAAAAACATTCCAGAATGGGAACATTTGGATTTCATCTGGGGCCTTGATGCACCTTACCGCATGTATAATGAAATAATTAACACGATTAGGAAGTTATCGCTAAACTGACACAGTATTTCAGAGTATTGGTTCACCAGGAATTGGTCAATTTTTGGAAAATACACTTTTCTGGCAATAAATGCTACATTACTGATGATGATGCATTTTTAAAATGCCAGCAATGACTAATTAATTGGATTCATATTTGGTTGTTTTTTTCTCAGTATTTTTTCTCTCTTCACAGTATTTTGCTGATTTTGCACACAGTGGCATGGTACTCAAAACACAGCAGTAGGACTTGGCACAAAAGGAGTATGTCATGTGCACATAAATTTAGTCACGTGTCTGAAAGACAAATAAGACAAGTTAGTCCATTCAGCACCTCAGGTGCTTGACACTTACAACAAGTGTTTCACTGTGCATAAAACACAGCCATTTCTCAGTATGTGGCAATTTCTAAGTACCTTTGAGAAGTACTTCTTGTACTGCAGTGACCTATTTGGTGCTGGCACTTTACAAAGCACTTAGTGACTTTTTGCTGTGGTATTATTTTAGCCATCACATAAAATCAGATTACTTCCCCTTTGAATATTGCCCAGAACTGTGGTGAAGCAAGAGAAACCACTGTCAGTTAAAATCTCTGATTTTGGGACTGATTCATTGCTGCATTTTCCTGCTTTGATGGTGTCCCTGAAGCCTTTAGTGTTTCACATACTAGCTGTGGATAGAGGTTGCAATTTGCCCTGGCAGATTCCTGGAACAAGAGTAATGTTCAAACAAAACCACTTTCAGTTAACTTTGTCAATAGGTTGTGGCTTTCAAGGTGAGTGATGTAACATACTTGTGTTTTGCACTGACCACTAACTAGAAAACAAGCTCCCCCAGACTACTGCTGGTTAGAGGAGAGCCAAAGCATTAATTCTAAAGCTTGGGTGACTTAATTTCTGTGGACTTTTCCCCTTAATCATCTGCTGCTGAAGATCTGTTTACTTCTTAACTGCTTATAGGGTGCTCCCCACCACTGTGTTCAGGAACTGAATAACAGCCTGGAGAAGCCTGACAGTACTACAGCAGCTCGATTTGTCTCAGTTTCTACTTCAGACTGGGGCTGAAACCCCATTTAATGGGGAAGAGGATTCACATCTGCCTCAGGGGGCTGACTGTGGAGCTCTTTCCATTGACTGTGCAGAGGACTTTAGTTTTTCTGAGACACATAAAAGTTCCGTGCCAAATGAATAATCTCCAGAGTCAGTTTCAATCCACATTATAATTTCTAGTTGGATTCAACCAATTGCCATAGCTGGATTCAACTTGGGTTTCTTCAGTAATCCCAACAGGATAAAGAGCCTTTCTATGTGTCCTAGGAAATAATGCATTTTAAATTGAGACAAACTTATTTTGTAAAAAAATAAAAAAGAAATTTAAAAAAATTGCAGAAATAGACACAGGTTGTAAATTAGGACTTGTTCCTTTGGGTGTTTTTTTTTTTTTTTTTGATTCATAATTCAGACTCAGGGAATTCTCGGGTGTTGTTTAGGGACAGAGTGGTTCATTGGTTCATGAGACTTTGGTTGTGATTCCTACCAGGACCTTTAAGTCTGCTTTACATTTGTATCAGCCAGATGTGCTTTACTTTGCTGTGCTGAAAGAAAGCTTCTGTGGCTGAAAAGGAATCCAAGGTGGCTAATTTAACAATTGTGAGGGTATGTGGTATGGCAAGAGCCATGTGCATCATGTTTATTAACCTTGAGCTATTTCAATAAACATGAGACCTGCTTTGAGTTTGGAGTTGTGTGGTGTTTCACATCCTGTTTCATGAATGCATGGGAATCTTTGGGACAGAATTCAGAAAGCCAAGTCTGTTTTTCACAACTATTAATCCACAGAACAAGTACAGAAAAATAGAAAAAAAGTAAAATAGCTAAGTAAACTTCCATTTTACTTTTTCCCTGAAAGAAGCTTTTTCCCAAGCTTAAAAGGCCATTCTTATTTAGGTGGACTTCTCTGAGACTTTTAGGACTGATTGTAAATAATTATTCACAAGATGAGAGCAATGTTCTAAGCCTTCAGGTGAGGCTTCTTTTGACCTGCTGATGTGGTGGAAAGCTTCTTGTATCATATGCTTAAACCTTGGGTAATTGGATTGCTTAACAGACTGTCTGGTAATCTCATAAATGGCATTTAATCACACAGTAGGGCAGGGAGCTAATCTTTGCCACAGTACACATGAACCAGCTTTTGACCTTTGTCACCTTCAATAATAAATGTGCTCAGGCTATACCTTTCTTACACTCTAAATACTTTAGTTGTGCAGTTGAGACAGTAGAGTGTATTAAATCCTATGTGTTGCAACCTTTGTCAGCTGCTGAACACCCTATGTGCCTGGAAACAAAGCTAGAACACCGGAAGCTTTACACAAAAGCCATTATGGAGCTTCTCTGCCTCATTGGAGTAAGGAAATTGTGAGCTGCTTTAGTTCTCCCTGACTCACTAAAGTTGCAGGCCCTGTGTGACAGAAACTTGGAGAGGTGTCAGTGGAAAGAATTGTGCAAAATAAGACCCCGAACATAGAGGAGACAAGTGAGAAGCCTGGTCTATTTAGAATCACCTGTGATGAATTAAGAGTTCAGTGATGAATAGTACATTTTTCTAAGCAGATCTTAAGTCCTGAGTGCCTGTTCCATGGATCTCTGTGTTACAGGTATGTATGTGCTGTTGAAGGCTGGCTGAACACCCACTTTGGACAGTATAAAAGTGCATTGGCTTAACAGAGGGCGTGGGACACTTTCTGCTGGCTTGGTCTCAGCATTTAGTGACTGCTAGAAAGCCAGAAGAAAGTAGTGCCTGTTCAGCTGATGGATCATCACTCACAGACTCTTTGTGCAGCCGAAGGGAATGCACAGTCCAGGGCTTTGGCTGAGAGATGTACACCAATCAGACATAGGAGGGATAACACAGACATAAAGACTTGGTTTTGTCCTCCTGTTGTGCTTGTAACTTGACAAGGACTTTTTTGTAGCCATCTGCAAGTATATTTACAGTGTTCATTTCATGCAGAAGGCCTAAGGATGGTGGAGTGTGTGTTTGCCAGTGGAGTGTACTGAATGATGTACTAGCTCCACGCAGAGCATTATTACACTGGTTGGTGATTCCATGGCTAGTGATAACACTGATAGAGGTTTATACATCAGCTCAAGCAGTATAGAAGTGCCTCAGCATATGAAGAGGTGGTAAAAAGATGTCCTACTCTACTTAGGCCCTGTAAGAGAAACTGTTTTTTCAGCTTGGGAACAAAATTTTTCTATAAATTATTTATAGTGAATGTGCCATACCAAAGAAACTACTAAACAAAACCCAAAGCTCCCCAAAACAAACAAAACCCCTCCTAATGGAAGAGAAGTGCCTTAATACAATAAAAAGTTACAAATTACTTTACTCTGTAAGATATGAGAGAGAAACCTTAATGGCTGGATAGGTTTTTGGACATCTAATAAAATGGCTCTTGGTGGAAGATATTCTGGTAATGAAGGCATTTATAATGACTGCTCCCTTCATCATCTTACAAAATACAAACTCATGCTGCAGCATTGCTGATCAGGAGGTTGCCTTTCTTCCTGGCAGCCTGTTTTCATAAATTTTATATCCAATGATCAAAATCATTGAAATCATCAATGAAATAAAAAATTATGAAGGTTGGATAGACACTAGCCACACCTGTAACATGATTGCCTAATTCTTATTTTCTGAGTGGAAGTGTCTACATTGTGTTCTGACTCATCCAGAAATTATGTCTGTAAATTGCTGAGAATGCAAATCAGTTTCTCATTCCTGAGCTATGAATTCTGAATGAAAGAATTTTAGGATATTTTGCTTATGGTTGTTATTTTGAAAACTGATCCTGTTAAGGTAAAGCTTTAGAATTAGCAATTTCCTCCACTGGCAGCTTTCCATTGTCAGCCATTGCTCAAAATTAGTTAAAGTGACATTGGATTATGCGTTTTACTGGCTGGAGAGGTTTTCAGTGAAGCTTGGTTTGGGAGGTGGAGATTAAAAATTTGATAAAGAAAATGTGTTGGTTCTGTTAAGAGAAGTATTTTGTGTTTAGGCTAAAGTTTTTAATCAAAACTGAAGAGAAATGTGTATTCTTCATCCTGAAATTCTCAGCCTCCCTGTGGGCTCAGGGTTCAAGCTGCTTACCAGGCATGCGAGGAGAAGTTTCATCTCGTTTATTTGTATCCAGATCCTGCATTTGAATATGCAGATTAAGTAAGCAGAAGGGGACTGTAGGTTAGAATCGCAGAATCATTTAGGGTTGGAAAAGACCTCCAAGATGGAGTNGGACGGCTCCGCACCGGCTCGGCGGGCCGGTGAGTCCAGACGCGAGCAGCCCGTTGTGCCAGCATGGCAACAGCTTCCTTTAAACGGAGAGCAGGCGCTGCTGCCGCTCCTGGTGCCTGTCCTGCTCCCCCGGTGCTGGCCCTGAGCAAGTCTCCATCCCTCTTCTCCAGCACGCTTTTCCCGGTAGAGCCGGTAGAAGGCTCAGCATGTTCGGGGGTGTTGCCTTATCTCTGGTACAGCAATAATACTACCGTACAGAGGCGGAGAAGAGGAGGATGGAAAAAGAATTTTTCCCTCTAATGCTGTGTTAGTTTCAATATGCTGATTCCAGTTTTGCCCCCCGCTAACTTTGCCTCATTTTCCTGCCCACCGTAGTGTTGTGCTGTTTACGTTACAGCTTGTGCAGTGCAGCCCGGGGTAGGTGCTTGCATCTTGCGCTCATGTGGAATCTATTTAAGACCCTTTGTGGGGCCTCATTCCAAACTATGTGCCCTTCAACCTAAACTCTGTAGCAGGAGTGAGTTTTTGAGAGAGCCATTTAGATTCTTGTAACACAAGGGAAACTTTGGCAGCGTTGCAAGTTAAGTGAAAAAAGCTGGGGTTGCTGAGTTAGGTACAGGAAGAGTTGGTGTTTACTTTTCCTTTTTTCGTGCGTGTGTCACACCTTGTGCCGACGAGGAAACTGAAGTTAGCGGAGCGGAGATATGTGGTAAGTGCTACTTGGTGGGTGGCTAAGCCAGACGGCTTGGAGTGGGATTCTGAAGGATGAGGGTCTGTCGTGCCGGAGGGGTGAGGACGAACCCCCGCAGCCGCGCTCCCTGCGGGGGCAGCCGCGCTGCGGAGCGCTCTCGGGGCGGCGCCAGCCTGCCAGGTACGCGCGGCTCGCTGCCGCCTTGCTGGGCCTTCATGGCGCAGGTTATCCTAGAAATAGCGCCGCAAAATGCCGTTATTTTTCCTTAAGGGACGTAAGAATATTTTTCTATGACCTAATCTGCAGGCAAAATGCCTATTCTTTAAAATGTAGCTTGTGGGCAGTAATGGCTGTAAAACTTTTGAGACTTCGTGTATCTGTAGGGATTAGTCAGAGGCATGTCTTTAAGGCACCTGGGAAATTTATGTCAATCTCCCTTTAGTGAAATTTGGAATATGTTATGGAATAAATTGATTCCCTGCATAATTTCAATAAAAGAGAGGATCACTTATCCCATCTGGGAGAGTAAATTTCTGATTGTGACTTTATAAATCAACAGAAATCACAAGAATATTCTTGGACTCAGGTGGTGATCATGTTATAAATGCCTTATTGTGGAATAGAGGTTAGGATAGATGCAGTCAGAAGATTGAAATGAATATTGGATATAGATCCTCATCTGGTAGTTTAGTGTCTTGCACTGGATTTTAATTTACAACAGTTAATGGTCTAAATAAATTAATTCAACAGAACAGTCTCATAACAGCAAGGAATCTGAATTCCAAAATATATGTGGAAGAGGTAGAAACCTGTCTCCAACCAGGACCTACTGCTTGTCTGAATATTAGCATAGATATATGTTAGCGTTTAAGTAATATTCTTGAAGCCTAAGGAGAGAACAGAATCTATTGAAAACATTTGAAACTGAAGGCAAACTTAAGAGTTACAAATTCATGCATATTCAGAAAAGGTCTGCTAATTAATCATTCTTAATTATTCAGAAGCAAGGAAATACAGTCTCATATTTGCTGCATCAGATTTATTTTCTGATTAGCAAAGATGTAAAAGCATCTGAAAAAGCTAATAAAGTCATCCAGGAAGTTGACCTCATTTCCAATATTAGAATAAATGCTTTACTGACAAAAGAGGTGAGTTCATAGGAAGCTTATGGTGAGCTTTGTTTCCCTAAATGTTCAAAGCTTTGTTTTTCTAAAAGCACAAAACAAGTTATGTCTTAGTGGTTAAATAAAAACTTCCATCATTTACCTCTAAATGTTTTAAAAATATAGGATTTTTGGAATCAAGCCTGCTGGCTTCTCCCTGTGGTGTGCTTGCCTGTGGTGAAAGGAAGATCCTTTAAAGGACATAGATCTAACTAGTGGATCTTTTAAGTGCATATGTTAGTTTGATACATAGGTAAAGGAGGATTTTCATATCAACTTGCTAATATAGCTGTTGAGATATGGAGAGACTATTGTAATAATGTGATAATACTGGGTTCTAAGCATCTGTCTGGAAGCATAATGAGATTTTACCCTATATTCTTCTCTGCAACTGTTGCTCAGAAGTGGTTGGCTCAATTTTGCATCTAGTCAGGTCAAGTGAATTTTTCCATGTGAAGTAGATACAGGTGCATAAAGGAGAACAAAACCTCAAATGTCGTGTTAGACGGAGATAATTCACATCCAGACTAGAAGTGTATTGTAGGTCTCCTCAAGGTTTTAACTAAGGCTGTTTTATAACCAAGGGATCATTAAGAGAATATGTGTTTGCACACAGCCATTACCCACCAGATATTCACAAGTCAGACCTGGAGTTTAGGCAGCAGTCACATTAAAAGAGAAAAAAAAAAAAAAAAAAAAAAAAAAAAAGGTTTTTTTTTTTCCATTCTTATAAAAGAAAAANTGCATTTGAATATGCAGATTAAGTAAGCAGAAGGGGACTGTAGGTTAGAATCGCAGAATCATTTAGGGTTGGAAAAGACCTCCAAGATGGAGTCCAAGCGACCTCCTTCCTTCCGAACCCATTACACCTATAAAGTCTGTGACAGACCCGTGCCAACCAACTTTCCGTGCAGGGCGGTGTGGAGTGTGTTATCGCCGGGGCTTTGAGCCGAGGAGCGCGTCCCGGCGCCGGGATCCTCCCGCCGGCGGCGGCGCCGCGAGTGGGCGCTGGGCGGCGCTGCCGCTCGCGGGGACACNTTGCCTTATCTATAAAGGCAAAAGGATAACAAAGGATGACACAAATCAAAAGTAAAAAAAACCAGCAACTTTTTAATTGTCTGCACTAAGTGGAGTGGAAGATGTTCCAACTCTTTCTCTGAATTCCAGCATCAGAGTTCTGCACTTCTGCTTGTTTTTCCTACTGTGCAAGTGTCTTGTAGGGCTCTGCTGATAACCTTGGGCAGCTAATTCTGTTCTGAGATTGTAATGCATTCTATCACGTTCTGTATGACAGGAAAAGGGACTTCCCCCTTAATGACATATTGCTATATAAGGATTTCTGGGGTGGAGTCACTGCTTGAGCAGGCTGCATAAAAGTGTACAGCATTTCCAGCTGCCTCAGACTGCAATCGGCATGAACTGCAGCCTGCCACACCGAGTGCTGCTCAGCTCTCTGATGGAGGGACAGCAGGACCGGTTGTGCCTGCAGTCTCTTTGGGACTTTGTCACCGCTAAGGAGCCATTGATCAAGTCACCGTTTTTTCCAGTGCTGTTTTCTTTTACAGCATACATGGCTTTCTGTCTTCCTTATATTGCACTGGACTTTTTAAGCATTAGGCTACCAAACTTGAGAAAATACAAAATCCAGCCACAGAACTATCCAAGTCTTGGAATGATGGTGCCTTGCATTATTCAAAGTGTATATCACCACGTTGTTTTGATCTTCCCGGTGACATTTCTACACTGGTACTGGAGACCCATGAATCTACCAGTGATAGCTCCAGAGCTGCCTGAAGTCCTGCTGCAAGTAGCAGTTTGTCTGCTGCTGTTTGATTTTGAGTACTTCCTGTGGCATTTGCTTCATCACAAGGTGCCTTGGCTCTACAAGACCTTCCACAAGGTGCATCACAAGCACGTGTCGACGTTCGCCCTTACTACACAGTATTCCAGCATATGGGAGTTGCTCTCACTGGGATTTTTTGCTGCTATAAACCCACTGCTCCTCGGATGCCATCCTTTGACAGAAATGATTTTCTTCCTTGTAAACATTGGGTTGTCAGTGGAGGACCATTCTGGATATGACCTCCCATGGTCAACTCACCGACTTGTGCCTTTTGGATTGTACGGGGGAGCTCCACATCACGATCTCCACCATCTGAAATTCAAATCAAACTATGCTCCTTATTTCACACACTGGGACAAACTCTTTGGGACATTCATGGAGTCACATTCTAATTAAGAATATTTACCTGTGGATGAACTCTTATTTCTTATAGACTAAACTGGGACATTATTTTTCTAAAGACATACAGAAGATTGTATCTTTGAAGCTGCCTATAAAAGTAATAGCTATTTATAACAAATCCTCTTAATATATGTGTATTTGTGGGTGTACTTGGAACTGTCTGTGTTAAGGGACTGCAAATGGGAAGGTGACTTTGAATTTGAGTCAAAGGTTTAAGGGAAGCATTAAGAGAAATTCTCTCTCCTTTCCTTCTTTCCAGCTTTCATAAAGCATGTATCATGTTGCTGTATGATGTTTTATACATACGCCAGAACATTATCTTACTATTGTAGGATGGTTTATGATGTAAATAGGAAAGGTACACATCATGGATTTTGTGGGGTTTAATCTGCCAGAGAAAATTACTGTGCAATGATTTTGCAAAATATTGCTGCCAAGTCAGGATGGTTGGCTGACTGTTAAATGATTTTGATATTTATATTTTTTACCTTGATGTACTATTTCTTTTTAATAGAGAATAAATATGTTCATTCTTTTGAAATTGTATCATGTTTCATTTTATTAATTCCTCTGTTCATATTAGGAACAGGTATGATTCCTTGTGCATAGGGGTCATTTATTTGAATTATAAAATCATATAACTGTTCAGGTTGGAAAAGACCTCTAAGATAGAGTCCAACCATTACCCTAACACTGCCAAGTCCACCACTAAACCCCGTACCTGAGTGCCACATTTACACATCCTTTAAATACCTCCAGGGATGGTGACTCAGCCACTTCCCTGGGCAGCCTGTTCCTGTGCTTGACACAGTGAAGAACCTTTTCTTAATATCCAATCTAAACCTGCCCTGCCACAACTTGAGGCCATTTCCTCGTCTTTTCCCTTGTTATCTCGTAAAAAAGACTGATATCCATTTTAATTTCAGTGTTGCAGTCTTTAATTATTAAAATATTGCAATGTTATTTCAAAAGTGAATAATTTACTTTTTCTCCAGGGTCATATGTTATTTTAAAATAGTTTTCAATTTTGTAGAAACATAATATTGAAGAATGAGTTTTAAAAAGTCATAGTGAAATTTTATTACTGTATTTTTGAGAAGCTTGAATAATTTTTAGTCAGCAGCCCCTTAAATGTGAGCATTGGTCCTTCACAATCATAGCAATTAATTGTTACTTGCATGCAAAATCCTGCCAAAGAATATAAACAGGATTTCTATAAAGTAGATGGTTCTTTCAAGCAGATTTCAGGGGAATAGAATCAGACCTTTCAGGATCCTAAGACAGAACAAAATGGCTATGGGTTGCTAGAACAGTTACATAAGAAGATCAAAATGTATCTCACAGAAGTCACATTGAAAAAATTAGGCATGAAGAGATAAGCAAATCTTTGATGTCTCATTCAGCAGAAATCCACTCGGATGTCTAATGTCCACCACAAAACATTTTAATGCTTGTAATCATCTATCCTGTCTTACTAATAAACTTCCCAGGATAATGATGGAAACAGAGAAGGTGTAAATAATGTAGAAAGTGTGGAAAGAACACTTAAACATCATCATCCAAAAATGTCTTTGTCCTTATGTCTAGAGGGTTGTGTGACCTTACAGAGGCTGTTTGTCCAGTAAAAGAGAGAACCCTTAGTATTTCCAACAACATGAATTTATAAAGGGAACAGCACTTTGAGACACTGCATCTTTTTGATAACAGGAAATAATTTTCATAAACATCTTCATAAACCATACAAAATGCTGCAATCTTAGTACTTAAATACTCTCTCTGCTCTCCGGATATCACAGAAGAGCAACCTTTCTTTTCCTTGTTAAGAACATGATGCATATGGAAAGAAAAAGTCGAGGCTTAAAATATTACTGGAATCTGCTATTCAACTATTAAGCTGCGAGAAAGAAACCCCAGTCTCTCTGATGGTTGTAATCTTAGGTATTCTGGTGTCTTCTAGAAAGAGAGGGAATTATTCTTTCTTTTCTGCTGAATGCAGGCGGCAAAAACCATTTTCTGATTTCTTTGTGCTGTTTAGCCATTTTGAGATGTCCCAAAGTTATCCTTTCTGTTCTAGAAATCCCACTTAATTCAGCTTGGCAAACTGTGAGCATCTGGCAAGGATAATCTGTGGTTTCAATGAGTTATACCTTACACTGCATTTTGTAACTGCATACTATAACAATCTGTTTCATGTACTATTGGCTCTCTGAGTAAGCAAGGGAAAGCTAACTGGTAGTTGGATATGTTGCTGTAGGAAGCCTACGAGCAAAACCCACAAGAAAGGTTGTAATTAAACTCATGGGGATTATTCTGCTTTCTGTATGAAGCTTAAGAGTTGATATAGTACTTTACTCCTGGAGACAGTTCTAGTCAGCTGCAGGCAAAGCTTGCTGTTGTCAAGCCGAGTGAGATGATTGTCTGATTTGGCATTGACAATGTAGCCTGACAGCTACTGAGGAAGATCAAACTGGCAATGGAATGAGGCGGTGTGCTGCAATGATCCTGCCTGCTCCTCACATCCTCAATATTAGCATCACTTCAGACACACACCAAGAATGTGTTTCCTCAAATATGGAATTTCCCGCAGGTCATAGCTGTACCTAATCTGTAGTCAATCAGATCTGGAACCTCACCAATCAGACCTGAAACCTCAGTCGAAAGGCTCATTGTTGCAAGAACTGGGTGCTCTCAAAAAGAAAAGAGAAAAAAAAAGGTTGTTAGATAAATATTTGACTAATACATGTCTGGAATGGCTTTTTTGAATCTGTACTAGAAATATCTGTATTTCATCCTCATGACATAATCCTAGCATACCCTTTCCTCATTTCTCCAATGCTTTTGAAAGTAACTTAGGTTCTAAACTCTGAGGGATTAAATCCATTTGTGTGTTTTGTATACTTTGCAGTGCTTTCTGTTGCCATTTATTTTAGTCTAAGTTTAGTTGTGTATGTGAGAAAAATTCATCAGCAGAAGATCCAAACAAACACATAACTGCAAGCCTTTGCATTTCAATGAAAACATATACTGGAGATAAAGCAAATAAGAGTTGGGGTTTTTTGCTGTTTTCATTGAAAGCTCAGCATATACTGTGCCACTGAGCATGAGAGGACAGTGAGTTCTGTGTGTTGATAGTGGTGAGATTTTAAAACAGGATTTTATAGATGTTACTTCCTATATTTGCATTTCCCCATGGTCTTTACCACAGATCTTTACCAGACAAAAGGAAAGGCATGGGACTCACTTGTAAGGGTTTATGTAAGAGAACCAAACCCAACTTTCTCTCTTCTGTTCCAAAATTCTCCTAGCTTCCTTCCTCTTTATAATGTGGTGTTCCACACAGACTTCCTATCTTATCGGCTAAAAGCTAAACTGTGGTCATTTGTGACTACACAGAGGATGTTTGCAGAGACCTCTGAAGCTATACAATAATATTTTTTTTGGTGCTGCCATTGTCCACTTTATATCTTCAAAATTTAATAAAGCTCAAAGAAATAAGATTGTATGCATTTCTCTATCTTAATTCTTAGGCACACATTAAATATTGAACTCTTCGTCTCCTCCTGTGAATTGCAGGAGTTCCCAAATTCCCACTGTCAATTTAGTCCTATACTTCTCTTGAAATTTTGTCTGAGTCTTTCAAATGCTACCCAGTTTTGCAATTTTGAGATAAGAGCATAACACTGCAAAGGGACAGGTTTCTACTTAGTGGATGTGTTTTTGTGCTGCTGTAAAGTGGGCTCCTCATGTGCTTTGGAGTCAGCCAATGGTGCTTAGAGCCATGCTGAGTCAATTTTTCAGTGTTGGAAAAGGCTTGGTTGTCCCTCATGTGGATCAAGTGTAAGTACTTTACAGGGGAAAACCTACACAGTTCTGGTCAATAACTATGTTTTCTTATGATTTTTTAAGATTTATTATATTGATAAAAAATCTGTATCAATAACAGATTTAGTGACTTGGTTAATCTAGAGTGTTATCTGGATTTAATGAAAAACTAGCATCTCTTTGGGTAGTGCTATCTCTAAATTAGTTTTGAAGCAATTTGTGGTGACTTAATTGTCATCTGTTGCCTCAATATCATTGGAAGGAGTGAAACACTCTTATGTGGTTTTATCTTAATGGCCTCAGCAGTCACTTCAGTTTCACTTATTCTTGTTTTCATGTACAAGTGTCAAGCTTCCACTATTACCTGCCCAAATCCATGCAACACTTTTTGAACTAGGAATGGACCTGTATCTGAAAAAAATAATTTGTCTTGGACTCTCTGAAAATATGAACCCCCACTGGATTTATTCACAGATTTCCTTGAGGGAGAGACCAACTGGAGTGTGAACCCACTATCACATTTACATGTAAACCACTCCAAAGCCCTGGCTTTGCATGCTCAAATATTGACGCTGGTCCTGCATTGCTCGGGACAATCCAACCTGAAAGCTTTCTGCAGCACATTATGGAGCTGTGTTTGCAGCACGGTTTTCTTGTAAAAGCAACTGCCAAACAATTGTTTTCCAAACTTGAATGTGTTTCTAATTTAGGGAAATTTGAAGTTGTTTACTGAAAAAAGTCCCATACTCTCCCCCAAACTAACCAGCATAAGCATCCCAGGCTTTAAAGGGAACAGAACTAATGCAGAGGTCCCTTCAGTTGTGGAAAATGATGCTGAGTTTTTAATCCTTCTTTTCAAACTGTTTTCTTCTCAAAGAGAAGATTTTAAAAGCTTACTAATCACCTTGTCTCCCAGTCTGGAATGATTGCTGTGATCAAGGCTATAGGAGTGCACCGGAGAAGAAGAGAAAGGAGGATGGGAAAGCACTTCTATTTCTGTCCCTTGGTGCAGTGTGCAGTGCTGTCAGGTACAGATGGGGTGTTGTACTGATATATTCTTCCCACCAGAGCACAGATGGCTTCAGCCCTCAGCTTCTTACTGCTGGACTGGCTCAGGTTCCACATCCACACACAGCCTTTCCTTACTGTTATCTCTTTCTTTCTGGAAATTCCCACAGCACCAGAACACAGTGATCTGCAAGAGGGAACTCCACCTTTGGTCAGCATAAATGCAAAAATATTTTTGTGTCACCAAGCATAAGACTAAGTTGAAAAGATCTACAGGCACATGGACTGGAGTGCCTCTTCCATGTTCAGATTTGAGATAGCAGGTTTTACTTGTAGAAAATAAAAAAGCCAACAATCCAAAGGGGATGGTTAGTAGGCCAGGCAGGCAGAAACATGACTACTTTGGTTTCAGTCTATTGAGAAAGACTTCAATACTACAGATATGTGATTTAAAGGGATGGGAAAGGATGGACTACCTGTACTTCCAGGGAGAATTTAGATGGCACATATTTTTATTTGTCCTCAGAACCAAGCAGAAAACAATTCAGGGGATTAAGTAGTCCAAAATTTACAATGAGCTACAGAAAAACTGTTTTTAAGGTGAGCAAGATGCACCCTCTTTATCAAAAGAATAAGAAAAAGCACCATTAGAAATTTTGTTGATGTCTGTTGACACACCTTTTCAGCCATTCACAGCAGCTGTGAGAAATTATACCCCTAAGAAACGACACACATGGGTAGTTCCACAGCCCCTTTAAGGGATTTATTTACAAACTTCCGGAACTAGTCTAAATAGCTGAGACAGTGGAATTTGTCAAGTTCTCTAGACAAACGAACTTAGGAAATAGAATGACTTAAAACTGCACAAGCAGCTCCCCCGACACTTGCAACTTACAAAACCTGTAAGATCAGAAGTGTCCTTCTCAGCTGAGCTTACAGAAAAAGCAAATGCCCACCAGCTGCCTTCCCCTCTGTTTTTATACTAGCAAACTCTGCTAGTGTTCTCCTTTCCTGGTAATGCCAAAATACTTCTCCTGAGCAGCTGCTGACAACCTCCCCTCGTCCTCACAGGAAACTGGGTCCTGCCAGCTGCTTCGCCAGGTTTGCCATGTTTTATCCCTTGGCCAGTCAGATGATCACTCCCAGGTGCCTGCATCGCTTGAGAATCCGGAATACATTGCATGCCAAGTCCTGCCGCAAACGGAGGCTTATCCCTTGCAACCTGTCCTGAAAACTATGTCTGAGAGGCCAAGCTCTTGGTCTGACCCTTTTCCTCTTCTATTCAGCTCCAGGCAGGCTGGCTTCCATTTCAGGTGTTTACTCTCAAAGTCTTTCCCCGTGGGGGTGGGAGAGCCTCTGTTACCCCGCACTTGCCTCTCTAGAGCCCGTTTGAGCCCAGCTCATCTCAGCTCAGAGTAGGAGAGATTTTTCTGTGCTGGTCCGGGCGGTGCTGGCGTGGCTGCCCGCGCTCGCTGCAGCGATGCCGGCCGTCGCTGCTCCGTGCGNGGCGGCACGGCCGGGCCAGCGGCGCCGTGCTGGCAGAGAGGTGCGGGGGGTAGCCCTTGAGGGTGCCAAATTTTCTTGTAAACAACAGTTCTGGTGCAGTCCGGCATAACCCAAAGTTAGAGCCTCGGGAGAGTTAATAATGGCTTACTAGCTTTAGTACTGTTGCGGCGAGGAAAGCGAAAGATTATGCAATTATTTGTTATGTGGGTTTGACAGTGTCCTTTCCAGTGTCCTTTCTCTGTTCCCATAGCCATGGCTCATCACTGATTCAGCTTTGTTTCTCGTGACTCACCTGTGGAGAATTGCTTTTCTAGTTTATGAAATCCCTACTTCGCATTATATATCTGGCCTATTTCCTAAACCAGAAAGCTGAAGCAAAAACTTGGACTTTGCAACTGGCTAGTGGGTAACAAGTCTATGTAGCAACACTCTTTTGGAAGTACCACGACTGAGAGTTTATTATTTTATTTGCTTTCTTGCAAATCCTGATGCTATACTCCTAACTAACCCCCCTTCCCACCCCATTAAACCTGGGTTCTACACCTCCTGCTCTGCACCTTTTTCTTTCTGGAGATTAATTGCATAGTTTAGCCAATATGCTGTGTGCTTTTTTCCCCTCTCTTTTTGTGACTCAGATTTGTATCTTGAGTAATTGAACCATTTTTCAGAAGAAGGAATTTCATTTCCCTCTGCTCTTGGCACAGCTTCCAGAAGAGCACTGTTAAACTCCGAAAGCTGTGGACAGATAACAAAAGAGCAGAACATGTAAAATGTGGGAAGGCATATGCACTCAGCCATAGCAGCACAACAAGCTGATTCTCTGTTTTATTTCCTTTGGCTATTGAACTTCAGCTTAATGCTTTACTGCTTTTCTTTTAGACCTCTTAATCAGAGGGTAGTGGGATAAATTAGTGCTTATGTACTAGCATCAGTCCTGTTTCTAGAAGTTAGCCATCCTGCTAGATCCTAATATTTGCAGTTAGCGCTAATTCAATTACTGCTATTTATTTATAATATTATTTTGAAACCCTGGCAAAAATCTAGGCATCAGGAGCCATATAAATAGAGGAAAAAAATTGTCTCCCAAGAGGCTAAAGTCATAGTGTGGGTCTTCTGCATTCAGAAGTTATTTAGTCCTGCTAAATAACTTCTGAAGTTATTTAGTCAGCTAGAGTGAAGTTTTAAACCAAGACTGAATAAATCTATAATGTGTGTTTTGTGGAAGCTATATTTACTTCTTTGTTAGAAGAATTTAATCAGCACTTTCTCATTACAGACATCTAAGTTTGACTTGGCAGTAACTGGTCCTTTCAGATACCTGAAAAGCTGATATGTGTCTGTTTTATACAAAGCAGTAATGCTTAAACAAAACAAGTAATGGGGCTTTTAATTTTTTTTTAACTCTTAGTGCTGTTATTACAAATCTTGATTATTTAATGTAGGTGTAGCACCTACTAAGGTTCTAACTGGCTGTGGCAAGGACCAGGATTTAGAAGTTTGTTTTGCTTGTGGCAAAGTACATGAAATCAACTGTTGTAAGAGATTTCTAATAATTATGCTGCTACAGCTGTATGCTTAAGGTACTTCTGCCTTTTAAGGTAAAAATTCCAGACAGCAGCATAAGAAAAACAGCAGGACTCAAGTTTGGACTTAGGTCACGCAAAGGTAGCTGGTGTCTGTCCAGCTACCCTTGACAGTGGCTTTCAGGGTACAACTGCATTTTTATTCTGCTTGAGTCAGAATTCCAGGATGAGATTATTAGAAATGAATGTGTGGCACTCCTGGTTATTGTCCAGCTCATGATAGTGTACATATATCTCCATTTTATTTCTCTATGCAAACATAGACATAAATATCTTTTTCATATATATATGTGAATTCCCCATTGTTCTTTTTGTTTTGGTATTTACATATATATAAAAAACCATGGCAAATAACATGTGGTGCGATGTGGTGTAAGAAAGCTGGAGACAACATCAAATCAGAGTCATGGCAGGCAATTAGAGACAAACATCTGCAGAAAGGACTGTGAGGGAACAGTGATGGGGAGATATGGGCATGCGTGCTCAATCTCAGGAAAAACCTAAGGGTTCTCCCCCAGGTAAAGACTGCTGCCTGAGAACAAGACAACTGAAACTTGTGTGGTAGCGATAGTGTCTTTATGTCTTCCAGTTTCAGAAGGAAACAAATTATGCAACTGCAGCTTATGTCAGAGTCTTCCAGTAATTTGTCGGCTAGTTACACAACTCAGCACAATTGGACAGAACAGGAGATGTCTCAAGATACTAAGTGCTCTCACATTTTGTGGAAATCACTAGCTGGACAGAGGCAAGAGGTATTTGCACTATTTTAACTACCCATTTAGGGGAGGAAGTGACTCTGGTTCACTCTGTGTGAAAGCAGTATGCCAGCCCTGCACAAACATTAACTGCAGCCTGTACTGTCTCTTCCTCAGCTTCAGGCCAAGCAAGATACAAGAGAGATGTTCTAGGGGGTCTGTGTATGGGGTGAGCTCTGGGGACATGGGAAAGGAATAAGGATTTTCTGGGACAGTATGGTAAGCCTGGAGGTAGCTGGAGTTACTGCTGCATCAGGCAGGATCTGGCAGAGGTTCTGTGGTTTTTGTGGTTGTAGTGTTTAACTCACAAAGTCAATAAGGATTTACAGCTCACAAGCAGGGTTTTTTTTTATTTATTTGAACCATGCCTCTTATTTTTTCACTGAAAAGACTGACAAAATCAAGAGCCGCTTCATGATCCCCACTGGCAGTTCTGCAGAAGAGACCTCATGATGAGCTCATCAGTATCACACTTCTCAGGAAGGTGAACTCCAGGGTCATGGCTCCTGCTTGTGAAACGGGAGAGCAGCTCTTGCTTAGTGCTGTAGGAGAGGCAATGGTGGCAGACTGATCACGGGGAAGATTGAGTGGTAGGAAGCATGGGACGAATGGTGGGATGTAGCTGGCTTCAGAGCCCACATTACTTTACTACTGATAATTGTAGACAATAAAGCTTTCCCACAGAATGTCAGCAGTTCTAAGTGAAGGCACAGAAATCATGTGATCTAATTGCATAGATGTATTGCATGCATGGAAAGTGCAAACACTTTCTGTGTTTTTAATAATATCTTATCAAAAAACTATTTCTGATATCATTATTTTAAATCTTTCTCCTAGCACTATCAATTCTTTTTAAATTTTACTAGTTTAGATGGGTTTAAGACACAAGATTGCATGATAGTGTAAGCCAATATAAATTTTGGGAGTAGAGACATTAATTATCAAATTATGTAATCTTTTGTGAGAAGAAAGGTACTCCACATTAACTGGATATGAAATCAATGTGAAGAATTTCCTTAGAAATTGCAAATTACTTTTATTTGTCTTTGAAAATTACCAGCCCTCATCTCATCCAGCTCAGCACTCCCAGTTCTGCATCTCCACCGGCAGAAAGCCTCCTTGCCCTTGCACAGGGTGGTTCCAGTGCCTTCCCCATATCTCTTTCCCCTTCTTCCTACTTCTGCATCTCAGTACTTTCTCAGAGGGGGAACAAATTCTCTAGCATATCTGGAAATGAAAACTCCAGCTTTTTTTTTTTTTTTTNTTCTCTTTAGAATTTTGGTATCATCTTTACCAAGTGACAGCTGGCTAAAGCATTGTGTTACTGATTCCAGAAATCTCTTTTGGAGATTAGTTGGAACAAGCTGCACTGACTGTGTTTGAGCAATACTCTGAAAGTATTCCGTGCTGCCCTCAGGTATTGCATTGATCTGAGTCATGTCATCCTGGCTGATATAAGTGATTTTGCATCTGGAATAGAAAGTTTTGGGGGTTTGCCCCCTCATTTTGAGTAGGCCCTGATTCCTTCCGCCAGGTAGAAGTTTGATTTTGGCTTGCAGTGTGTCAAGATGAAGTTTAAACCTCCACTTTAAGAAAAAGGAAGTGCTAATGAAGACTTCAGCAATGTTTCCCATGAACCAAAATTAACAACTGAATCTGGAAGGGTGGGGGAAAAAAGCTTACTCAAAAATATGAGGATCTGAAATGTTTTCTGGGGTTTCCTCACCTTTGTAGTGCAAAAGGGGAATAACACTTTTTAAGGACAGAGAGAGCAGAATTTTTCTTGCAGCAAAGAGGGAGTTTCCTGTTCATGTGAAATCCTGGGCTAGACCTGAAGCAATATTAAAAATGTAGTAGAACAAAATCTGTGAAAATAACTACTGCAGAAACTGGCTGAGGTTAACTACCTCTGCCTTTGCAGCACAGAGAATTGCTCTCTGTTGAATATTGATGTTTTTGTATTTGTAGGTCCCTTTCTCTTTGATGTTTTTCCTCCCCAACCTTCTTTTTTTTCCTGATGCCCTGCCACCCTGCAATGCTAATGTTAGCTCCAAAAACTTTCTGGTTCTTGGTCAGCTTTATTCTCAGGCCTCCTTTTGAGGAAATGAAAATTGAGAGGGGTCAGAAGTGATGCTAGTTCACAATTTTTCTAATCATATACCAAGGAAAAGAGACAATATCTGTCAAAACCTTTCATCCCTCATGATTTTGGAAATCATATTGTTAGTCACTCTCAGGCTTTTATTAAAAAAAGGCTCACTCATGAAATTATACCTTTTAAAATTTTTGGATGGGTTATAACACTCACTCATGAATTTATACTTTTTAAAATTTTTGGATATAACATTTTGGAACTTTTTTTTTTTGTCTGGAAATAGGTATAATTGAAATATGTTCTTGGAGATGGGCACAACTGTAAGCAGTTCCAAGCTTTACTGTACCTGCTAGATGACTAGACTTCATTTGATTGAAAATGTTATTTACTGGTTCCCCAGGAAGCAATGAGCAACACAAATGCTTAATCTTTGCCACAGATCTGTGCAGAACATGTTCAACTGGTATTGCCTTCATCTGTTTTACCTTATAGGATGCAGGTTGGCCAAGGTGGAAAAGAAAGGCTGCAGCTTTGAAGAGAGTTGAGCAATGCTAATGATATGATGGTCCAGAACTGTAATGAAGAATATGTGACTTGTGTAGGAAAACTAGGTGGTGGAGACAAAAGATTGAGACCGAAGAAACTCGTGTTTCACCTAGTGATGGACCTGCTTTCTGACTAGACAGTGAAGCTGCAAATTTAACAGAAAATGTGCCTAGCATCCACTGTGGCCTCTTTCTCTAAGGGCTGCAGAAATAGGGAGCCAGTCTCCTTGCTCCTTTCCTGGTCAGGCGAGCTGAGGCCTAAGCAACTAAAACTGCTCAATACTGGGATGTATCAGCTTAGTGGCATACAGATAATCTGCAAGAAATTAGATAAAGTAATTTGTCTAACATAAGAATTTAGATTAAATTACATTTATCTAAAGCTCATTCTGAAGTGAAAACAGAAAGTGAAAACAGAGGCTTACTGTGATTTCATTGGGATGCAAAGCTCTGGCACTTTGTTTCAAAAGTAATTGTTAAAATGTCTTGATGGGTTTTGTTTTGATTTTTTTTTTCTCCCCACCTCTATACCTTTAATCTTATTCCATCCTGTGAAGTCTTCCTTACCATCTCTGTATCGCTCCCAGTGATGAGTCCCACAGATTACTCCTCTGCCCTGGTACTCTCGCTGCCCCCCTGAACTGGTGCTGTTTGTACATGGAGCTCCGCATGTCTGCAGGGAGGCAGAGCTGGCACGGGAGGCAGGCTCAGGGCTGGGGCACGGCAGGGCTCTGCTGTTCCCACCTGTCCCTGCAGGGCACATCCCAGGGACCGCGGGGGAAAGGTGCCCAGATGCGCAGAGCTGTCTAGAAACAGCTGCATGCAGCATAACGCCAGAACCTGTCGTAGCTAGCGGGAGAAAAGTGTCAATCGATACGATTGATGCACAAGTCTCAGCTTTATTTAGTATTGTGATACAATTTATACTGTTGTTAATTAAGCTCATACATAGTGCAAAAAACAAGCTCACTATTGGATAATTGCTCAATGTCAACTGCTCCCCTTGTCACATTCTCGTGGTCTCCTCCTGCTACATTCTTGTGGTTAATGTTCCCGTTTATCTCTGCTTATGCCCCTTGTTTCACGTCCCCCCTTTGTATAGCATCTGTGCTCAAGGATATTCCTTCTAAGTTACTTACAGTGGACATTCACAACCTTACAATTTAGAATATATGCTCATATTGTGGCCTTTCTCCTGCAGCCATTCCTCTACAAGAACCAGAGCTTTCTGCAGCGTTAGTGGCCTCTCTTGGAAAAACAGTCATATGGAATCAAGCCAAGTGGGATATTGTAAGTTCCATTTTTAAGAAGGAATGTTACGTGATCTATTTCTTGGCATTTGAAATTCCTCTATTAATTCAAAATTCTAAGTTTAATTTGAAAACAAAATTAAAAGCATTTGATTTTGATAAGTGGAAATAAAACATATGTAATTGTTGCTTAAAAATTTGATCTTTCACTCAAGTAGGAATAAGAGAAATTTCCAAATAGTTTTTAATGGTCCAAATATGCATCCTTTCAACAAAAAATTAGTTTTATTCTGAAGAAAAATCATCTAGCTTCTATGTGATAATTTAATGCATTACGTCATCTCTGGAGGATATGTTCTTGTATTTCAACTAAAAAAAAAAGGGATTTTCTTTCTTTCTTTACATTTCTTTACCCTGACTTACCTTTTGGTATTGTATAACAACTAAGAATGCACACAAAACATCTATTTTTTTTGCATATTATCATGCATACTTCACCTAAACCTCGTAAGCTCTTCCTAGTTCCACTTCTAACAGTGTCTATTATGGTTTATTGGATATTTTAATCCTTTATTTTTTTGAATGGATGATTTGATGTCAGGAGGGAATGAAGAATGCAGTGGATGTTGAAGAAGCTGTGCAAAATCTGCACACTGAATTTACATAAAGCAGATCTTGACAGTAATGACATTTCTGCTCATTCTACTTGAGACATATTTTGGCTTTGTGGATTATCTGGAAGCAAAGCCTGTAAATGCAGCTTCTGTTTTCTAACAGTGTAAGCCAAGCCCTGCATCTTGCCACTCCTGAAAGCAGCTGGCAGTTCTGCAGCTTGCAGCTGAATCATCCCTGTGTTTTAATTTAACTGACACTCTGAGGTATTTTCACCCTAATTGCTGTGGGTTATTTCATACCCCAGAATTATTTTTCCACATACAAAGCAAGTTAATTCCTGCTTACTTAAATGGCTTAAATCTTGTTCTGATTCCATGTCTTCTAACTTGACAGGAGTCATAAGCAGAGGCGCTAGATCCCATAGAAAATATCACATGCAATTCAGAATTGGGCTAATTATTAGTTCTTTACTGAGGAGGCCGCTAAAGCTTGTATGAGTTTGGTCTACAAAGCTCTTTTGTTGAAATCTGTTCTTTGCTCAAGGCCAGTGTAATCCCTAATTGCGTATCCCACAAACAAGTGTGCGACTGAGCAAAAGATCCCTCAGTAACATGCTGGGCAGAACTCGATTAAAGAGATGTAGGACTTCAGCCTGTTGGAAATGGGCTGAAGTGGAGGGTGGCCTGTATTTCAAAGAACTTAAAAGTCATGTAGAGTTCAGCAGCCTGGGACACTTTCTGCAAAAAGCATAGTCAGAAACAGAGCTGAGATTCCTAATGGTGCTCTGCAAGTTTGAAAGATGTTTTGAATGTGAGACTAAAGGAAGACAGTGTGTTCCAGCCTAATTTTCTTTTGTTTTCTTTACAAACAAAAATACCCTAGCCCAAAAATAAAAGAAAGGGGAAAAAAAGGAAGAAGAAAAGCAAGCTTCTGTCTAAAGCTACTTTTCTGAAGGCAGAGAGAGTAGCTTTAGATATTACAGTATTCCTTAAAGAGGAAGGAGACTAAATCCTGGTGGATATTTTTGGTCGGAAAACCAACAGAACCATGGGGCTGAAGGAAATCAGGAAAGGTGAGCAGAGCTGAGCACAGTGCAGAGGAAAAGAGGCTGGAATAGCAGGGCTGTCGGATGTGATTTATGAGGGAGGAAGATGGTTTAAGGTGAGCTGCTGGATCCCCAGAGAGGCTGGTGAGGAGGCTTGTAACAGTTGATTACAATCACTTACTGCTAAATTGCCTAAGACAAACTTGTCTTATGACATGGATGCACACAAGGAGGAAAATGAAATTATATTGCAATAGTGAGTAATTTTTGAGTGCTTATAGAAGCATTTTCTCACTTAGGGGTTAGAGATGCTTTCCCTACCAACTCAGCTTAGTTAGAAATGTTCCTCTTGTATATTAAAAAACTTAAAGCAGGATACTAAAGTTGTTAAACAAAAAAGATAAGAATCATCATCTTATTTGTCCTTTCCACTAAAACCTCCAAGTTCCTTGCCCCCATGAAACTCTGAATTATTGCTTCCTGGATAAAATTTTTATAATTTTCTGTCTTCATATTATAAGAAATATGGCTTTTTATGGCTCCACACTAATGTATTGTTCCATAAATCATTGTAGATCCGCAGTAGATCTCTGATTGGTCCTGACATGAGGCCCAGGTGTGCCAGTATCTTCCCAAAAGAAGCAATAGAGGACTCCTGAAGGTTTCCATTGTACTACGGTTTTGAGATGAACTTAGAAATAACGACAAGGAAAAACAACATATTACTGATAATGAGATGACTCATTTCCCAAACATTGGTCGACCATGGCTAATAACAAACCTTGCAGCAGGCCCAGGAAATTAACTGACTTTGTTGGGTCAACTGGCTTACAACATTCCTGCTGATATTTAAGCAGTGATATAAAATATAAATACCCAGATGTTTCTGTAGAAAAAGAAAAAATTCTACTGCTCCCACTCCCTACTCAGATTCTTTCCATCCTCACCCAAAGTCCAGCTCTCAACCCATTGTCCTTACGTGTTGACTTTCATGCTTTCTTTTTTAACAATTCGAGCGGCATCTCAGTCTGTATCTGTGAAAGTGGATTGGATAACTGTCTTTATGGGCTTCTGAAAATCTAGGTCAGAGTGCATTCAAATTCTGACTGATGTAAACACTTCTAGTGGCAGAAAGTCTAATAGAGTAACGCCATTTGTACTTGAATGTCAACTCAAATGCTTCTCATACTGAGGGTTTTGATCTGGTTCCTTCACAAGCTGCACGGATAATGAAGTCTGTGACACAATGTCTTCATTGTACAAATGACTCTTGGCACTTTGTCTTTTTATTTTTGCACACAGATGAGGAGGCTGCTTGGCTTTCCAGCAGAGAGTGAACTGCATCTTGCCAAAGATGCAGAGAAAGCAGAAGGGTGGAGGCACAAATGTGTATGTATGATGGAGGTCCCTTTGATTATGGCACTGAGAACATTCACGTGGTGTGTTCAGCCTGGTTAATGATACCTTCTGTTCCAGTTACTACAAACATTTGACTTCAGCTCAGGCCCTGAAACCCATCAGCTCTCTGAGACTGGCACAGAGACAAGAGTTCCCTGAGGTCTATAATTGCTATTTGAAACTAGCCCTGCTGTGACCAGAGGGCTGGACTAGGTGATCTCTACAATTTCTTGCCAGCCTCCAGAATTACCTGATTTCCTCTGTTTCCATAGGGTCCTGAAAGGGCCAGGGTAATGATGCTTGTGCCAGGCATTGCTGCTCCCTGAGGGAGATAGGTGACTTGTGAATTTTCTCCAGTTCTCTGCTACCCCCAGTATTTTTCCCCCTTACCTGTGCTCAGCCTCCACAATTGGAAGAGGAACAATGAACCCCAGCAAGACCCTCTCCCGAGTGCAGAGGCTTTTTTGTTACTTTCTGCTAGCAGGGAGATGAAGTCTTTTTTTAACCTTGATTTGGTTCTTCATGGAGTTAAAACACTGGCAGGTGGTGTTCCCCAAAAGGAGTCCTGCCCCCCTTCACCCTGTTCCCATCTCAGTGTGATGTGGTGGCATCACGCTTCCTTCTCTTTGGAGATGTACTTGAAGTGGGCTCTGACGGTTCCCTTCCCCCAGCATCTGCTGTGAGGTCTCTGACCCTTTGAACTCGCTTCAGTCTGTCAGCAGGGTGTGGGTAGTACAGTGAGCACAGTCATCTCAACAGGAGAGTGCTTCCTAGGAAGCTGTGAATCACTTTCTGGGGCTGTCGTCATGATTTCCCTTCTTCACCTCAAGCACTGGGGATCCAGACACCCACTCAGCCAGGAAGGGGCCCTGTTAGCAGCTGGGGTGCATCAGTGCAGGGGTCTGCTCCAAGTCCCTGCTGCCCAAGGAGCTTTGTCACAGCTTTGGCTGCTCCTCTGAGATGGGTGGGAGTGGAGCTGAGTGTTGGGAACACCAGGAGAATCCTCTTCAGGGGCACCAAGCTGGAAGGAGAGCAGCTGTGAAAGTTGTGCTGTGCTGGGGAGGGATTCAGCATTCACAGCCTGGATCAAGCAGCCTCTACTGGACATGCTGTTAGTGTTTGTTTGTTGTCAGTGTCCAGGAACTGCACTGATGAAGACCTCTGTTGTGGCTGGTACTGTGTCAACATGTGGCGCCTACAAACATCATTCTTTCCCCTTCTCACACCCCCTCGTATCCAGTCCATGCACTGGCTGTAAAGCATGGGATAACAGGAAGGTCCAAGCAGTTGGAAGAAGGTAGGGAAGCAGTTTCTTAAGTGTGTACCATGGAAAAAAAGTTGTGTGTCCTTGGAAAAGAACAACAAAATGCTTTTTGCTCCTGTTCAATTGAAACTCCTTGCAAGCATGAGTTTTGCAAGAGGTGCCTGCCTGAGAAGAACAGTGGTGATGAACAGACTGAATGGTGCTGGGAGATAATCCTTCTGTGTAGATGGACAGATAGACAGAAATCAGGAAGGCCTTGAAAGGTAGGATTAAGAACTTCAGTTTTGTGTGGGGGCCAACAAGGAAAGGATGTGATGGAGAAAATATGAGAGAGTTTTCTTTTCAGCTGCTTTCTAGGTGAACTGGAGTAAGACAAGACTGTGCTTGATAGCTCCTGTTAAAAGTATGTTGCAATACTTGACATAATGAGAATGTGGATAGGATTTTTGGCTGGCTCTTTGGGGCAGGAAATGTTATAGAAACAACTGCTGTGATTTATCTGTGGGCTGAACCAGAAGACTCAAAGAGAAGCCAGTCTCCAAGTCTCTTCCTTGGTTTTGGGTAGATAAAAAGGTTACCTTCAAGTGAGGAGACAGGAGGATAAAATTAATTTAAAGCTGTATTGAAGATGCAAATATAGTCATACTCTTTTTGCTTGCTTGGAAACGCTTTGCAACAGACATCTGAACTTCACTATTCCTTTTGTGATAGCTCCTTCACTATTTATGAACCTAAATCAGCCATTTGGTGAGCTACTTACTGGAAATTTCTTCTTTTTGTTGTCAAAAGCAGACATCCAATAATTATTGTTATACTGCTAGTTAGCTTTACTGAAGCTGCCAGTTGGTAGTGTGAAAGCAAAAAATTCTGTAACAGCTAATGATATATGATTGGTGATCTGGAGTGTTTGCATGGGATTTGTTGGGAAAGTGGTTGCTAGCTCTGGAAAACACAGGGCAAAAATTCAGGTTTGATTCAGATTAAAAGTTAAGCGTGTCTGGATAAAAGTAAGTGGTTAGATTGGAGCTCTTATTTTACAGGAGTGTTTATAATCCTTTGTTAAATAGTCATGCCCATGCACTACAGTTCATTGGCATACTTGCATGGCACATTCCTAGGTGGTTTTATTGGGAGCTTACATTTTAAGTCATTTCCCTCTTCCATTGTGTGTTACTCCCTTTTCAGTTTTATGTACATTAGACTTCAGATTGCCAAAAAACCTGTTATCTAATTGTTTTAAAATTATGAGAACAGATAACAACACTTAGAGGTAGAGGATAGAAACTGGTTATCAGGGTGTGCCTTGTATATGGAGCAAAAGGAATGAGGGATAAAAGGAATGGATACCAAACATCGGATATGTTGAAAATAGGCCATGGTTAAAATACTGATTCATAGGAATATAGAAAATATCAAGAACTTGATATGTAGGTGGATTGAGCAGGCTAATTTTATAACAGGTGTTTCATGTTTTCCACTGAGGATAAAGTCAAAAGCAGAGGGAAGGGCTGAACAGATCACAGAGTAGGAGAAGAGACTTTAGAGAAAACAGTGAAAATTACAAGATGAAGAGAGTGAGTTCTGGACTACACTTGAGCATTTGCTTTCCAGTAATGAACAAAACAAAGATTAAATGTACTTCTGTGAACCCTCAAAATTCTGAAAAAGGATGTGTAGTGTTTGTTTGAGTCCTGAGTTTCCAGTTGCAAGCCTAAAGCAGGTGAGTTTTTAATGTACTGTAGCCTATCTCTAGTTTATCAGATACCAGCTAAGGCTAAGATGAATGAGTGCTGAATGATGCAATGACCGTCTCACTGTTTAGCAGGGCTCAGTTTCCCTTTAGCAAGGGTTTGTCTCCATCACACACACTGCTGAGATGATAGCTTCTCACAGACAAACATACTCTTACAGGAAACTCTGTCTACTCTTCAGGAAACCTGGAGGGAAATCTCTTGAGTTAAGGAGACTGTCTGCATCTCCTGTATTGAAATACCCAGCATCACCTTCCCCACATACAACACAAAGGAAAACATTCAGTCCCTGATTTTTATTTAGAGGCAATTACTGTGATTTCATAAAATATTAAAATTGTTTTTCAATTCAAGAACCTAAGTGTTATGTTTTAAAGAAGATTTATTTTGGTTAAAGCATAGAAATAGATCTTGTAAACCTGGAGGATTTTTCACTTTCATATTGTAAGTGTGGTTGTTTGTTTGCATTACAGACTTCTAGCGTTTTGACAGATGCAAATGTAACCAGAGGCCTGTACAGCTGGGATGTTTACACTAGAGTTTGTGAATTTTCCCATATAAGAAAATCCCTTGTAAGCCCATGAGGAAGTCTGGCAATTGAAGCATGTGGTGTTGTCATAGACATATTAACTCGTGAGGTAGCAGCACATGTGAGTTGTTGTGGTGTGAAGCCAAAAACATCTGCTCAGCCCCAGGTGAGCTGAAACTTCTATTTCCCCTCATCTGGTACACAGATGCCAGGCAGGCAGCTAACCCCTCCTGTTCCTGCTGCAGGAGATGGCTGCCATGTCTGGATGACGTGTGGGAGAGTCCAGGCACAATACAAGGAAGGACAATGACACGGGGCAGTAAATAAGGCAGCGTGTTTGCTCCTTTCCTGTGCTGGAGACCAGAGCTCATCAGAGCAATGACGTGAGCACACTTCAGCAGCCCCATGGGTCATTCTCCTGCCTGCCATTTCTAAGTGGCTTGTAAGGAGGGAGGGACAGATCCCCTCCCAGTGGCTGGCGGGTCTGGCTTCCTTTAACCTTCTGAGTCTAAATCTAATTTCATCATTGGAAATTTTGTACTGATCAGAATTAGATACAGAGTGAATATTTTTTGTTTAATGATGATGAAGTCCTTGTACTTACAACGGTTGAATTTTGGTCCAATCAGATATTTGCGTTCATTTCTCATGCAGCATGATACACAGAAACACATGAAGCAACTCACAGTGGTAAAGGTTAACAAAGTATAAAAACCCTTAAGTATATCTCTAGACATGTCCAACGCTGATACCTGAGCACCTCATGCAAACCAGATTGTAGGCAAAGCCATTTGTTACAGAGATTAGTAAATATACCAATAGAGACTCTAACCTTTATCAGCTCAGCAACCACAAGGAACAATGGAACTTTGCATTACCTGTTTTTATTATAAGCTAGATGGGAGAAATTACTGAGCCAAACTATCAGAGTAATTTTTTTTAGTTTGACTTAAAAGTGAGATTGACTATAAAGAGTGTACTCTGTCTGGTTGGTTTCCTCTGATGACAGTGCAGCCTCTTTTCTGTGAAAGGAGAAAATACCTTTTATAGGAAAATATGAGCATAAACCCATGAAACCTGATGTGGGAACTTTGGCAGGTATAGCTCATAAAGCTACCTCTAAATAATTTTTTCTTTCTTGGTTTTACCCTGACTAGAGTATTTACTGACTGTGCTGCTTTTATGTTATATTTCCTACTAAGGTTTTCAGTGCATGGGCTGTAGGAGCTCTTTTTTGAGAAAAAAAAATTCCAGACAGTTCATTTATGTCAAAAATTCTTCTTGCCTGCACTTGAAGATACAGTATGCAGTACAAATCAGAGAGAAATGGCTGTTTCGGGAGCAGAATTTCACAACCTGCTGCTCTTGTCTGTTAAGCACAACTCTGCATGGTTTATGTTGACCTTTGACATCAGAGTGCCTTGGGAAGCTCATTGTGGGAAATGAGCTGCCTGGGACACAAAAGTGTTACTTGCTTCCTTGTGCTGCATTATGGAAGGTATGTCTTGCAATCAAGCTTAATTTTCTCTTTATTTTAGTGTTCTTTTTTAGTGTTAATGGGTGCTGGGTTTATGTTTTAATAGGTTACTCTAGTGTTAACAGGTTAACATTAAAGGGGAGGGGAGCTCAGAATTGCCTTTTGCTATGACAGTATTGGGTGTGAGATCTATGACCACTTTCAGTGGGTGGGATTTAATGCATCAGTCTCAGGTAAGGAGCCAAAAAGGCCTTAGCTCCTATGTACACAATTTATGTAGACAGCTCTTGGAGAGCTTCTGGTAGTTCAGCATCTGAGATCTTGAGATCCGTTCAGTTTTTCAGAACATAGGATTGAACATACCTGCAAAGGGCCTGAGCTTTAATCCTGATTTACATATATTTTAATCCTGATTTACATATATTTTAATCCTGATACGTAGGCTGCTAAGTTTTTTTTCACCCAGCATTGTCTAAGATTGCTATGCACTTGTGTAAAAATAAAATCTCCACTTAAGAGAGACGGGGTGTATCTTGGAATAGTGACTAGTACCTGGTATATCTCAATGCCTTTCTGCTCTTAGGCCACTGGCCTCTGGGCAACCTGTGCCATTGTTTCATCACCTTCACCGTGGAAAACTTTGTCCTTATATTTAGCCTAAAACTACCCTCTTTATTTTAAAACCATTACCCCTTGTCCTATCACTACGTGCCCCTGTGAAAAGTCCCTCTCCAGCTCTCTTGAAGCCATTTTAGGTACTGGAAGGTGCTCTAGAGTCCCCCCAGAACCTTCACTTCTCCAGCGTGAACAGCCTGAACTATCTCAGCCTTTCTTCATATCGGAGGTGCTCCCACCCTCTGACACATCTGTGACCCTCCTCTGGATTTTCTCCAAAAGGTCCATGTCCTTCTTATGTTGGGAGCCCAGGGCTGGACACAGTGCTGCAAGCGGAGGCTTGTGAGAGCAGGGTAGAGGGGCAGAATCCCCTCCCTCAGCCTGCTGGTCCTGCTGCTTTTGATGCAGCCCAGGACATGGTTGGACCTCTGGGCTGTGAGTGCACCTTGCCAGCCTATGTCCAGCCTCTCATCCACCAGTTAATTACTTCTGTGTAATCAAGTCTGAGAAGAGCTCCTTGAGAAATGGAAGTGAAGCTTGAGGGATGGGATTCTTGAAGAATTCCTGCAGGAAATGTTGCTTCTGGATCTCATTGCTGCAACCCTAGTCTGTATCCTGGGGTTTAAAACCTTTTGTCTTGTAAGAGGACACCACAAGCCAAGCGTGCACCAAGCAAATGTGACTGGTGTAATCATACTAGTTCCCAGTCTCAAAGGGCTCTTACCAGTTCCAAAAACTTCCCTTAGTTTTCAGTCTTTGTTACATATAGCATGAAGAAATGTAACCAAAGCTGCTTTTCCCCCTTTCTATTGTTTTTCCTATTTTGATGTGTCAGATGATTCTGGCTTTTAGAAACACATGTATTTAAAAAAAGAAATGCACATTTTTCTTTCAAGAATACAAATAGTTCCGTTTAGTGGTCCTTTTCTTTCTTTCTTTCTTTTTTTCCAAATTAAATATTCATTTCCAAAATCTGCATAAAAAAAAGCAACATTCATTTGCTAGTTGTTGCAATATTTAGCTACTATAGAACCATAATTCATGGTAGTCAGCAATTCTGGTTTTATTTCAGCTATGCCTTTTCCGCTTTATGATGTTATTTTCCTTAAGTACCATGTTAGTATTGAAGATGTGCCATAACGCTCCTTACTACTAAAATTTTTACAAGTGTGTCTGTCATACATACTGATTTCCTATCTTTAAATTATTCTTCCAGAAAATTTTCTCCTGGTGTGTTATGTGAGATCTTAATTATCACTGTTATCTTAGAGTTTTCTTAGGGTTTTGGAAAAAATAATAATAACGCAGAAATACCCGTTTAAGCTAAAGATGTAAAATTTTCCAGAACAGATTAGTTATAATGCAGTTGTTGAAACCACAGTTGTCTCACAAGTGAAGTCACAGCTAAAAAATGTAAACCAAACAAGCTGTTCCCTAAAGGCTGTTTTCTTTTAAGAGAAAATGCTCCTCACTCTCATACCAGATTTCAGATGTGTATAAAAGAGAGGATAGTGCACTTGGCAACTGAATTAATTCTCCTGAATGCTCCTTGTTTTGGTGAATATCACCCATTCCAGTACCAGAATCACTTTTGTTCCATACAGATTTGTTGTTCCTTCAGCTTTGTTATCAATAATTGCTTACTTGAAGAATTTAGGAACTGCTTTTACCATACTCTCCCAGAATAGCTCCTGGAGAAATGTGGTTGCATCCTGAGTCTTCCTTTTGCATCATATCCAACTTCTTGACAATGGAATTCTGAGAAATCTAAATAGAAAAAACACCCAGTTTGTCTCAATGCAGAGATTAACTATTACTTGGTTCAAGCTCAATGAATAGAGCAATATCTTGTGAATTATTTCTTCAGCTGACTTAGTTCTTTTCCAGCTCACAAATCTTCTTGTTTACATTTTATTTATTATTATTATTATCACTGCCAGTATTACTGCAATGCTAGAAAAATGTAGTTGCAGAAAAAGGTTCTGTTCTGTCCGTAGCACAGAGTAAAAGGTTTCTGCTTCACAAAGGTTGCAATTTAAGAGTAGAACAACACAAGTGTCTGGAGGACCCACCTGCAGATGCAATAGGACAGCAGTGGCCAGGAAGGATGGGGGTCATTGTATCCAAATTGTTTCCAATTTTCAGTAAGTGTCACGGTGGGGGAGAGTTTTTAAGCAGGTACTTGAAGAAGAGTAGTAATTTTCATGTTGCAGGTATTAGTGGAAAGATCCTCCACGTTTCAAGTGCAAAGTGGATATAAACACAAGGGCAGAAGTTTAAAATGTAAAATGTAATGATTAGGCAACAAGAATGGCTGGCAATGAAAGCTGTCATCTGATTTTGATTTTGTATGAAAAATGGTGAAGATAAAGGGATTTTATTATGAAAAATCTTGAAGAAGATCAGTAGTCTCTATGTGATGTGCTACAGCAAAGGAAAGATGCAAAGAGGACTAAGATGTTCTAACACATGAAAAAAACTAATTTTGAAATAGCATGTAGATTTTGTATGAAAAAGTCAAGAACATCCTTTTTAGGAGAAGACATTATAGTGATGAGGTGACTACCTGAAGAGCAAGTCTTAGATATGGAAGAGAGTAACACCTCTTGGTGGTGGTGTACAAAAAGAATTGACAAGTCTTAGGTCTAACCTCAGTCTGAGGACTCAAGGACAATCCAGTGTCAGAAATAGTGAAATGAATGTTTTATTGATGTAACTGCAGCTTACTCATTGTATCTGCAAAAGGGTGAAAGACATTCAGGAGGGAATTAGGAGTTCCTTTTGGATTTTGCTGGGTTTCAGGAGTAGTCTTAACATCCTCAAGATCCTTGACATATGAAAGAAAATTTTGTTAGGACAAAAGTACCAGGTGTTCAGGGTTGGATCTTTAAACTGTCAGATGAGACATGGGAGCTGAGTTTGTAAATCTTTTGATTCACTGGATCTAAGGTACACATGGAAAAGTGGAAAGGTTTATATATTTATGATCTTGGAAAACAGCTGACACTCAAAGACGATAAGCATCAAGTACTGGTTTAGAGGAGAATTAAAATCCAAACCTGCTTTCACTATGGGGTTCAGGAAGGATGGAGGTGATGGATTGTTGCATGAACAACTAATTTTAGCAAGGAAGAAAGGAAGGAAGCCAAGCAGACTACACAGCAATTAAACCATTATAAAAATAAATAACAGCATTTGAAGGAAGTGTATAATGTTTTGCTAAACCAGCCAAAGTTGCTGGAGAATAACACACCTCTAGCCCGGTTTTATTCAGCAATATTGGATTGCATAATAGAATATAATACTTGAAATAATGTTTGGGTTTTAAAATTCTTATAGCATGTTTAAAACCAAACTATGTAATGTAAGGCTGATAATAAATGAAGGGCTTGTCCTTCAAGCATATAAACAGTTTAATATCAAAATAATATAAAAACTTAGAACCACTATTTCACTTAGATTTTAATAGCTTTGGGACTCTTAACAGCTCTTTTTGACCTCCAAAAAGGATTCTTGCTGATTGTCTTTTTTGCTTGACACTACTCTTGCTTTTGGTGAAATTGGTTATTGATTTCAGTTGTTGCAAAAACATTATTTGAGGGCTTTATTTTTAGGTCTGGAACTATAGATAACGCAAAGCATTAGTATTACAAAACTTAAGAAGCAAAGGCATCTTTGCAACGTTTCTAGATGAGGCATAGTATGGATTTCATAGTTAATTTTATTTTAAAAATTATTTTTATTTAGAATATTACCGTATAATTTTAATATTTAATGTATTTTATAGTATTGAATGTATTGTGGTAATTATTAATATAAAATTATTATATTTTATTAGAATTATTTATTAATATTTTATATTCGTAGTAATATTTAATATTATTTGAATTAAATAGTTCACTTACTGAGGTTTTACTTACTAGCTGCTAGACTGGTGAGAGCAGAAAATATAAAGAGCAGGTTTTACAGTTTAACTCCAGAAAACCATAAGGAGAGGTTTTAAAAAAAAAAATGTGCTGACCCATCTATGACAGGTAAAGGAACAAGAAATAGCAAAAATTATGTTGAAAAAATATACTCAGAAATTATGGGTGTTTTGGGTTTTGTTCATTAATGACTTGGCAGGAAGTCTCCTAGCATGTATGTTCCTTCATTCAGTCATTTTCTTTCAAGTGCAGCATAAAAGCTTGGCTCAGGAAATAAAATGTTAATGTAATCAGCAAAGTGAACTTTAATGAGGAAGTGAAATTATTGTCATACAACTTTTGAATAACATTTCTTTCTCCTTTTTTCCACGAAGACACCATTCTTATGTCATTTGACTAAAGTTATCATTGACATCGTAGTACGAGGCTATGAGGTAACCCTTTTCCTGTCGTATTTCTTATCCCTCAAAATGCACTCTCAAAAGTTGGATCTGCAGCTGTTCCTTATGAGACCCTTGAAGACTCTGCCCAATTCTTGCAGGTACAGCTTGCCCCCTCAAGCCTGTCTTGCTCACATGGCAGAAGGCTTTGAGCTTGTACCACAGTGGGAAAAATGGCTTACTCTAAATTCAGTGGCCACCGGGAATACCTGTGTTAGGGCCAGGGATGGCCTGTTGCTTGGAATTAGTGTTTGAGGCTGGAGCTGGGCAGGAAGATTTATTCAGAGGAACTACAGAAACAAAGCTGACTGGCTGCTTCGGAAAATACTTTCTCTGGGTCTGGTAGTGTTTAATAAAGGACTAAAGTGCTTAATCTCTGGTTATGGAGATGGGTAAAATAGTGTTTTGGCTAGAGGTGGTTGAAGAAATCATCCAGAAAGGGTGTTTTTCTGCTGGATTTTGTCAGGCAGAATGGGATCCTAAGCACCTGGGAGCAAATTTTGACAAATTGAAATATCTGCTGTGTTTATATAAAACTGTGCTCAGGGGCAGCACTTGAGAAAGTAGGGCTGGAACAGCAAAGTTTCTTATTGGTTGTTATTGTAATGCCTATGAAGAGAAAAAGGAATACTGTGATCTCTGAATGCAAGTGTCTTTCATTGCTTTCTCAAATGTTAATTCTGATCCAAAAACTCAAGGTAACTTTAACATCATGTGGTAGGTATATCAGTCAACTGCAGAATGAAGTCTAGAAAGGGCCTTATTCTTTCATCCTGATAATGTTTATGGTAATGCAGCAAGAGAGCTTCTGTGGCTAGTAAAGATTGTGCTGAGTTCAGGGTCTGCTGAGGAAGGCTTATGGCAGGGTTTTGGCTTAGAAATAGCCTTCCAGCAAGCAAACCCCACAAAACAATATTAGCTGTTGGCAACTGTAGTGACTGCAGAGATAGAAATGAGAGCCTGTATTTCCTGCTGCATTTCAGATAGTTGGAGATGGCTGCACCAGGTAGGGTTTGGGAGGATCTCTTGCTCTGGTGGATTTGGTTGGGATGATATCTGATCATTCCTTTTCAGCTGAGTGCACCTGATGTGACTGTTTGCATTTGAGCTTTCAGTCCTTTGATCTTCAAGAGTTTGTGGAGGATGCAGATAAGAGATATAAGAGTGATGAGTGATGGTGGGTGATATGAAAGTGATATAAGAGAATCTATAAGAGAACTCTAAGTGATGTCTAAAGGAAACCAATCTGCTTCACAAGCACTAACCCTACAGTCTTAGTTAACTCTGGAGTATTGAACTGCCTCAGCTTGTGCAGCTGGACAGAATTTTCTTGATGCCCATAACTCACTTACTCCGTGGATCTCAAAGTGCAGGCTTTTGGGTTTTTTTAACAAAAGAACATTTTAATCTTTAGCTTCTTCCTACTATGGTGCTTGTTTCCTGTCAGCCCTGACATTTTCTGGGCATCACAATTTCACCAACACAAAAAGCCTCTGCCTATTCGTGGGATATGGAAGTAGGAATATATTTTCACATGTAGAAGGTTCTGTGAAAGTGGCAGGCTAATCCAGTGAGTGTCTGCCTGTGTGGGAGGGAAGGAAGAGGTTGCCAGTGTGTGGAAGCTGATGTAACTCCTACTGAATAAGGAAGTTTCCCAAGTTGTACAGCTCATCAGAGATGACAGGATTTATCATTGTAATCTCTATAGCCAGGGCTCTTGGAGGAACATCTGGTAGATAGCTTTACTTCCACATTGGAGGAATAGCATTTCTGATGCTGAAGTGGGGCTCCAAGGGAATTTTCTCTTATTTTGAGGATTTTCAGGAATAATTTGAAATAATTTGAATTAAGGTGAGAACCAACCTGGCTAGGTATAATGCAATAGAATCTATGTCTAATCTCAAATCCATTCTTGTCATTTATAATTTCTTCCTTTTGAAAAATAAGTCCAGGGGAATCATTATGTATGAGAGGACATGAGTATTGTTCCAAACATATTTGCAAAATACGCTTTTATTCCATTTAATAAAACAAAGCACAAATTCATTTCTGCACAGTTGAGAGGAGCCTCCTTCTATTGACGGGTTTCTTTCTGTTGGAGAGCTTGCATCATCAGCCTTTGCTGACACTAACAGAGAATAGGCTCAGCGTCAATGTCTCTTCTTTCTGCATTCTAAAAAATGCTAATTTCCAATATAAAGCTGACTTAATACTACTTTGTCAGATTTATTTTTATGCCATATTGTTGTTAAAATATTTGATGCTTTCAGTTTTCAGAAAGAGCAAGCATCTTGCTTGAAACTGCAATTTTGGTCCTACCAAGAGAATGCTTCAACAAACAGTTCTATTATTCTGATTATAACCTCTCTTCATGAGGCTTAGATATAATTATGGGAAATTAGGGAATTTTTCTGCTGTGGAGACATAATAATAACTTCTGTTAGTATTTTTAGATCAGTTTTGAAAGTGTAGTTTTGAATGTTATTTTCAAATCTCACATTAATCAGATCCTTATATGCTGGGAAGCTCCTGGCCAACAAAGCTGAAATATTCCTGGTGGGGTAGATCAATTTGCATGTTCCTAAGCTGAGAAAGTTGGAAGTTTTCAGATTTATTTTTTTAGTGGTAGCAAAAAGAGGTTCAGCAGAATAGGAAAAAGAAAAGGAAGGCTGGGAGCAGCAAAGCAGAGTTTGGGATGAAATAAAAGGAAGTAAGGGAATTCTGAGAATGAGATGAAGGTATAGTCAGTTTTGGATGAAGACAGTCTTACATTTTATTTTTCTCTGCTTTCCTTTTGTCTCCTTTCATGCTCTCTCAAATGTGCCTCAGGAGCCCCTTGCTGGTTCTGTCACTCACAGGCCTGTCTCCCTGCTGCAGCTGCCTGGTGCCACCACCATTTCAAGAAGCAGTGTCCACATCTGAGTTCTGTTCTCTGCACCTGTTTTAATGGTGATCTTAGATGAATGGCATTCTTGGTCAGCACCAGCCTGAAAGAAATATACGGATTGTGACATACAGGAGGTCAGGTTGGCCTTATGATCTCCATGGACCTAATGAGAACAAGCATCTCAAGTGGTCAGGGATCAAAATGGTTGAATGTTGGATGAAAGTCCTGGATCCCTTCCCTTACAGAGAAAATCACAGGATGACATGAATATGAATCACCTTCTTTCTGTGAGATTCAGAAGAACACCCATTATGACCTTTTGTTTGTCTAAGGACAAAAAAGAAAAAAGCAGAGGTTTTTAGCTTTGGAAGACCTGGGATAGGTAAATCCAGCTTTGTTTCAGACTTGACATATGGACTGCTGGCAAGTTTCTGATAACTCTGACCTTGCACATTACTGGTCAGATTGAAACTAACTCTAATTCAAAGAAACCCAGACTATAAATCTCTTTCTGTAAAGATAATTTTAATCCCTTATTTAACATGGTGTTTTTGAATAACATGGGTCTCTGTTCTGAGCAGAGACAGAGTTTTCACAACAGTTTCTTCAGTCAAGTGCAGGTAGTAGAGTTGGAAAAAAAGCATGCAAAAAGTTGAAGAAGGTGTATTTTTAGAATATATTATCAGAACTATCTTCACCCAAATGATGAGCACACTCAGCTGGGCTTTCTTGATATTTTAAGTACATCTTTTCTTTCTTGTTAAATATCTGAATCTCTTCATACATCTAAGTGTTTATCTGTCTATTTAGAAGGCTAAGAACAAACTGAAGAGAAGCAAGTTTCTTTTAATTTATGAGAGACTGGAAACGCGCCTTTTGGAAGAAAAGGAGGAGAGCTTTGCTGTGTGCGGCCTGACCTGTTCCTTCAGCAGAGGTCTGTACAACTTATGCTTAAGCATGTCCTTGATAGGAAGGTTTCCGACTAACTATGGATCTACCTGACTTGTTTTCCAGAAAGAGTTGGAAAATATTTAATTTACCATGTCAAAACGTGTGCCACAAGTAACAGGTGAACAGTTCCTTCACAGAAGAGAGTATTTCTAGAGCTAAACAGATTTTTCTGTAAAGCAATCCATTAATAGTGAGGAATGTGTACATCTTGTCTCCTTTGCCTGCAAGCAGAACTTAGGGCTTTCTTCAGAACATACAGAAGAACTCAGCCTCCAAAGTCGTTCTGACAGTGAAGGCTGTGAATTAGGTTGCCTGCTCTTGTAGAAGAACCATGGCCAACCTGAACAAATAATTTCATTAATTTCTTGAGGCTTCTGAAATTTAGTTCAGCAGGAGATAGGCCACACAAACAATCCTTAAAAGAGTGTTGAGAAGGCACTTCCAATTAATTGGGTAATATTCTTTTCCAGCAGGACTCAGATGTCAAAATTTTCGTTGGCTTTAATGGGAGCTTGTTTTTCAGCTTCACCTCAACACAGCAACTGTTTCAGAGAAAATAATTTTGTATATCAAAATTATATTGGGTCTTGTTTTTGGTTGGGTTTGGGTTTTTTAAGCATTGGAGAGATGTCTCAGGCCAGAGCTTCTGGACTGCTTTGTATAAAATTCAAGCAATTAATCTTTCTGGTCCATCTCTTGACCCCTCCTTTGGCCTTTCCATTCTGAGAGCCAGCTAGGAGGAATGTGAAAGAGGACAGACACTGGTTTGGGCTGTTTCAAACTCATTCCAACATGAGCAATGGAAACTGCAGCAATTACTCTCAATTAGTCAGCGGTCAATTAGCAGCCAGTCAGCAATGTGACTGTTTATGTGCTCTTCTCTGTTTACGCACAGGAAAAAGCACCTTGGTTCAAGCCAGGCATGGATTAAGTTCCCCAGCATCACTTACCCCTAAAAATATGGAGAAGCACTTCTGCAGCTGGATGCCAGTTTTGCCTTGTCCTCTCAGTGGGCGTGGTGCCTATTGCCTTTCAGCTGAATATCTCCTCATTTGGACTTAGCAGTATTGGACAAGGAGGCTTTGGGACCTCACGCTGGCCTTTGACTTCTGAGAAATGTGCAGTGGAAACTGGGTGAGTTGGCAGATTAGAGTTACTTCTCCTAACAGAGGGAAAAAAAAGCATGACTTAAATGTCATGCCAGACCTTTCTGTTTTCATGAACATGTTAAAGTAACCCTGATGAGCTTGATTTTGAGAATATTAGGCAGGGGATAAAAGGCAGAACACTACTATTGATTTACTGTGACTACATTAGGCACCTTGTCATACAGATTAGTTCCTGCATTTTCAATGTTTTTATTCTTGGCTCTGAGAGAAGTATAACATATGCCCAACACCCTACTGCCACAGAAGTTTTCTATTTTGGGAACTATTCAGAAGGTTATTCAAATTGCGCCTTTATGAAATACAGGGTGAAGAACATTTTGTTAATAAATTCTTTGCAAGAAAAGCAATTTACTTAAAAAATAATCAACTCTGCAGAGAACAGTTTATTAGCAGATCCCCCTGTACAGTAAACTGTTGCTTAGTTTTGCAATTTTTCTAGTGATGAATGTGTCACTACTATTGCTATCTCTATTTTACAAGCAATTTCTTCCTGAAGACATGTTCTTATGCTTAAGATCAGTTAAGATACTATTCATGTGTATTGCTTCTTATGGAATGTCCCCTACCCTTAAACTAAGTTACTTCCGGGACACAAGGACTCTGCAGACTGCATCACTGGCTATCAGAATAGGCGAAAGTAAGTCTTGAGGAAAACTAAAAGTGTAAATATTGACAGCAAACATTTATTCTTTAATTTTTATCATGTTCCATTTTTTCCTACTTAGCAACATCAGAAGTATCCCATTTAAGGGCCTCTCCATGGCAGTTGACATAGCTGATGTCTTTATTTGACCTCCTGGTGACAGTCTAGATATAATCACAAAGACATGCTTTGTCAGAGGTCTTCTGCCTCTACTTGCCTGAATGCAAGACCTAGAGTTTTGGATTTAGGCTCATGGTCTCAGGCGTGGTTTAGTAACATTCTTCTTTTTGTCTTCCTCTTGACAAAATATTGATGCAGAGTGCCACTTTTTCTCAGAAATGTGTTGTGCCAGTCTATCCTGTTGTCTGATTAATAAACTTGTGCAGAATCTTTTATTCATTTTCCTGTGGTCCCTGCAGGGCTCTTTTTTTTATGTTGGTTCCCTGGTGCTAGTGTCATTGCAAGAACAATGTGTGTATTCAAGACTAATATGTGATTTTTAAGTTAGACAAGATATACTATTTTAATGGTTTCAGGCAAGCCAGTAACAGCAATTCATCTCAGTGAACACTGTTATGTAAACACAGGAAAAGCTAAACTTCACTGCATTTTCCAATAAAGACAATATTTACTGACAATTTGGACATCTTTATTTAAATTATAAAGTATATGGATTGTAAATGAACATAACATTTTGATCAAGTACTGCATGAAACAATTACCTATCTTGTAACTAAACATTTCAACTTATTAAGTACCATAGAACTTCCTATTTCTATGATCCTTTCCCAAAGCAGAACAAGTACTTGAGGAAGTTGTAGCCAAGTCCTTGTATGAGCTCCAACTGTGTATTTCAAAGCAGCTTTTCCAGAAATTTTGTTCTTTTATTCTACTGTTGGATAATGCATATTTTCCAATATGTTGGAACAGTTACTTCATTTCCAAACTTTCTCCTCCTCATTTGAATGTATGTCTCTCCACTGCACACCGTACAGATGACTGGTTTCAAGTTTGAAGTGGTCTTTTGAGTAGTTGTGCTCCCTCTCAAGCCAGTTACAGAGTAAAGTCAAAAGTAAGAAAGGGTACCCAGGAAATATTTTAAGAAAATAATTGCTCTCTACATTGGTACCATCTTGCAGGGGCATCTGAAAATTGTCAGTTGTTCATTAGAGTGTGCTGAAAATCCGTGGTGGCTTTATTGAGCCAGTTGAGGGTAAGAATAAGGGGTTTTTTCCTATAGTGATGGTCATTGGTATAAGAAAAGTGGAATGTGTGCTGTCCTAGTGTGTTGATCAATTCCACCAACAGCATCGGGCATCTCATGTGCTTGTGTCAGCAACGATAATGAAAATGTCAGAGTTCTCTTGTGAGAAACAGCAAAACAAGTGAGATCTAATCCCAGAAAGTACTTGCAGAGTGATCAGCCTAGCATAAACATTTGGGGCAGCTGTAAGCCAAGGCCAAATTTAATTTAATTTAGGAAGCAAATTCTATGATGTCAGAGATATTTGTATGTATTTGCTTCATTTGTATACTTGAAAGATTCAGCCTGCTCCCATCTGTTTCTTCCATCACTTATCAAATGTTACCAAGCCTGAGCTGAAACAATGCAATTTGGGAAGTACTGAGATTTAGAAAAGGAGATTAATTTGGTTTCAATTTTCACTGAACAAAACCCAACATCCTTTGATTTTAAGATAACTAATTCTGATAATGAAAAAATTCTCTACGGTATGTTTATATCTGACAGATTCTTCACATCACTCATTTAATGTAATACATATATTTATTTTCTTCACTAAATATAACTAATCTGGCACTTCTTGTGAAAATTAGCCTTCCAGTAAGGGTTTTGTGTACTTTTAGGAAGAAGGTAGGCTTAAAAGATTATGTTTCCCAAAAACAAACAAGGTAAAACCCCTTGATCTGTCCAGATGTTTCCTCTAGGGCCATACCCTTCTCTTTGGAATTTCAACATTTGTAATGAGTCATTAAGTTGCCCCTTTCAGTTTTCATGCCTTTTTTAAAACACTAAAGGTTTCCTTTCTTGTGAAAGGAAAAAGTTAGAGCTGAGTAAACAGATGAGTTACCTTTCGTATTCCAGATAAATGTTTATTCTTATAAGGTTATTAATGAGATGTTTCCTCAGGTATTAACAATCTGGCATTTCCTTAGTTGGAATTTTCGCTATCAATGCATTTGATACCTGTTTTCAGGAGCTCAAACCACTTCTCAAGTATCAGATTTTGTCTAACATTAAGCCTTTAGGTCTTCCTCTGTTCCTCCTCTCTCAACTTTTGCAGCTAAAAATGCGTACCATCCTAACAGGTTTTATCCAAGCAACTAATCCATGCCAGGGATTTTTTTCACCCTGCTTTAATTCCTCTTCTACCTTTTCCTTCAGAGCAGTTTCCCAGAGAAACAGGATTTCTTAGGTGGTCCCTATGGGTGTCTTCCTTCAAATGAGAAGGTTCAAAAGGTCAAAGACTTTCTGCCCATGTCTGTATTCTACCTGAGTTGGCCAGGTCCAGAGCAGGCAAACACTTTGGGGGATCTAGAGACGGAGTCTTCGTTTCCATATTACCTCTCTAGGTAGAGGTAGTTCACACTCAGCCCTTTCCTTCTGTTGCAAAACATGCATTTGTGTGGCAAAGGAAAGCTGATGCATTTCTAGGAAATTTGTAGGAATAATCTGGAACTCTCCTCTATTATGTCAGTCACATAACATCAATTTAATAGTAGAAGAGGTAAATGGGGCCAAAAAAGACCACCTGACATAATATTAGAATATCTTTTGGGGAAAAATTGAATTACCCTACAGCTTGCCTCAAGTCACATAACAAGAGCATAGCTCTCCCTTTGTCTTGGGTTTGATAATTCTTGTGCGTGATTGTCTGCAGCTCTGGAAGAGTGGCTGACAAAAAGAAATTGAGTTAATTATGGCATAATTTGGGGTGGAGCATCCACCTACCATCTTGAACTAACACTTTGGTATGACAGAAAAAGCTAGTGTTGTTTTTTCAGGAGAGAAATCTTACTTTGGTACATGATGGGAGTGAAAACATGGCACCAGGAATGTACCAGTCTCCCACAGAGCTTTAATAAATGGCAATCACTTCTAAATTGAAAGCAACCCTCCCAAATTCTTCCTCATGCTCCATGGTGTGAGTGAGCCATTAGGCTGAAAGCCTCTGTAGAGACTGTCTCTCTGCAAATTCAAACCGGGGAGTAAGATGATTGCAGCACTCTTAAGGGTAATGCTATGGATGGGGTAAGAAGTGGTGCTCTGTTTGCCAGGAAGCACTGGCTAAGAGAAAGGAGAGCTCCCTTCAAGGGTTCTAGTGTGCATCCAGCCAACTGGGCTCCTGGGAACAGCGAGAGCAAGAAGCAGACATGGATGGATGGAAACAAGATCGGCCAGTTCATTTTACTCATCAGAAGAGGTTGGGCCATGGTAAGCTTAGCTGGATGCATCTCATAGATTTTGGTTTCAGTAATGGTAGGAAGGTTCAGTGGTGAGAACAAATTGGTTTTTTGATATAATAAGTAAATTTAGCATGACTGCAAGTGGGAACTGGACAAGCTGAAGCAGGATGTAACTCTTCCTTTTCTCCCAGAAAACAATTCCACCACATTATCTGTGATTTATTTGTGATAGATCATATTTTATTTTCAGGGTCTTTGTTTTTCAACATGGAAAGTGGTAATAGACTCAAATGAGTAAGAAATATATTAACAACAGGATTGTTCCTCAGAAGAGTCAACATCAAAATTGTAATTTTGAAAAGTTAATATTTCTTTTGCAATTTTCTTCCTTTTTTAGTTTAATTTCATTTTAAGGGTTTCTTTTTTTGCTATGAACCTGTAGTGCATAAAAAGGTGGCTGAAAATAGTGCTGAGATTAGATAAATATGTGTAAATTCATACTTTTTTTTTTTTTCCCATTAAACATATACATAAAAGCTATAAGTTTTCTGGAGAAGAGATAGTTTAAATAAATTAAATCCAAGAGCTCTAAGCCTTATACCAACCTGCATGCCCTAACACATAGGAAAGAATGTGAGAACATTCCTCTCTATTAATAAGGGATTCCAGTTTCTTGGAGCTGAATAGATGAAGGGGCATTTTGGTAATGAGAATCATCTACTTACACTTCCCTCCAGCAGTGCCATGCCATACCTATTGCAGTTGACTTGTTTCTACTAGATCATGTCAGGTGGTTGAAACTGGAGTGGGCCTGTGGACTTTCACTCAGTGAAATATAATAGTTTTTCACTCCTACATGTTCTGTGTGTCAGCATTCTGAGGCATTCGTACTTTCCATTCCACCACTGAGGTGTTCCAGATCTTACCCCTGCCCCAAGGGCAATTTGCATTGCTCCATGCAGAGTGGTAATTTCACAGACAAATTCTCCTTTCTCATTATGCAAAACTGTGAATCTCCTCAAATACTTGTTGATGCCAAATCCCACTTCCTTGTTCTCTATTAGACCCCAAGAGGTTTCTTTCTACATTAAATAATACCATAAATATGGGTGGAAGCTGTAGTTCTGATACGTTTTGGAAGGTTTCAGTTGGTAATTCTGTATGCACAAAGATATTATGGGGGAAAAAAGAAGTTCCTTGTGTTAATTGGTTGCTACTTAACCATTTCAGTTCATGTAATACATGCTGGCAATGCTTATTTAGGAAGGCCTATTTAATAAGAAGTAAAAGGTATGTGGTACAGGATGGTGGCTTGCATCATTGCCTTTGGCCATATCTAATGTGAGAGAACCAAAGACAGAGCACAGGCAGTATGTGTGCTAAAGCCAACCAACGAGGGAAATTGCAGGAGCACTCCCCATGAAAGGCTTTTGCAGTGGATAACTTCTGGAAAATTAATATGAACCACAGATTTTCAGAACTTGACTGGACAAGGCCTTGAGCAACTTGATCTCAATTCAAAGCTGGCTGGTCCCTGAGCAGGAGGTTGGAGTAGGTCTTTTCCAACTTTACTGATTCTATCAATATGTTAAGCAATATTTTAACTGACTAGCTTCAGTGATTTAATGAGATCTAATGTATGAAAATATTCCTTTGTCATAACAGTAGGAAGCTACAGAAGTGTCTGACCTTCCGGAAGATTCTGTGTTACTGCAGTGAAATGACCATAGGGGTGCTTTTATTTCCATAATGATTTTTTTCCTGTTGTCTCCTTGCATAATGCTGACTTCAGCAACTTCATCTGCAAAATTCTGCTGAGCTGAGCTGAATGTACACTTGTGTCTATTGCTCAGATGCTCTATTTGTACTTTCTCTGTATCAGTGAGAAGTTGGAAAGAAGAACTGAAGGCTAAGACTCATCAGCTTAATTTAAATTCACATCTTCATAAACTAGGAAAGTATTTCTAAACAGATCAGTTTATTTCCATTCCTAGGCTTTCTTTAACTGACCTTTTGAGAATGGAGGAAGAAGGAGGTTTCAGATGTTTGTGATTTTACTAATGCTTTTGATGCTCTTCAGATAAGCAAACCAGGGAAAGTGATGGAGATAAATCTAGTGCAGGATGAATCAAGTGGAAGAATCAGGTGTTTCATGAGCATGTCTTGTGTCTGATAATATTTGCAGTATATTGAAGGACAGTAGAATTCAAAATGATCCTGACAAATTGAAGAAATGGTCTGATAAAAATAGGATGTGTTTTTAAAACAAATCAAGCAGTCTGTCATAGATTTTTGTGGGGAACCAGAGTTTAAGTGGCAGAAAAAAAGATAGAGTGGGTGAAAACATGAAAAGGCATCAATAGTACTGCTATTCTGCAAATGCCAAACCCCGGGTCATATAAACAAAGCTTAGGTTGCAGGGAGCATCAAGGTTTTCCACTAGACATTAGCAAAATGTTAGTTTCAGCTCCATGTCTAGTGGTAGTAATACGGCTTTAGAAGGATGCTGACAGGTTGGAGACAGTTCAGAGAAGAGCAGCGGAAATAAGGAGCCTTTTAGAATACATGATCTGTGAGGAAAGGTGGAAAAAAATTGGCACTTCCTTAGTCAAGAAAGAAGACTAAAGGGAAACATACTGGTCTTCAGATGCATGAAGGGCTGCTTCAAAGGTAGAAGCAGCAGCCCTTTTTTCTCTATACCTACTATAGGTAGGATAGAAATAGTGAGTTTCGGCTGCAGTAAAGGAAGATTTGGTTAGTTGTTAAAGAAATGTGATGTGTTGGGGAGACTGATGAGCATTAAGGATCATGGAAGTCTAGAAGCTGATCCTCTGGTGAGTTTTCAGTCATCATTATCAGAAAGAGCAGTTCAGAGACATCCATTAAGATCCATGTGGATTGGTGATTCTGCCCTTAAACAGGGAGTGCTACTTAGCAGATATGTATTAACAGAGTTCTACTGTTGCTCAATTCTGTACAGTCCTTGGAAAAACCCAGAAGCACGTGGCTGGTGGAGGCCAGTGGCACAGAGCTGTCAAATGCTCTGTGTGGGGCATCTTTCTGCCCCATCAGCAGCTCCCTGGTAACTTACACTGTGAACCTGGGCTTGAACTCCCACTCCCCACTGTGTCCACGTGTTTACCTCTCCTCCTTTGGGCACTTTCAGTCCAGATTCTGGTGAACTGCTCATTCTGTGCCTCAGTGTAAAAGGAAAGCACATATAAACTATAAATAGAACTGTTAGTAAACCAGGAAAGTTATCATTTCAGATAAGGACAGCTCAAGTGGGTTGGAAGATGGCCCAACTGTGTTACATGAGTGCTAATGTGATCTCAACAAACATATTTGATAAAACTTGGAAAAACTGAAGCAAAGGTCTCTGGTGAATTTAAATTACTTTCTCTACTGGCTGGATTTTGCGGGTTTCTTGTGCTGTCTCTGCATTTATAATCTCATATTCAGCTACAAATTAAGTGGTAGGTAATGACATATATCATAGTTGTCTCCCTTCTGTTACAAAATGTGGGTTTGCTTTTAAATATGAACAATAGGCGACAAATCCTGAAACCCTGGGAAATTCCCTGTGTTCTTTTGTGACTGTTTCTGAAACCTCAGTTATTACCAGTGCAGTAAAGAATTGGGAATTTTTCAGCTGCTTTATGTGACCTTTCTTGGTTTTCCTCAAAAACTTTTCCAGTTCTCAGCAGTGTCAAATGTAGTGTGTTTGACCTTCCTTGTATTCAAATACTGTAAACAATCTGTGCTAAAAGCTGGAAATGCCTTCGGATTTCTTTTAGGAAAATTATTAGGGTTTTTACACTTTGATCCCAAAAAGAACTATGCAGTTGACCATCTACTATCATGGTTGCTATCTGACATGAAGCTTTTACATTTTCATTGAGGACAAATTTCAGCAGTTAGGCTCTGCAGACCACACATCAAAACTAATTCTACTTCAGCAAGAATATATCCATGGAATGTACACAAACCTGTGGAAATGTGGATGATGTACTTTTAACTAAGGAGAGCAAGAGTCTGGTCAGAAATGACATCCAAAATCTGTATCTTTGCATGCAGGCTTACATGGGATGCATAATCTCTTACCAACTCTGCAGCACTGGAAAGGGTAGCTTTGGTTTTAGTAGAAACCATAAAAAGTAAATATTCTGAGCCAGTTCCCCCTGAAAGTCACAGCACAAAATCTCTTTTAAATACTTTAATGTCAATCATTCTGTAAGATTAGGAGGATAAAACTGGGAATAGTTAAGCACAGTGGATTAAGTGCCTAGGAGACAAATAAAAGGGGCTAAGTTTACATTAGGGATTGAGATTTATTTTGTTTGCAATACTAAAACTATTTTGATAACACCATCTTTCAGGTGGTCTCTTGCCCTTGTATGTCAGCCTCAAATATCAACAGATGGTGGTGACCTTTGAATCTGTAACAAACGTTGCTTTTCTAAGGAAAAAATGTCCCAGTTATGGCTTACTCACAAGTAGATCAGCACTAGCTTCTTAAAATGAAGATCAAATTTTTCTGAAGGTCTCTCGTAGCAGAACATGCTCAATCCTTTCTGACTCATGAGGGCAAGGGACTGTGAGATGATTCCCCACACTTGACTTGGTTGTAAGGAGTGAAGACCCAGACCAGATGGTGGGGAGGAAAAAGACCCAGGAGTGGCCTGAAGGCTGCAGTTGGTGAGAAGATAAAACATTTTTTTCCCCCCTCATTTTTTTAACCTTCTCTGTGTCTGAAAGGTACCTCAGTGCATCTTGAGAGAGCCTGTGTTTTCTACCAATCTGTGATAAGTATGGTGTGGAGTTTATGTCAAGAAACAAAGTTGTGGAAGTCTGGCACAGCTTGCTTTAAAGATTGTGGGGGGCAGTCATCCCAAACTAACCACCATCCTGAACTGGTTAGTTTTACCTGATCTCAGTCAAGGCCAATACACTTCAAACCCATTTAAAAAAATAACCTGAGTATTAGGACAAGAATTTTCTGCTTCCCTCAGTAATTTCTGTAAAAGCTACAAATTTCTGTCTATATTGGCTGTGATGAACAAATGGTATTTTATCTGCATTTTATCTTTTGTCTTCATTATTGGTTAAAAGTGACTCAGAATTTAAGGTTTTATCCAATAGGGAGGCTTTCCCCATCCCTTAATTTAGTGCACTGATGAGCTGGGACATGACTTTGTCTTAACTATCCGCTTTCTCCAGTGCAATCACCAGCCTTTAAGTGGTGAACTCTAGTAAGACTTGTGGATAAGGGCTGGGATATCCCAGAAGCTTCTCAGGGTGCAGCTCAGTGCTGCTGTCCACACTTGAACAGCAAAGATTGGAAAGACCTTCCTGCTGCCCACATACAGATGGGCCAGACTGATAAAATCTAAACTTTTGAGTTCTTGACTTAACAATCATATATTTCTTTTAGATCCACGTGTCACATTCTAAGTTATCTTTCTTGGCTTTGATTAGACTCGTCAGTTATAAATTTTACACTCTCTTCTCTCGTTGCCTATCCTTCTTGTTTTCCTCGTCACATGATTTTGTCCCCTTATTCTCCTGCTTGTGGTAAAATAATAATTTTGGTCTGTCTTAAAAAGCATAACTGAGTCACACGGAGGAGTTTAAGCACTTACACGCTCATTGAAATCACTTAAATGTTTAGCAGCTAAATAGTAATTTGTTGTTCACCTCTCTTAAATTGGCACTTGAATTCCAAAGTGGAATATATTTTCACTAACTCTTCCCCCTATCTAGATCCTCTCATTTCCCCAAAATGATGTAAAAATATAAAAGATTAATTTTGAGGCAACTACCACAAGTCACCAAACTCTGCATGGCAAAATGGGCCTCTGGCAGAGGACGGGTAAAAATGCTGTGGCGATGCTCTGGTGACAACCTAAGGAGAGGAACTGACCCATTAATTGCTTAAATACCCTGGGTTTAGTCATCTGGCTGCCTTGTGTTGTGTCCGAGAATTGAGACAACACAAATGCATTTCTAAAACTGGCTGAGGTAGAAGAAAAGCCCTTCTACTTGACTGATAGGGCATCAAGCAGGAACATTCTGTGTTTGAGGCTCTATGGCCTTGAAGGGCAGAAGAATCACAGTAGGAGTTCAGTGACTGTCCTGATGCCTGTGATAGTATTCCTGGCAAACCCAGACATTCTGGGTGGAACTCCTGCCTGTTTATGCAGGTTTAACCAGCATAAAATACCCTGATCTGATCTGCAACTTGGTTCCTGGAGGGATAAACAGAACACTCACTGAATAGTTGATTTTCTTGCCACACTGAGAAAGGGTAGCTGGAAGAAGATGTGATAGGATCTGCACACCATGTGGAAACCCAGAAATCAGTGAGACGTGTTCTTGGGAGTACTTAAAATGTGGGCATAGCAGATGTTTCTGATGAAATTTTGAGAGAGTTTAAGCTAAGGTTCTAGTTGGATCTGACCCTGGTAAATAAGATCGTAAGAAAATGATAGTTTTGTGCTGGCATGAGCTAAAATGTGGTGTATCACAGATTTTCTGATGTATAGTCTGTTTCCTTGTGGGGATTTTGGAGCAGTTTAGTGGTTCAGCCTTCTATTTCTTGGATCATTTACTGTCTGGGGAAGTAGTTTTTCTAAGCAATGTCAGAGCTAGTCATTACTTGGATCTTGTTATTGTGAAAGTAGTGTTCTTCTTTAGCCTCCTACCAAGAATTAGCAAGGAATGCTGCAGCAACCCTTGCAGCACCCCTGCAGCATGGATTTTGGCTTGGCCAAGCTTCTGCAGCCTCTGTGCAGAGAAAGATGTTGTTGTCTTTGAGCTTACTTCAGTGCTAGGCAGTATGCAAGATGGAAACTGCAGAGTGACAGTACCGGATAAAATCACTGACAGTCTTGCTGATGATCAGACACAAGGTATACTTTGCAGCCTGCTCTTGACCCCCCAGATCATGGGTCCTGTTATGCTGCAGTGTGTGCTGGAGGGGTTGGGTGCATGGAGCTGAGATAATACCGGTCTTGGAGAGGTGAAAAGGTGACTGCTCCAGGGGTGAGCTTATCACTGCACTGCATCAGCCTTCAACATGGTCTTGCCTGTACTGCTTCCATGTGCTTGCTTTTGTGCAAGAACCCGGGGCACTGGTGTGGTTCTGATTCACGGCAGTCACATCACAGTCCAAGAAAGAGGCTTCCAGTCAATTCTCTGTGGCTGGGATCTGTGGCTATGGATAAGCCACTAGTGCTCATCCAGCTTTATTTGAGGATGTCAGTACTCCTGAAATGAGAAAACAAAACCTGTAATTTTCTTCCCATTTGCTCTTCATTCTACTAATTTGTTCAGAGTGGTGCTGTTCTTTGCTTGGGCCATCTGTGAGGTAGTAGGCACTTCCTGAACAGCCCAGAGCGGTGCTGATCCTGTACAGAGTATGTCTGGGATAAATGCTGCTTTACTGGCACGTGCATGATTTCATTGTGGCCATAGAGGCACTGTGACCCTTGGTCTGGACCTCTTGTGTGAGCAGGTTGGACTGATAAGGTGGGATCCAAGGGGTAGGAGAGTCAGATGTAGTGGAGAAAGGAGGTTCCGTAAATATCTTTTGTAGACTTGCTTAGTACAGCACCCATTCATCATAGGACTTGGCAAGACAAGAGTAGATGGATCCAGGTGATGTGAACCGGGAAAAGTGTCCCCAGAGGGCTAATGAGAAAGCCAGCTGTCCTGGTATGCTTGGCATGCTTGTTACAAACTTCTCTCAGTAGCCATTCTTGCATATGCTTCTTTTAGCAAAAACTAGTCGTGATCCTGCTGGCAGTACAAGCTCCAGAAGCATGCAGCTGGAGAAATAGCGCAGCAGGGAGGAAGGCTGCTGAGCAGACACAGTGAGAGTGTGCCTCTGGGACCTGTTCCAGAGCTAGGGCAGAAATGTGACCAGAGAATATCATGAAGTCAGGCTAGGAATTGTCAAGAGGATGTGGCACTGCTCTGGAGATGCAGAAGGCACAAAAGGCAGAGTCTCAGGCCAGAGCAGGGTAGCAGATGGGAGCAGCAGCACTTGGTGTGAATTGTTTCCAGCTATAAAGCTAGAAAGTAATGAGAAGCTTAAATAGGTGGGAAGGACAAGCTCTTTACCAGCCAGGTAGAAGCTTACAGTGCTATTCAATTATCTCCCAGAATTACTAGGGAGCTGACTCTCTACTAGGTTATTACTAGGTTATTCTGACTCCCAGGAGTCCTGTTTTAATGAGGGGTTTCTTCCTCCTTCTCTGTTCTTCCCCATAAATCCTTTCCACTTCTCTTAGGTAGACAAACTGTTCCTGAGTGCAGGAAAGCACCACCTGCAAAGTTCTTGGGGCATGCTCCTCAGGACATACAGTCCTGCTCAGGACATGGATAAACTCCCCGGAGCATGGGCAAGACACCTTCCCCTCTGGCATGCTGTCTCTGGCTGTCCTTCAAGCCAGCCCCACCCTGGGCTCTGCTCTCTGCCAGCCCCCTCTGGAGCACACACAAAGCCATCTGTGTGACATGACATCTCCCTGAGGGCCCCAGCCACCACGGAGTGTCCTGGCAGTGCTCACAGGCCTGTCAGCTTCACTGGGTTCCCAAGCAGAGATCGTGGTGTGCAATGAGATCCAGCAGAAAGATAGCACATAGAAAGAAGATGTCACAGAGTGTACCAGGCAAAACAAGGCAGTGGAGAGGGGCTTAGGCAAGTAACTCATAACGTCACAGTTGAAGATGAAATCTGAGTGCAAGAGCAGGTTGTAATGACTAGAAACTGGTTGAAATTTTGAAATTAAAACCATCAGGCATAAACCAGTGTTAAAGAGGAGCAGAAGGCAAAAAAAATGGGTTGAAAGAAGGGGTTGATGGAAATACATGCAGCGTAGCTCCATGTCACACTGGCAGCACGTGATACCATAAATCCTGCGGGCATCACTGCAAACTGGCAGAACTTTTTGGAGACGTTGGGATGTTTGTAGAAAGGATCAGCAGCTTGTTTGATCTGCCTGTGGCAAGCCCAGTCTGGCAACAGAAGACCACAGCTGGGTTTTGCGCATGGCCCAGCCAGAGCCTGAGACTGAAGATTTACAGCAGGAAGTCCTTAGTGTCATATCACCAAAGAGGTTCTTGCTCCAGACCCCAGGCACCTGTGGCATGTTCCTGCTCTTTCACGAGCACTGGTGCAAGGGTTTGCCCAGCTTTCCTGTGAGCTGCCTCAGGAAGTGGTCTGCCCTGAGAAAATAATGCTAGGGGAAAAAGAAGAAATGGTCATCTTTGGTTTATTTTATAAAATTAGATCTCTTCCTTGATTCCATGGTCTGCCGTGGTGGGGAAGGTCAGCGTGCCAGAATTAAATAGGTAGCAGGCACTGCTTTAAGATAGTATTGCTACATAATTTTTGTGTAACAAAACCATAAGCAAAATATGAATTTTCCTACAGATGCCAGAATGGCGGTGACGTGGTGGTGGAAAACCACACTGCTTTCCTGTTTCTACTACATCATTTTATTCATATTTCTTCTTCACATAGAATGCCTTACAGGCACAAAAGAACCAATTTTATATTTGATAAGTTATTGAATGGTAGAGCAGAAAATGCAGAGGAAGACAGAAGTCTAACAAATAGAAATTTTCTATAGAGTGTAATCCAAGATTTCTGTAATCTTGTATTAGTTTTTTCCCTAAGTTTCTCTCTAATGCTGTCATGTTTAAAATAGAGAACTCTCGAACAATCTTTGCTTGCATAACACACTTGTACTGCCTTGAAAATAAAATGATCTCCATTATGTTCAGGTTTGAGAAAGTCCTGTGTTTATAGAAGCTGTTTCATAAGTAAACACTTACAGAAGCAGCTTTTGTTTTTGCCAATTACTTCTGTTATATTTGCTAATCTTTGTCGAAACAGATTTATGTTAGTGACTAATACAGTTGTCAGCTATCCAGTCCTTTCCTTTTCCCATGAGTGTCTTACCCAGCTTCTGGCTGCCTCCAAGCAAACCTGATGGTGGCATAATAATCTCAAGGACAGCAAGTTTCTCCAGGTGTGAAAACACAGTGCATTTAAGAACCGATTTTGACTTCCTGTACTGATGACATACCCACTTTCCCCGGATTAATATCTGAAGGGCTGAATGTTCCCGCAGCGAGTATTGCACAAGCACAGTTAATATCGTGCTGGTCTTGTGGAGTCATGGCTTGTGCCTGGGTTCCTCAGTGTGAAATCTGGGTGGCATCCCCACTCTACCCCTTTCTTCACTATAAAATCTTTATCCACCTTATCTGTTTTCCTGCAAGCTGGAGAACACCTTTTATGTGGCTGGTATCCTGTTGTCAGATTTGCTTGAGACTGGGCAGAGCTTGTAAAGCCATTGGGAGAAGGAAGCAGCAGCATGAAAGACTGACTTCCAGACACAATTGGAGTGATCACAGGGAAGTTTGGGTTGAGTGTGGCTGTCTTACTGCTTTTGATGGCAGGAAAGGGAGGCAGAGTGGAGCAGAGGGAATACTGCTGGTGGATTCTCTAGTTCATGCCTGCTAAGCATATCTTTCCTCACCCAAGGCACAAAGTGGCCTTTGTGAGCTGCCTGCCTGTAGTAATGACCCAGTTGTCTGTGCCATAAACCCCTTGGGCAGGTCACTACTGTGGGCTGCAGGAGCAGTTGTCCCAGCCATACAAACAGCACAGAGTATTCTCTCATTCTGCTCCTGAGGAGGCCTCCAAGTACTGCAGAGCCCTCATCTGCAGGAGAGCAAGAGCCCTTAAACCTTTGTTGCTATAAAGAGGAGGATAACTGGTGTTGGAAGAGTCTGCTGACTTTTCCCTCTATATCTTTCCAGAAATAAAGAATCTAAAGGTCACTTCATAGAATTTTTTCATCCTCAGAAGCCCTTGCCTTGGGAATGCAGCCACAAGATCAGTTCCTTCAGGAGAAGTCCTTCTGAATGTCCATTCTTCCTTAATTCTTGATGTGTTCCTTTGAGATTAAAGACTATGTTGCTGGTATCTGGCTGGATTTAATTTGGGTAAAGAAGAAAAAGCCAAACTGCATCCTCTTATATAACTCTAGCCTAGCTATTGGGACAACTCTGAATCCATAGGATTCTATTGGCTTGTCTTAACAGCTGGTTCCTATCCTTTGTGTTGCTTAACTTGCATGGAATTAGTAAAAATTAAGCAGTTTGTAGAAGTTTTCTGATGGCAGTAATTGAAAAGGCAATGTGATATGTAGAAATTGCTTCTTATTCCACAAATCTTTTGCAGGACGTAGTAGTATCTGTTTGCTTCTCTGCCATACAGTCTGTAGTTCCTTGTCTTGTAAATGTCCATTTATATGCACAACAGGTCCATGGAGAGCTCCGCGGACCAGGAACAGCACCTGCTAAGAATACAAGCAGTTTTTCTTTGGAGTGGCTGAATAGAAATTGAGAAGTCCCACCCTTTGGTGTCAGAACAATAACTAATGTCTAATAAATTTTCTGTTGGCAAATAGGCAGTTTTATCATTCTTATGTAACATTATTGATGTTGCTGCCAGCTAAGTTAGATGGCACTAAGGGAATCTTAGAAGAAAAATACTCGTGGCTCTTTTTATAAGTTGAATGTTATGTTCAGAGCAACTTGCTGAGGCAGAATTTTGAAAAGGAAAGTATGCAAGTTTATGCCAAGTATGGGCACCCTATTACCTGCAGAAGCATTTCCCGCCTCTTAACTGATGTTGGCTGCACAACAGCTTCAGGAAGGTCTAAAGGTGAAGTTCTGGGCTGTGCCTCTCAGGAGTGTTGTGGCTCAGTGAGATGTGGGCTGTGTAAGCCCCAGTCATTTCTTCTGGGAGCTGGAGGAGACTTCTCTGTAACTCAGTAAAATTGGGTTTATGATTATTATTGATTTATGATTCAGAAGTAAACCTGGGCATTTCATGATATTGTCTTCTGACAAACAGACCTCTCTACCTTATGGCTGTGCTCTAAGCAGTCAGCACCAAGGGAATCCTCACTGTTGCCAAAATGGATTTTTTTTTATTTTGATGAGGGGAGATAAAAATTTCTTTTCTATAGGCTTTTGAATTTTTTTTTTAATAGTAAAATTTAATACATCCTAGTCAATGATTTGTCATTAAAAGGGTTTTATTTTTAATTATAATTAGTCAAGGTAGATTTGATCTACTTCCAGGGAACCTACTGGAACTGTTCCCACTGAGTTAATTGTATTTAAGATCAGACTTGCCTGGCTGGCTGTTGCAGAGTGCAGAACACTTCTGTTTCTGATGAGACTTCCTGGTCCGGTGATTTTATTTGAGATAAAACCTGTAATTTCCAGTTGTGTTTCCATTTGCATCTATTAATTTGCTATGGCAAAGTTCCTGCGTAACCTCTGCTGACTGACTGACCCCCTGACTTTTGGCCAAATGTTCTAATAGTTTTCCTATTAGCAATAGCCAGACACAGAGTTTTGGATGGGACTAACTTTGTAACAAGGGTTATGTTTTTGCTTTTTGTTGTTTGCATGGTTTAATTTTTTTTCCCTCTCAGAGACTGTTTTTAATTCTCTCAAGAGTTCTGTCTTATGAGAAAAAAATGTAGCACAGAAGATGAATTGCCACATTAATCAACAAAACATTTTGGCTGTAATGTGCTACCAGAAGTTCTTCTTGAGTCTCTGAGGTAGGAAAACATCTCTACATTGTGAAAGTCCAAGCTCCAGTGACTTCTTGTTGCAACTTTTATAGGGATCACTGGGTTTGATCTGTTGAGAATTGTTAAGTGTAGTTAGAGACACACACACACACACACACACAGGTGAGAAGGCATGAACTGCTCATTACGAAAATCTGACTCCGCTTTTATAGTATTTCTACAAAGGCCAGGGATTGGGGGAGAAGGTTGACACCTCTCTCCATCCCATTGGTCAAGACAACTGTCCATCAGCTGTCCATATCTCTACAACAAGAATGTAAACTACCTTGAATTAAGGAAAACATTGCTTCTATTTATAACACCCGTGTGTGAGAAAAAACCTAAGAACTATGAACTGTGAAACACACAGAAGGCTGAAAAATCAGGGCAACAGTTGAGAAATAGAATGTTCTCAGCAGTGGATGGAGGAAAAATTTATATTTAGATTCTGGTGATTTAGATAAGTGCCACCACACAGGTTTAAGCAATGTGAGCAGGAAGTTTTCTTATGCATCAGTGTGTATGTATTGAATTCAGCCCTTCTCCCACTTACCCAGCTGAGAACTTAGATTCTTCTGAATCTTGAAAACTTTGAATTGGTTTTGGGTTTACTACTGCCCTTGGTTGCTGGAAAAATCTTAGTGATTTCACTGAGAGCTCAAACCACACATGAGGTTAAAGTTTGCATATAAGTTATTGCTTCTGTAGTTTCCAAATTTGATGGTTTTTTTTTCTACGTAGTTTTGCTCTTCTGTGTGTACAGGTGTAGGTCCCCTTCCCCATTGACAGCCGCAGTCCCTCTGGTCTGTGAGGTGAGAAACTGCTTTGAGGCACTGAGCTTCTGTCAATGATCTTGGGGAGGTGTTGGTACCCCAGTTTCTGGTGGGAAGGCAAGGAAAACCAGAGGGACTGGGAAATGGCATCATTTCTGTTGGCAGCTGCTCCCTGAGTCACCAAGCCAGAGCTATCTGGCACTGGGTGTGCCAGTGCCTTCATGCCATGCCAGGGTGGTATCTCCAGGTGCATGGTGTCCTGGGGCAGGGAGCTGGCACACCTCGCAGGAAAATGAAATAAGAAATCTTGCTTGGCATGTAGTGAGAGGAAGTAAAGCTAATGATCCCTGATGTTGAATGTCCTCATCCAAGGTCAGTTAAAAAAACCCATCTAAACAAGAAAAACAAAATAAAACAAATCAAAAAAAAAAAAACCCAAATCCAACAAAAGAACCAAACAAAAACCCCACACCACAAACAAACAAAACAAAAAAAGCAAACAAAAAAATAACTTCCTGTAACATTGAGATGACACTTACACCCAGTGCTGATGTTCATATTTGTGTTTGACTTTAAGAGAGCCCAGACTAGGGAGGAAGGGGTTGCAGCACGTGCATGGTTTTTATAGTGGCCAGAAAAGGACTTTCCCACCACCACAATAAAACTTTTGCTTAGGATGAGAATTTAGAGTGAAGAAAACAGACAAGCAGAGGAAGCAAATGACAAGTAAGCAGCCAGACAAAACCAAACCACTTCCATGTAAACACTCTGGAAACTTCAGGCACTTGATGCCGTGCCAAGTTCAGAGGAAGAGGCAGATCACGAGATTCTCGTATGCTGATTCCATATGAGACATGTTCTTCTCGTTCCTTTTTGCTCATATCAAGTGGAATATCTGGGGGCAGATGAGCCTTTACCACCAGCACCGTGAAACAGAGACAATTATAAAACCCTGTTCCAGGAAGGGAAGTGAGAAATGGTAGAGTGGGAAGATGGAGGGACTTAGCTAACTCTGGTTAGACTGACCACATGTTGGGCTTTTTAAGGGACAGAGGCAGAAGATTGTTCTTGCATCTTTTAAGGAAGAGGAAGATAAGATGGGTCAGATGAGCAATGGAGGAGCTTGGGCTGAGATCTGTGTCTTCCCCCATCATGGAATAATGATGAAAGCAGAATAAATAATATTTGGTGCTGCTGCTTAATGGGTGAACACTCTGCATCTTGTTGGCAAAATGAGAACACAGAACACCCCAGAGCTGTTCATCAGAATGGCAGAGATGTCTACATGCTCTGGAATTGTTTCAATCGAGGTGCATTGCTGATTCTCCTTCCTAAAGTGGCATATCCCTTTCTACAGCATCTCCGTTAACGACTGACACAGAAACATGACACAGTCAGGCAGCTTTTACGGTTCTCTTAACTAATTTTCTCCCCATCTCTGATCCCAGTGTGCTTTCTCTGTCCATATTTCAGTTGATGCCATAAACTTCAGCTGCTTCAGACATATCCTGAATATGTGTTTATTTCTTCTCACTGATGTTAGCCTTGTTGTTCCTACTTAGTAAAGAAGTCTTAAGAGGTCTGCATTAAGAAGGTGGGAAACAAAACCATTCTGACACTGTGGAAACAGCCTACTTTTTCTTCCCCAGCAAACTCACTCTGGTCAATAGTACTGGGAATAAGCTCTTTTTGTGAAGTGTTTTTTGGGAGATGCATTGTAGTGTATGCCATGGTGAATTTGCCAGGCACAGAGGGTCGCTGCCTTTCCCTGTGGGAAGAGGGCAAAGAGACACCCTAGGTTTGCCACAGCTGAAAAGCAAATATCTAGAATTCTTCACTAAGATGTTCGAAATGTGGACTATTTCCCTTGTTAAGGATAGATGTCATGAAAGGAGTCAACGGCTGGAAGCAGTGTGTCCTGAAAGCAGGATTTCTGATCCCTTCAGCTAATTAGGACAAAAGAGCTGTGGGTTTGGAAGAAAATACACTTCTACTAAGCCCGCAGGTTTCCTGTCACTGTCTAGAATGTACCTGTGATAGAGGAGAGAAAATTAAGAAGCTCAAGGAAAGACTGATAACATTCCTCTTCTTCCAGGGTCAATCTTGCATGTGGAAAGTTTTTGTGCAGAACAGGATCCTTGGCAAGAATGCACCTCTGCCAGGTGAGAAGCAGATGCCTGTGGGCTCAATATTTCTGAGCCCAGGAGAATTTTAGCTTGCTAACTATTGCTAGCTCCTTTCCCAAGGGAAAGCTGTCAACAGTTTTCTCTTTTCAAAACATCTCTCTCTGTTTCTCAAAACAGGTTAAGTAAACAGTGTTCCCTTTCCCATAACAACTGTCCCCAAGTGTTGTTTCCTATTACTTCACCAATGGAGAGTAGTGTCAGTCCCATGGACCAATAATAGACCTTTTTAGAGCAACATGTTATAAAAGGAACTGTTGGAATTGTAAATAAAGCCTTCTTTCTCTTCTGACAACTATATGGAGTCAATCTATTTTGTGTCCTACTGTGACAGATGCCCTCAAGACATCCAATGTTTTTCTTCCTCTTTGCTCCAGGAATATATTAGGTTATGGGAACAAAGCTAGGAACTGTCTCTGCCTGTCATCCTAGAGTGCACATGGTGGTTTCCAAGCTAGAAAAGGATGGGTAAATATCAGATAGGAAGGGCTGAGGGGTTCAAAGTGCCCAAGTACAACTATTTCTCTTTCCAGAACAGTTCTTTGGCTCAGTCCCTGTGTGCTCTCAGGTTACACCTGAGGAAGAGGGTGGCTGGTAGTAGCTTGCACAAAATATTATAGATGGGAAGAAATATAGATGGCCATTTATGCAGTTTGGCTATTATATTTGACAGCTTCATTTAACAGTGAAGGAGGAAAACCAAATTTTTGCAGATAGAGCCTAAGTGAAGCTACTGTCATGTTGTTTGCCATGCAAAAGTTTTATCTTGCACTTGAAGTGGTATGGCTACAACTGTTGGAACAATCTAGCTTTCTGAAAATAAGTAAAATATTTATGTTGTTTCACTTTTTTAAACTTGAAAATGGCAAAACTGAATATTGACATTTATCCAGTTAGTAAAAGCAAAAGCCAAGTTTCTAATTCTATTTAAATTTAGGTCCTGGAGTTATTTTGGAGCAGCATCTCATTGAGTAGCGAGCTTGTACATATTATAGTTCCTTTTCCTTTCTTCTTGCAGATTAGGTAATAGGAACTCCTTCTACTGTGATGTATCCTAATGCAACACATCACAATCCTTGGTTTGGACTTTTTCTTACACATCTCAAAACCCGACTCTTCTTCAGTTCTCTATTTTGATTCTTTCCACACAAGGAATGGAACTGAGAGTTTCTGCAGCCATTGCACAATGTGGCAGACAGCCTTCCTGGTAAGCTGTCTGGGAGGTCTGGTCTGATTCCTGTGGTAAGGAGACATCATCCTGTTGCAACTCCAGTATAACTTACGGTGGTAGAAGACAAAAAATAATTCTAGAGAAATGAATGAGTTATGTCAGCCATCTAAATGTAAGGAAAACTCCATCTATTAATTTCCAAGGGATTCTTCTAATAGGCCTAGGCTTGATTAGTGCCAATAGTCAACGAGGAAGCTCTTTCTTTGACTGTAGCTACATAACCAATATTAGCTGTGTTTAGGTGTGTTACCCACAGCAATGGCATGGGAAACACCTTATATTGACATTGATCAGGCCAAGGCAGAAAAATGTCAAACAAATATACAGGCAGCCATAAGACCTGTTGTTTTGTGCTTTGTTAGCATCCCTTATCTTCTTTTTATTTACAGTTACTATTTTAAACAGAAATAATTTACCTATTTACTGATGGTTTTCTTTCCATACAGTTGCCATATTACCATGTCTGTCTTCTTCTCAGCTTAGTTTCTTGCAAGGTCCTTTCCTGCTTCATCTTAGGTTCCTGTGTGCATCCCATATGCAATTCCCACCATGTATTTACAGTTCTTCCTATTTATTTGGGCTCTATCCCTACAGTCTATCCTGTATCTGCCGTGTGACAATGCAGTTTTGAATACCCATGGAGAAACCTGCTGTCTGTCTGTCTGTCTGCCTGGCTGCCAGCAGTGCTGCTAATCCCTGGGGAAGGCAGGAAGGCATTAGGTGGGTGTTGTGATACCAGGGGAGGTGTTGGCCTCCGTGATGAACCATTGTCTTTGCTGCTTTCATTCGGGAAGTGCCAGTAGCTTTTTGTTACCTGACATAACTAAAAGTAACAGATGCACAGATGGAAGAAGAAAACCAGATTTTTAGAAGGAAAAAGTGAATTTTGACATCTGTTGTTTATATTCTGAACATCTGTACTACTAAAAAGATTGCATGTAAAGGACAAAATACGACACAACTATATGTCTGCAAGCACACTTGCAAGTAGTGCTCTGTGTATTTTAACATGGATATTCAAATGCTGCTACAAATGTAGAGCTCTGGCAAGTTAGTGGGAGTGCAGAGAGGTTGATGAGATGAACTGCTGTCAGATGCCACCATGTCTCAAACTGCAGCAAACCTGAGAGGCCTCAGAATGACTTTTTAGATGCTGCTTGTGTTCAGTGCTTGACTGGTTTGCTGAGCTGGGCTGTGTTTTGGCCTATGGTAAACACTGTGACTGATGTCCCAGATCCTGGAGCAGTTTCAGCTGAGTGACCGCTGGCAGCCCTCTAGCACTGTGTTCTTCCAAACATTTATCTGTCGCTGTGGCACATGCTGTTTACTTTATTTGCATTCAGATGGGCTTTCTGTTAAACATTTTCCATATTTCTTTTTCTTTTCCTTCTCACTTCATCAAAATGCAGCAATTCTGACTGCTTGTGTAGGGAAAGGTGCCAAGGGAGCTTCCCTCCAAGCTGGTAAGTCATGGAGCATCTCTAGGGATGTAGATCCAAAAGGATGATTAAATGTCTGCCTAGAGCTCCAGAAATTATCTGGAATCCTAAATTATACTGGTAATAAACTGGTTCACCATTGTCATCTGACAAGGGGTCTTCTTCAGGGTAGTGATGGATACAGTGGACAAAATAGTTACATCTGCACGATCTTAGTTGTGTGATATATACACTAAAGATGCTGACAACCCCTGGTGTGAAAGGAATCCCACCAGTAATGAATAGCATTCAGGACACATGAATATGTGAGATTTGGGGCACATGATGCCTGCTTCTCAATATTCTTCAGTGTTTTGTTCATCTAGATTATTGCATGTGTTCTCATAACCCATTATATATTTTTGTATAAAGTTATGCCTTTGAATTAGGGACAGAAGTACCCATTTGCCTTGTTTGGTTTAATGCATTTAGCATTACTGATACCAATTACCTAATTTAATTTCAGATCTTATTTAGCAATAAGATGCTTTAAAAAGAGTTTCCTCTGGCACTGAGCAGTGTTCTCAATAAAATTCTTATCTACACACATCCTAAAACCTTCTTTGAATGAGTACCTGAATTTGTGTATTTAGGGAAGGTGTTTCCTACGAGGTTGACTATTTGCTACTGATATTCAAGAGAAAACTAATTTTGGATCTAAAGATATTTGTATTTATTTAATTTGCTCTTCTCTCTCATTCACTGTTATTTTCCACAACTCCTGCTGCTGTGCTGTTGCTGCAGAGCAATGATGTGTGGGGCAGCATGGTGTGTTGGCTGCCTGTGGGGACAGCAGGCCCAGGTAGGGCTCACCAAGAGTCCTGTCTTAAAAGTCAGCACCTTCTTTGTCTGCCTGCAATGTCCCAACAGCAGGGAAGGAGTTGATTAATTATAATGATTCAGAAAGAGCTGCTTTCATAAAGAGCATCAGCTATGTTGAAATTAAATTTTATAGTCTAATTCCAGGAAAGAGCTAATTTTTGACTGGTCACAGTTCCTGGTACTGATCTGGTTGTATCTTGTAACTAAAGAGTGAAAAGATGTGTAAAGCAGCAAAGCTATGACAGCAAAGGGCAGGGGTTAAAGGTCTCTAGTTAGCATAAAATGTTGAAGTAGTTTTTCTTGTAATTTTGATCCGATAACTCCTAACATTTCCAGCAATCTAATGATTCCATAGAAAGTTAAGAAATGTATTTAAGACCTGAAACAGTAACTGACATCCATTTAAAGAAACAAGCTGCATATTTGTGGCCTTCTTACAATAAGGATGAGGCAGAAAAGAAAGCATTCCTCAGCAGACCCTTAGCATGACAGCAGAAAAAAGGAAACAGATACACAGAGTACTTTTAGGTTATTTCTCTAAACTAGGTGAATGCAGACTTCATCCTGATGAAAACATTTCCCCTGGAAATAAAACCCAAAGTATAGTAATACCCAATATTACAGAGTCCAACTCCATGGGACTTCTCCCAGAGGATATGTGAAAAAAGAGCCAGGCTAAGCCAAGGTCTGGTTGTGACAGCAAACTTGGTCCTGTGCAAAATACCTTCACACTTGCAAAGCGTGCCTGGTTATGAGCCAAGGAAATCCATTTCAGATGTTATATTTTTGCCAAGTATTTGTGGCACTGAAACACTAACTACATAATTTCTGCTTCTTTGCTGGTGTAGCAATGAATACAGGAGATTTAACAGAATTAGACTGAAATAAATGAGCATTAGATTTTTGAAAATAATCCAGAATTAGATGTTGTGTATCCCTAAGCATACCTACTACCTTGTGAGGGACAGTCAGAAGTCCCTACTTATTGAATTGTGGATTGCAATGTACACAGAAATGTATGTCTAAAAGTGCAGTCTTGCTTTGGAGAGTAATCAGTAAGTTTCAGATATAGGCAACCATAGGGAAATTCCAGGCTGACTGAATTAGCCTACTTAATCCTGCTAATATCATCATGTAAAAAAGGAGAAAAACAATGTTCCTTTCATTTTTGTGTGTTTGTCATTATGATACAAGACATGCCCCTCAAAGAAATGCTGGATAGACTAGTGCTATGTAACCTAAAGGCACAAGAAAAAAAAAAAAATAGAAGAGCCAAAAAGCATGACAGTGACATTCAAATATGCAAAAGGCTGCTGTTAAAAGCATCTCTTCTCCATGTTGTAGTGAGTATGGCAGAGCTGGAAATACACTAAGAGTTAATTTTTATATTAAGACATAGTTTTGAAAAGTAGAGGTTGTGCAGTATCAGTATGGGGAGTTTTGAAGTCTCCATCTCTGAGATAGGACAAAAACATTTAGTTAACCCTTCCTCAGGGTGAAGGACTGGCAGGGCAAAAGACTGGCATAAATGACCTTCAGTCTCAGAAAGTACCAGTAGCTTTTGGAGCAGAAGGACTTTTGTTCATCTATTTTAAGGTCGCTGGAATTTCCAGCCCTTTCTTATCTAAATAGGAACTCTCTCTGGAGTCCATTGTTCAATGGGAAAAATTCCTGGGTTTCACCTTAGCTAGAAGACCTAATTTCCTGTTTGATATTATTAACAGAGCTGTATTCTTAAAGAAGAAAGTCCCAGACACCTTATTAGGGAAAAGGAACAATACAAAAGAAAAATCCTAAAGGACAGTGTAGTGTGACCAAGAAACTTCACAGTGTAACACTGTCTTCACAGTATGCTTTTTATTTGTGCTAACTCCTGCAATCGAACCCAAAATAGTTCCACAGAAAAACGCGGGTACCTAAATGTCTCAGTAGATGCCAGTGTCAACAAGTGAGTTCTCAGTGCTGAGCCCCTGAGCATTTGTTGGATTTACAAATGACAATTCCTTGGCTGCCTTGCCCGTGACATGATAGCTAATGTGGCTAACCTAATCATTTAGGATACACTGGAACAGAGAGAATCCGTCTCAAACTTATGCAGCAATGAATATTTCAGTACACCTAGTGGAACAGGCTCAACAAGAATGATGAAGAAAGAGATGTCCTCAAATAGCCCAGACTTCTGCTCTGAAAGGTGGGAGACTTGCCTATAATTTTTTGCTGCAGGGCACAGGAGATTATTCCAGCCAAGTGCTGCTACAGCTCGTGTCAGTGTTGACATCTCCAGCCCCAATTAATGTCAGGTTAGAGAAGAAGAAGGAAGAACTTGCATTTCTGTGTTTCATAGTGTCAAGACACAAAAAGGTAGGCATCATTGCATTTTAAGTAGTGCCTTTATTTCCAAGAATGCTGTTCTAGTAGTTTTAGATTTTAAAAGTCTGCTTTGCTTTTTGGCTCTTTCATGGATGGCCCTGTGGACTTACCTGTACTAAGGTTTTCAGTAAGTCTGCCTAGATTTGTTAAGTGGTGAGTGTAAGCTGATGACTGATTAGATCCTCAGGTGGAATGCTGCCTAGAAAACAAAAATTCTGTATGCTTTCTAGCGATAATAGTCTCTTCAATCCTAAGAGCTAACTTGAAATCAAGTAGAGCAGAACCGCACTTAAAGTCCTATTTTGAACTAACAGCTTCTAACACTTGCATTGCTGCAGTTTTCTGCAGCTGGTTGCTGTCCAAACATAATGTATCAATTTAATTCGAATTAGTTACATTTGGAAGAACCATTTCCTGCATTTAAGGGAAACAATCTATACATGACTATCTTTCTTTGAAATACATCCACAGCTGAGAGAAAAAAAGTAGGAAAACAGTATTTCTTTTTGAGAAATGTTTTTGGATGTTCTGTTGGTGGTTGGTTTATAGCTGGATGAGTTAGTGGACGTTGAAAACAGCAGTTCCTGGAAGATCTGTGCTTTTTTATTGTGATTATGTAGGAATGTCTTGGGATGAGGGAGGATGAAGCTGGCCTCTGAAAGACTGTTGACTTATGCAGAACAGATCTTTTATCTGGTGTCCAGCCCCCATATTCCAGCTCATTAGTTTTCATCTGTTCTCACTTACAGATAAGAAGAGACCCTAAACAAAATTGCATTGACAGCAGGTTAATAAATAGCCTTACAGTCGTAAAGGCAAGCAATATGAGGACATATAACCCTACGAGTTTTCCAGGCATGTTGCTGTTCCCTACAGTGTAAATTCCCTGGGTCACATGATAAATGTCACTGAACCCCAGTCATTGGCCCCGGGGACCTTGCAGTGGGGCCACAGCTCAGGAATCCTTGGAAGCCCTTGCTGATGTAGCCGTTCATCAGACTTCTTGTCCTGGGCTCCCCAGAGGCTGCCTGTGAGTACTTGTCCATGTAACCTATTATTATGATTTGGGTGGCATTGAGCAACACTGCTCATTGCTTTCCTTATAGCAGTTTTATGGGCTGCTCTCTACTCTATGGGTTCCTTATACCAGTGTCTCTGATGTCTCCTGTTATGTGATTATATATTTTCAAGCAGTCATCGTTGTTCTAGTTTTTCTGATGGAAGCAACAGACATAGATTTTGTAAGATTAAAAAAAAAAAATCTTGGCAACAAACTTCTTGAGGTGGTTATTCCCAACATTTGTGTAGCTAGAACAGAAGTCAAGACTGCATTTAATGTATAGGTCTTTAAAATGATAGGCTAACTTATGAGCCTGGAAAAGAAAGAAGACAAGAACATTTACATTTACAATAGCATGTTGCAGTAATTAAGGGTATTATTCATAAGCCAGTTCCTCCAAAAAGCCTCGAAACTGTTACCACCCACTCCTTCTCCCTCAGCTACAAAGACTACCCTTCAGAAGGCCAAACTTCAGTACAGCCATCCTGTCTTCCCTGGGCTTTCACAGGCGTTGCTAACACCGACCTTTGATTGTGTTTTGGCAGTTGTGTAAGTTAGAATCAAAGTGAATGTCTAAGTCTGAACTGATTTAATTTATTAGTGAACATTTATTAAGGCAATGCACATTCATGCTGGCACAGGTACTGCAGCACGTACTTCAGTCACAGTGCCAATTGCAGATTTCAGAGAGCTCAGTTGGCAGCCTGGATGTGCTGTTATGAGCCTGTTTTTCCATGTGGTATGAAATGTAAAACTAGCGATGCCCAGGGATCTGCCGGGCTGCCGCGGAGTTTGGGACTTCCTTGAGCCGCCTAATCCAGGGCTGCTGGAAGGGACTCGGGCTGCGCTCATCCTCAGACGCGGGGAGTGGCACAAAACCTGCCACACGGGGTTTCTATGGTCCTGTCGGGGCCATTTCAAGTCTTGTGGAACATGGTTTGAGGGATCCCGTGCAAAAGCAGAGCTGGCTCGGCACAATGACGGGCTCGGCCATGCCAGGGGGAGGCTTCGTGCCCTCGCCAAGCCCTCCTGCGGCTCTGGCTTGGTGTGCGAGCGGGGTTCCCCGCGGGAGCAGTGCGTCCCCGGGATGCGGAGGGCCGGCCGGGAGCGGGCCGGGGACAGGCGGGCAGCGGCTGCCCCCTGCCCGCGGGGACCGGCACGGACAGCCGCCTGCGCAGGGCGCTCCGCCAGAAAACAGCCCCCCAGAGCCCCCGAACACCCCCGCGGCCCAGCGTGGCGGGTTAAACAAGTTTAAAGGAATTCACCTCTGAAGAGATGTGATTGGAAAGTTTAAAAATACTGAGTTATTTAGTGATCACTATTCATTCTTGGGTAAATGAGGGGACACTGGCATGAAGTTAGTTGCCTCTCTACTGCCTCGGAGTGCAGGAATTGGTGTTGTCCTCGTATCCTAGAGACAAGAACCTCAAGACCCTTTGAGACAGGTCAGGTCATGGCCACCCTTCCCATGAGCTGCAGTGACAGCCGTGGTCCCCACCCAGCAGAACCAGGTGCCAGGGCACAGCCAGCCCCTACACGGACAGAGGGGCATGCCAGAGACCTCACTGTGCTTCACAGCAATTCAAGGAGCATCATAGAATGTTCCCTGCAGCTTCAGCCATCCCAGAGATAAGTCTGGAGAGGGATCTTCATGTAGTATTAAGGAAGGACTAGAAAAAGAACAAGAAACATAAATCTTCAGATATTGATAATCTGGAGAACGTATCAATCCCATTACTGACTGTAGGATAAATATGCAGGAAATGAAACTGGGTGCTTCTGTTTCATGAATTTCTTGTTGATATCCCAAAGACACACATACAGGTGGATCTATCCTGTCCTACAGACAGCCAGTCATACGGATATCACTGTGAGAAGACGTGGGAGACAGGGCCAGTGACTTCTGTGTTCTGCATGCCCCTGGAATGTGGGATGCTCGGTGCTGTCTCTCCAAGGTCTGTGCCTCTGGTTTCCTCCTGCCATTGCTTTTTGTCACTTACTCCTCTCCTGTATTTGTTCATGACCCATTTTTCCAACATCCCTTTGGTCACAGACATTTTTTGCTGATTCCCCACTAGGTTGAAAATAAATTGCACTTTATCACAATTGCTGGTATATCAGGGGAACTAAAGACCATTGTGTAAAGTGATGGGAAAGGGCTCTCTAGCACTCTGAAAGCTTTAAAAATCTTGCTTTCAGTTTGGAAGGGAATTTCGAGTAAAACCACTGAAAAGCTCTTCAGAAAACACTGACTGTACATTGTTTTGTGATTGTTCCCACATCCCTCAGAATTCTCAACCACAGCTCTGTGCTAGAGGCTAGATACACATGGTGGGTATTTTTGCTCTTGCTAGCAGTGGGATAGCAGGAATGCAAGCTTTGATGTCCAGAATCAAAGTTCTGACAAACAATAAGAGAGCAATATGAGTTTTGAGGTTGTGTCCTCCCTCAAAACAGGAAAAGTGCCTATTTCCAAGGCTTTTCCCAATACTCTTTTATTCTTCCCATGAATTTGTTGGTATTGTTTTCGTTTTCTCTCCATACAGCAAATAAACCTGAGCTCTCACACACTTCAATATGCTTGTCATGCTACCTGTGCAGAAACATTTCAGACTCTTTGTACTGTGTACTTAATTTCTCAGACACATCTTTTCAAGAACTGGCAGCCTGCAGAACAGCTTAGAAAATAATTTATTTCATATTGCAGCAGTCCTATATACTGGAGCTGTCTTTAACCATTCCCGTGTTCTTCTGGTACCACAATGTAATATTGATTTTGTTTCTGTCATCTTCAGGTGTTTGTTCTGCTTGCAGAACAGCTGTAATTGCACTGCATTTTGCAGCATGGAGGAGCAGCCGATGTGGGTGTGCACAGCAAAACAGCCCTTGGAATTTCTGAACAAACATCTCACGTGGTCACTTTCAATTTGCAGGAAGCTTAAGTAAGATCATCCCTCTGACCTTTTATTTCTATGTTCCTGTTCTTCCATTGTAATTATTTTAAAATAACAATAGTTTTGGGTGCACTATTTGCATAACAAATGGGATTGTTTTGCAAAGTTTTGGCTTCCTAAAGAGAGAGCTTTTCTTTTGTAATCTGCTTTTCAAAGGGTGACAAGTCATTCCCTGGGCAAGTTTCTGTTTCAGTTTTCACTTGCGTTTCTGATGCTCTGTTTCCATAAAACAGGGGAGTTTGAGCTTCGGTTTCTGTTTTCCCTTACAACCCTAGTTTGAAAATTATGTCAGAAGCAGGAGGCAATGGAAATCTGGATGTGCTACTGCAGGTCAGCAGAACTGAATCACTTTCAGTCCCAGGTACTCTAAGCTTCAGCTCTACTCTGCACTGCTGACTGCAATGTAGACTCACACAGACTCCTTTGGAAAAATAACTGCACAGTATAATCAATCTTCCTATTTGATGCACAGTGTTCCAGTTAAGAAAAAATGATGATGTATGCTAATCACTAGAGTTAATAGCAGTCTGAGTTGAGCCTTGCAGACCTCTCCTAAAGAAAATGTGACTCATTGCTCAGGGACTTTTTTTTAAACCAACCTTTTTACACTGAGGTTGGGGAATTCCAGTGTGATAAAAAAAAATTATCATTTTATTTCAGAAATTTCTGAGGTTTGGTGGTTCCATTTTGAGATCAGTGTAGGTCAGATTGGTTATAGTCCCTGCTCCACTGAAACCCTGAGAAATGACCACCTTCATTTCTGCTGGTCAGATGCTTCACTTGGAGAGATAAAGCCAGAAGCCAAGGGAAGAAAAAGTTGAAGACAAGCATCTGCCAACACAGCTTTAAGCTACATTCATGCCTTTCTGGATGGGACATGGTATAGGGAGCAGCCTATCTATCAGGGCTTGTGAGAGCATGGAGCTCTCCTTCCTTCCTGTCCTGGCTGTGTTTCTACACAACTGCATCCTATAAAAGATGGCACAGCCAACATCACTGCTGTGCTGCTTTTCTGAAAGACAAATATTTTATTCTCTTATATATGTGGACCCTGGCCAAAACAGAACAAGGAGCAACACATTGTCACAGTGTGTCAGGGCTGTGCACACATAGCACAGATATGGGCCATTTATACAATGCAAGGTGTTAATCAGTCCATGGGTGCACAATTTGGCCCATGGCTATTAAACCATCTGACTGCAGCAGCCTCAAGGTTTTCCTTTGAAAAGCAGCACAGTGTGGGGATTTTGGCAATATAGTAGTGGATTAGACACTTAGAAAATGCAGCTAGATTAGAGGCTCCAAAGTGGGGTGGAAAGTTTTTCTGAGTGCTTAACATGGACGGTGCTTAAGAGCTGTACAACATAAATTGGGCCTGGGCTAAACATACTCTGTGTCATTGAAACCTTTAACAGGTCAAGCCTATGAAACATGTAACGGGTTCAAAGCTACGTCCTGCCTTTTCTTTCAGCCTCCTGCTTGATGCCTTTCTCTGCCTTGATGACAGATTTTTAGCTGTTTCCAAAGGCCACGTACTGCCTTCCCAGGTACCTCACTTCAGCTATATGACATTTTGGAGGAACTCCACATGGCTGTGGGCACCCAGCATTGGCAGAGGTTGATTGCCAGCCTCTGGCACTCTGTGGCCAGTCCTACCTTGCCCTTTCCAGGTTCTGTGTTCAGGTGGCAGCCTTGGGACCCTACCCCACACACTGGTGGACAGGTGAGAGCAAGCCCAGGTAGGTCTCTTCCTGTTTTGGCTGAGTCCTGATATTGGCTGGAGATTTTCTCTAGGGAACTGATGACAGAGCCAAAGAAAGTCATCAAGAATACTGGGTAACCTGGAAAAATCAAACCTTTCCAGCAAAGTCTCCCCTTCTGTTGAAAGACTGTGAGATTTGCACAAATGGGTGTGTGAGAGGGAAAGGCCTCACAGCAAGGCTGCCAGCACTATACTGGTCCTTTGAATATAGGAGCTGAGTCCTCTGCACTTTCTGATGTAAAAAAGGCAAGGTGTTTTTTCATGAGAATGATCTCCTTTATTCTGATTTGCTAATCTGAGTAAAAGCAAACCAATAAGAAAGACAGAAGTCATGTATTATGCAGATTTTTTAATGAAAAAGATGCTTTCATTGTTTCCATTTCTGCATTAGAAAAGCTTCCTACACTCTGAAGGTTGTCTTCCAGAAATGATGTTTATGTTGTACTCCTAACCCTTCAGCTCCTATTTCTTTGAAGGGTTCTAACGTTAAGAAGATACTTACAAACATAGCTGAGAACAACAGAGATAGTACTTTTTACCTAGAACTGTGAGCTTTTTGTATAGAAAACTTGTACACATATACAAAACTCCATATATACACAGAAGTGCTTTTATGAAAGATAGAAACTGTATTTTTAGCAGAGTAGAATCTACACAGCAACACCTATATTTCAAGCTAATCAGGTGTAAGGCAGGCAACTATTTTTTTCAAGTGCTCTTCCTGGTACACTTTCTAGACTCCTAACACCAGACTTTTCCCTTCAAAAAACGTCCTGCATTTGTAATGTAAGCAACACCTAATCTTGATTAAATAATGCAGGACCATGCATTTAAACTATACCTTTTCTTCAAATAATGATAACTTTTTTCCTCTTATAATGAATCCTATAGCTGGAGTCTTATATTGCACCTTTTAGTAAACAAGTCATAAAACTTCTTCCAGTCCTTAACAACCAAAAAAGGCTTAAACTTTTTTTAAAGGAAAGATATTGCTACAAAATTTGTAATTATTTTTTTTGCATATAATAACTTACTGGAGTTTGATCAGAACTGTCAGTGAAAATGTGATTTTAAAGCTCTGTTATTTATATTAGAAAAATATTCAGAAATAATTTTCAAATTACTCTTTGCTATGTCTCTTCCAAACTACCAGTATAGGCTTTACTTAGCTCAGCACTATCATTGTAAGAGTTTCTACCCTCTCGAGTGCAAATTTTGCTTTGCTCAGTGTCAGGATTACAAGACCGTTCCCCTTCCTGAGAGCTGGAAATAGCTGCCTTCAGTTTTTCCTCAATTTTATCAGCTGCAGTGCACATTTTTAACTCTCTCAGGCTGTTTATTAGGGTTCCATAGGCTCCCCTCATCCCATGGCTTTGATACCAGACTCGAAACAGCCTGATCTTCTGTTCAGATGTATCACCAGGACAATCCTGAATGCTTTGGTCTATGGAAGGTTCTGATACACGGTGGTGACGAACAAATTTCTTGACTTCTGCGAGTGTCATCTCTGCCACAATACCAGGAACATGGCTGCTCAGGTCAGCATCTGGGAGCGTGAAAGGAAATGAATGCACCTGGCACTTGTATCTTACTGGGTTTTATCACCTTCACTCAGATTTAATACTTCTCCTATCCAAACCAGATTAAGTTTCAGGTATTTGTGACTCAGTATGGTTTATGTGTGATGTTTTACAATACATGGCAGGTCTGTTTTTACATGGCAGGTCTGTTTTCCTACCAAATGTTACGTATTTCAAAGATTTAGGCTTGCATCCATGTTGCTTTCTACCACCTAAAACAGGGTATCAGTTCCCTCTGTAACCTATTCTGTCCTTCTCTATCACTGAAGTGTGGTCACCTCTCACATATCCATTTTTCCCAAAATAGCATTGGGAGAGGTCCTGAAATAGGACACGTCTTCTGTTGTGATACAGTCTTGGAGCTTATATTTTTTCCTGTTGTGTATCACTCCTGTGGATTTGCCCCTGAACATAATGTAGGTTTGTGAGTCTCCAATCCCACTGTGGGACTGCTCCCTTATCATAATTATCCATGGTTATAGAAACACAGTTTGCTGTTTCCTAGTGTCTGTACCACATGCAGAACTGAAATCCGCTTGTAGACAATAAGTAATTGCTCCCTACACAACAGAAATTCCTCCTGAGGCAAGACTTCCACATTGCCACTAAGTATCTCGATGAGCATTATATGAACTGGCACTTCTTCAGTAAACGTTCACTTTTGTGCTGGAATGACAGGTCTCGACAGTGGCAAAGTCTACACAAAAATACTCTTCTTTTTTTAGGAAAAAGTTTAGGACTTATGTATCTGTATCTGTGTATTTTCTTTCTGCTGAATTTTGAGAAATTACTTGTCTCTTACCTGTGTCTATGAGAGGTACATTCTCCTGACAAAAAAAAAAAGCAAGAGAGAAATAAGTAGAAACAAGTAGATATATAAGAGAATAAATACATTTCAAGATACTTCTTTAATTTGGTTTTAGTTTTCTCCATGATTCCTGTTTTATGAGCGAGAGAGTCAGATCAGACTTTTGACTTGGGTAGGTTTGGGGAATCACCTCACAATTGCTATTGCCTAAAATTATGCATGGGGACAGGAATATCCAGGGTTGGTGGAGGCCTGGTGATTTATGCAGTTTTGATCATGGTCATGTGACTTAGGAAGCATTCCAACAATGCTGAAGAAGTAAATACAGGGTTTTTCTCACTTCTCCCAGGAGTCCTTGTGGTGAAATTTACTTCATTCATGCCATAGAAGAGAGGCACACAAATGTTTGGGGAGACCAAATGCAATTTGAATAGAAAAAGGTTCTTTGCATAAAGCTGAGTTTTTTATGATCAAAGCATCAATACTTACAGGCTCTGGTTTGTAAACTCCATTACTTTGGGGCTGATTGATTGTAATACCCTTCTTTTTTTTCCTGCCTGAAACAAAAAAAAGCATTTTTTAAATCCAGGGCAGGATATCACTCCTTTGGACTTCAAGAATATAAAATTGTATTTGAATAAGCATCTGACTATCTCATTCAGTATAATAGGAATAAGTAGGGAATCACTTACATCTGAATATTGCTCCAAGTACTGCTAGTAGTGCTACCAAAACTCCCAAAGCAAGGACCCCCCACAGCACTTCTGGTTCTGTGGGAACATTGGAAAATTTACACAAAAGTTAACTCAAGAAATGCAATACAGCAGCACACCAAATTTTAAACAAGACTGTGTCAGATTTTAAAAGCCTTCCTGTTGTTTCCTGATGACAAAAGCCAAACATGTTGAAGACATGAGTTGCCCCTAAAAAGGAGTAACAGCTCCTACACCTGCACAGTGATCAAGGGAAAATCATACTCTACGGGTCACTATGGAGCCCAGTAGGACTGATGCCCTGAGCTGTCAGGAATCATTATGGCTCGTGTGTAGAACAAGACAGTTGCAATTCCCTCTCAAAATACAGCATGTGATGGACCTTGCTACGTTTTCAAATGGTACCTTTTGTTCCGCATACAGTGTCTGAATCTGAAGTGCATTGTTTTTCAATTACACCACTTTCACACCTGCAGAAAATATGAACACAAATTATTAGGGGATTTTTTTCTCTCTTAAGTTGTTAAGACAGCAAATCAAAATCTTCTAAGATGTTTTATCAGCAAAGTATTTTGTATTTTGCTGATAAATATGCTGGTTTCATATTCCAAACCCCTGATCTTGGGGTTTGGAATTTAATAGGTATGAAAATGTCATGGAACTTTGTGGCAGTGGGAAAACATATGAAATTATTTTTCAATGTAACAGTAGATCACACAAAGACAAGAGGAAAGCTCAGATACTTTATTACACTTTTTGAAAAGCAGGTACAGACTCAGTGGATCTGTAAGTTTTTCTGCATGTTTTGGAAAGCCTTCATGGCTGCAGATTGAGTTGACTGAACTCAGTCAGCTCAGGTGCAAAGGAAAATTAGTATGCTTTCCCTGAGGTTATAGTTTACCTTAGCATCTGTCTTGAAACCAGCTGGAAAAAAATGTGATTACATATTAACAATTTCATATGTAGTGATGAAGGCATAAACTTACGTGGTACATTGAATGCAACTGTGACATCCTTCAGGACTGCAAAAATAGTTCTTCGCACAGGCACATTGAGTGTTCTCTTCTGGGGTACAGTTCTTTACAACCTCCCAACCTAAATGCAGATTTCTTAAAGTGTATTAGTTTGAAAAAGCAAGCTTCTGCCCACGAAGTCTTGTCCTCAGACTAGCTGCTAGCTCCACCTTTCTGACACTGGCGAGGATTCACTTTCTAATACACACAAGGGCTTTTCTAAGGAGTGGGGCTGACAGAGCGCTGGGAACACGGAGCTGTCAGAGAGACCTCTGCTGGAGGAGAGCTCAGAAAACTCCTCACACAATACAATTCTTGCCAGAAGAGGACTCATTCAGCACAGCCAAATCCCAATTTCTTTTTCCCATTCAGAAGTGTAAAGCCAGAAGGAAATTCAGATCACACAGCCAATTTCCCCGCTTGATAATGCGGACGGGTTCTTCGCACTCCCTGACAGACAACAACTTTTTCTTGAAGACCTCCAATGATGTGGAATTCCACTTTTTTGGCTAACATATCCATAATAAGTATGCTTCTTAAGAATCAGAACAAATTATTAATTTTCTTCTATCCTCAGTTTATACAATGATACCGTCTCCATCTACGAAAAAAATACTTCTGCATTAAAAATTACTATATCTACCTACTATGAAAGTTATTTTCATGGGCATATAAAGATAGAACAATTTTTTGAGTTAGTACATTAGGTGCCCTGCTGCAATTTGAGACTACTTTATGTTTCAAAATTTGATGAAGCTCTACTGTGAAACCAGCTGAAGTAACTCATGGAAATAGTGAACATGAATGATCGTAAGAATGCTTCACATGGAACTTCAGTGGTAATTTTCCTCTTGCCTATTGTCAGTCTACTGACTTCTCTTCAGCTACATTATTGTCTGTGGAACATTGTGACTAGCCATCCCATTACCCTTTTCCTCCCTCCAGTTTAAATAATTGTGACATTAATATATAAAATACCGAATTGTTTTGCTCTTACCAATTTCATCACCCATGCAAAAATGCTTATTATAGTAGCAACTGAGAGGAAAGTTTTCTATCCATATTGAGGTCCTAAACGAAGGAGAGAGCACTAGAGATTGATAGTCCAACAGGTGATCTGATGACAACCATATTGGAGTTGAGAACTGTCTCTCCATTCACTAAATTTGATTTTGGGTATGAGGAATGAAGAACTATCATTCCCTAAATCCAAGCAGAGCAGATCTACAGGACACCTGGTGGAACTGGTAGGAGGTGAGTTTAATGGATTTAAAACAAACAAACAAACAAACAAAAATGTGATGGGTATTTATGCAACAGGTAGTGAATTTCTGCTGTCACCCAGCATGTTCCTGAACAAAGGATTCATAAGTAGACACTGAAATGACTAGGTAGGGATAGATCTTCTAATCTCCTTTCCCTCAGCTGTGGATGCTGATAGACTGCAGGGAACAGACCACAGAAAGCAGACAGGTTTGTTTGTGTTATCTCTAAACAGCACCTCTTGCCTCCACTGCTGAATGCAGAATGCTGGGGTAGGTGGGCCACTGGTCTGCCCCTGAAGGGCTTGCCTTACAGTCCTACACATGTATCCCACACAGCATCCTGAGTGTTTCAAAAGACCACAGTCAGTTTTAGATAATATTATCAATTACGTGAAAAACTACAAAAGAAATCATCATTACTTCTTACACACCTCTTTTAAATAGAGGGTGAAGAAGAGGGAGGACTTGCCCTCCTTGACTCTAACCAGTTTGTACAGTGTCTGCTTTACAAGGACTTTGGCTAAGCAAAGGCGGATATAAGGAGAAATAATGGACCAACTATTTTTCTTCCTCCTTTGTGCTTGATGAAAAGGAACTGGAGGATAAATTTATTACTTTCTTGCAAATTCATTCACGCTCTACCACTAAAAGTTTTGAATCTACATGCTAGCCACAATTAAGGTATTGTGGAGACTTTTCAGTGAAATCCTGTATGAAAGAAGAGGCATTGCTGCACTTGCTGTTTCTACAGACATACCAAATTGGCTGTCGCACAATCTGCACCTCCAGCACTTGTCCAAGCTGTTGGGGTGATTCATGTATTCCTTTCCTTTCTCACATGGAACACAGTGTTTGATAATATCTGTTGGGCAGGTGACATTTTTAACAAAACCTGCAGAAACAGAAAACCCAAGAATTTAGAGAGAAGCCACCAGCTCTAAGACTAACATCAGAATTTCATTTTTAATCCCTAATACTTTTTGATTCCAAATGTGGACTGAATATTCTTTGTGCATGTGTAGATGCACTTCAGGAATGTAGTATACATAACATTTGATTATCTCCACTCTTCCTCCAATTTAATACCGAAGGAGAACACATCAAACAAAACTGTACATGAAAAACTGGAAAACCCATTCCCATGAATGTATGAAATCTTGTGGGCAAAAGCATGTGTTTTCAATTTTTCAACCTCTTTCAAATATACGTATGTTAATTCTTGGCTCTTTTGTAATGAGCATGTTATGAGAGAACTACAGTTCTCTTTAGTGAGAAGTTATTGGTGCACTGAGCTCAAGAAATATCCTTGAAGTGGCTTATGTCCTGTAACAAAAAAAAGATGCAGCTGGAATGAAGCACTGCATCCAGGAAACCACCTCATGCCACTTTAGTATCCCAGCACAAAGCAATTGTGCATGCTGTGGTGTCCCCTGTTAATGATTTCTCAACGCAGTCTTACAATGATACTCACCACTTTTACATTTCTTGCAACACTGAGTGTCTAAATTGTATTCATCCTCATTGCAGTTAACTTCCCTCCTGGAAATGATCCTCCTATTGTATGTTATTAGAGCTTTGGTATCATTCTTGCACTGTGTTTCAATAATAAAGACAGTCACCTAGAAGAGAACAGAAAATTAGACAAAAAACTGTTTTGGACTGTAGGTGTGTTTTAGTACTATCAGAGTCACATTAATAGTGCTACTCTATAACTAAATATATTGATATTCACTCCCTTACTAAAACTGTTCATTATTTTAAATTTAATGGACAGTGAGGGCCCATGTTAAAGCCATGAACCTTTCCACTACAGACAATTCTCCTTTGAAATTAATTTATAACAGATCCATTTCTTTGAATTTTTTGCACTGTCAAGTTAAATTGCATAGCGCTTGGGGTATTTTGTTTGTTTGTTTTTATTTCTGTCATTAGGCAGTAGAGCTTTACTAGTGGTCCCTGCCCTGCCTCTTTTCATGGTAATAATAAAGCACTATGGCCCAGAGACCAAGCCAAAATAGGGTTTTTTAATTAATCTGGAAGAAGGAGGAAGAATGATAGGGATAAATCTGGTATAGTTTGCCTTCTTCTCAGCAACATTTTCTGGGGAATGCTATATTTACTCTGCATGCACTAAATCTGAGATATCTATATAATGGAGTTATGGATGCTGACCAGAATTTCAGTTAGATGAAGAAAACTCTTTATGTTAAATTACTGAAAAGTCACTTTGGATAGCAAACTGTGCTCTCAAGTGAAGGAAGTGTTATCTGTTGCAAACCACCTGATGTAACCAAGAAGACCACTGCCTTCCGCAGGTAGCCACTTCTTTTGATCCTGTAGTCTATTCACAAGTGAGAAGGTGGAAAGAATTTTATTTCTTTAGCATCTATCTGTTTGAAATGTATATAATACTAGTTACTGGACTGAAGTTAAGAAGGCCTTTCTTTGCACCTGGAGGTGAAGCTCCAAGCAGCTGAAAGAGCATAATTAGCACGGGAGGACTCTGGGTACGGATGCTCAGCCCATCACTTCCCCTGTTTGCTGGTCTCTCTTCCTTTGCAGCCAAAGGTTTCAGTGGACTCTCCTCTGAATCCCAGTGCAATGATGTTAAAAAATTAAAGTCTCCACAGGAGCTTTCAAATGGATATGTCAAATTCATCTGATTTGTTTTCCTTTTACCTAGGAGAACTGTCTCACTAAACACTGAATGCAAAAGTCCAGATAAAAAATAATAACTAAAATATAGTCAGGGATGTACCACCAGTGTGGTTTGTTTTCTCCTAAAGCAGTATGAAGAAAATGTCCAGAGAGTCATGCAGAAAATAGGATATAATCAAAGAAGGAAACAGATTTCTAAATTACTAATACCAGTAAAACTTTGCTGATTTTACCAAATGCCTGCAAACATAGTGCGTGCAGAGACGTGCTCCCTCACACGAACAAAGCTCTCTGCCTCTTGTTTAAGCTTTTATAAAAATGAGCTATGCTGTATGAGGGGCTACAGAAACATAACATTTTTAGATGGATGCCCTCTGCTCCTGCTCACAGAGATGAACTTCCTGGTGCACTTACAAGAAGTGGGGGTCACTTCTCAGAATCTGACACTTAAGCAGCACCAAACACCTACATTGGTTCTGTTTGCAGGGATGTCTTACAACGTCTTCCTGTAGAAGGAATAATGATAAAACTGTGAAGACTTTTTTCCAAAACAACACCCTAATGTTTTCAAACTTTTTTTTTCCTTTTGTATTTGTACCCTCTTAAAAGCAATCCATTTGCTATTTGCAAATTTTGGTGTGTCTTATAGGAAAAAAAAACCCAGAAAAGAGTCAATAGTCATTTAGCTTCCTGTGCACACCTTAGTTGCTTTTTCTGTTGTCACTGAGCAGTAAACACTAATATCAAAAAGGAAGCAGTTTAGGGGCTTTTATACAGGCAGGGATGATAGGTGCTTTTTTATGACACGTACACTCAAGCAGTGGTTGTATGTTTTCAGCCTAGAATGACTCACAGAGGCTCTCTTTTACCTTTCTCAAGCTAAAAAGAATAGTTTTCATATCTAAACTGAAGACTTAGATTGCACTAAGCAGTCAATGGGAATAAGATCAATCAGCTGGGGACATCTGCCCTTATCAGAATTCATAAAAATTACATATGAGCCCAAATTTTCTGGTTTCTCTGCATTTGCATTGCCCAGACAATGAAGAGAGTCTTCTACCTGCTCCCTCTCCTTCATTCCAACCGAGTCCTCCAAAATGCTTTCACCAACAGGTATTTGCTAAGGACACTTTTATGAAACCTGTTTTCATCTGCATTTCCAGGACATGGTGTCAAGAACTTCAATTTCTTTGAATACTTGTTTCATTTTGGGATTCTCAGGCCTCCAGTTCTTCCTCTAAGCATTCTTCACAACATGTCAATCTATTTCAGCTGAAAAGCTTCTGGAAGACACATCTTATAGGTATGTAATCTCAGTTTTGGAAGTGTGTGACATGTAATTTGCATACAGGACTTTTTAAAACTTTACAATGTTAACTCTGAGAAAAAAAAGGTCTCTGTTTTCTCCTGTTATCTTTATAATACATTTTATTTTAGTAAGCCACTTCTCCCATTTTTGATCTATAAATGCTGATGAATGAGAAGACTGATGGCCATAGAACGTGGCCCTTTTTTTTTCCCACTCCACATCTGTTACATGGACCAAGGTGCATGAGCTCATCAGGGGCTTTTTAAGTGTTCAAATGGAGGTGGGGGGGAGGGTTTCTTGCTTTTTTTGGCTCTTGAAAGTTGGGTTGCTAGAACTAGCTCCATTGTAATATGCTTTTCTCTGTAATTAATCTTCCTTGTATTAACTCTGTCAGGATGGCCTTCTCAAAGAGTAATTTCACTCAAAAAGTAACCTTAAGAGGATTCTCTACTCCAAATCTTTCACTATGACAAGAAATTTCTGCTTCCAAAACCTCTAGTATCATTTTTCCTCCAACTCTTTTTTTTCTCCCACCCGACAGGGTTGAATCTCGTTAGCACCAAAATAACCTCTAAAAATATTTCACATTCTGAAATCTTTTATAAAAATAATAAAAATAATCCAGTTCCATTTTTTAAAGCCCAACGATGGGCTTAGTATTTCCCCACAACTAGAAGCACCCTGAGCTTCTTAAATTCCAAGGGAAATGTGTGTTTTTAGTGCCTGTGAGAACAAATAGCCTCAGACTGTCCAGCACCTTAAAACATTCACTGTCCAAATTCAATCCACCACCCTTTCAAATCTCAGCTGACTCCCATGTAAATTGCAACAACATATTGGGGCTGGGAGTTGTATGATTGGTTATTTTATTGACTTCTGCTTTTTAGAAATACCGTACTACTGATTACCTAGTAAATACTACGCTATTGGGAGAGTTGGGAGTGATATTAACAGCTCTCACCTCACTTTGATGAGGCTAAGCATGAATTAGAGTTTGACAGGCAGAAATCTAGCAACTCTCCCCTTTTTCCTTTTGTAACACATGATGGTTTTTGTATGACTTTCTCGCTGTTCAGTGAGTTACTGCAAAGATAAAGGTGGTTACTGTGGGAACATGCACAGACATGTTTCCAGAACTGGGGGCCTTATACTTTCCACTTAAATCTTGGGTCATCCCATCATCTTATGGCTGTTTATGCATATACATGTAAATGTGTGTATTAGTTTTCCATTATATGAGGAAGAAAGGTCAATGCAGTAATTTAGGAAGCCTGTTTCCAAGGGTATGTCTACTGAACTTCCAGAAAACTGCCTGCTCTCTAGTCATATCACAATTACAAAATATTTACAATAACAGTTCACTCTCTGGCCTATTCCTTTAGAGAGCTGTCTTGAGGTGATTTTATGATGGTACTTTATTCCCTAATCGCCTGCTGTATGCCCCAAAATGGTTTAAGATGAACCAGGAGGTGAGGCGGGGAGCCTGGGAACCCCGGGCCTGGGCTCAGTTCAAACTCTGGCGTGCTTTGGGCTGTGACGGGGATTGTTAGCTCCTTGCCTTTGTTCGATCTGTATTCTTGCTTTCTTAGGCAAGAAGCTTTTCTTTATCTTTTCCCCCCTTTTTCCCTGGACTCCAGCAGAAACCCTTCGGTTGCTTCTTTTTGGGGTTTTTCTGCTTTTTTTCTACTAAAACTGTTTTGGCTTGTGGTCCAGGAAGCCTACAGGGGCAGTGGGAAAGACCCGGGCCAGCAAAAGAAAGGACACTAAAACCCACCAGTTTCATGTGTTGTGAGGAGCACACCAACACCAGAAGCTCAACAGGTTCCTATCTACATTTTGCCTGAGCTGCTGTGTGGATTTTTTGCTTCCCTTCCCTGAGACAAAGGGAACAGCCACCATCCTTGCCTCCTGGTTGTGCGGCTGGGTGGGTGGTGTGAAGTTCAATTTTTTTTCTTTTCCGTGCCTTGTGGGTATCTTGCTTTGCTAATAAACAGGGTGGGTTTTTTCAATTATACCCGTTAGTATTAATTTCTCTCATTGGCAAAAAGGGATTATTGGAGCCCTTCTCTTTGGAGGAAACGTTCATTCCAGAGAGTTTTCTTCTAAAATTTGTCTCTCAACTAAGACAATTGTGTCTCTCAGTGGTACATAGTTTTGTAGCTTTTTCTACATGGAGAACTCAGATGTTTTCTAACTTCATAGACCATTGCTATTTTTGCATGACTATGCCTAAATCTTTTTTTACTTGAGTGCAACATGGAGTTTCTTGCAAAATTGAGGTCTCATTCAGCAAACTGTTTTTATGTTCTGGTTTAATCAAATAATATGCCAAACTCTGACCAGGTTTACTATTTTATAAGCAGTGAAACAACATGCTAATTAAAACAAATAACTTTATAAAAATAGAAATAATGTAGGAATGCTAGAGTCTTTCTAAGGTATTGTGAAATTTGGAAACAATTGGAAAATAACAACAGAAATTATATCTTCTCTGGAGCAGTGTTATAAAAGAAAGTGTTTTTAATCTTAATATATATTCTGATTAGTTCCAACATGCTGAGCTACACTGACATTTCTGTCACTAGTTGGCTGCTCCTGTCCAGGAAGAGGTAATACACGCTTCTGTCAGAAGATGAAAATCCTTCTTTGTATTTAATTATGCTTTGGTGACCTGTGCAGAGGCACGAATAGAGCTCTCTGAAATACTTTAAATAATTTACTTACTACCTGTTATGCAGTTAATCAGATCCCAATTTGAGTGGTTTATACATTAAGACTTAGTTTGTTCCACAGTTTGTCAGGTTAAAATCGAGTTTGTTAGCAATAAAACCACATTGTGAAGAGGCTTCGAAGGTCAGCTCCAGCGAGTTGTCCCTGACACGGGAGAACTGGGGCTGGGGCAGCCATGTGCTCTGCATCCACCCTGGCACGCAGGTGCAGAACCGCAGGGCTCGCTGCCCCACGTCCGCTGCCCGCCCTGCCTCGGCCAGAGCGCAGGCCGAGCCAGGGCATCCTCACCTCGCTAGATCCCCCTGGCTCTCCTGCCCTGGAGCTTCCTGCCGCTGCAGCGCTTTGGCGTCATGCACCTGTGCCTGTGGAGATCCCTGTGCTGGCCACGGACACACTTCCTTACTTTTCCTGTTGACGGCAGGGGTTCAGAATGGATCTTTGTGAAGGCAACTTTACTGATGAGAGTGCGACACGAGGCCGAAGCTCTCAGAAGCGGCAGGGACTCAGTGTGTGCAACAGGGAAGGCACAATGACTCAATGTGAGTTCAGGCACCAAGGGAAGGCCCTGCCCCATTGCTGCCAGTAAATATTGCCCATTGCCGCCAGGCTTGGACTACTCCTCTGGCTTCCCTGGGTCACTGTCATAGCGGTTCAAGCTCCTCCCCCACAGGTATTTGCTTTTCTGTCGCTTTCCCAGCTCGCTATTAGTGTTCCGCGGAGGTGCAGTCCAGGTCGGCGCCCACGAGCCCGGTTTGAGCCCGGTTTGAGCCCGGTTTGAGGCCGGGCAGGTCCGCAGCTCCCCGCCGGCAGAGCGGGGACTCTCCCCCTGCCTCGGCCGCGCCTCCGGCCGCTGCGGGTGGCTGCGGACCGTGGTGCCAGCTGTCCTTGGGTCCCCCCACCTGCAGCCACGTGCATCCATCCCCCTTTTCTTCCTCCGCTGTACACAACACGCACTTCACTTAGCACCCTTTAGAAGTGCCTGAACTTGAAGGCGAATTTTTTTCCACTTAAAACACCGCCTGAAGAAGCGACTGAAACGTCGCCACCAAGTTTTGTCGCTGCCGGCGGCGAGCAGCAACCGGCCGGCGCTCCCCGCCCGGCGGCGCCGCGCTCCCCGGCCCC
>WBMY01001524.1:0-59377 GCA_013397315.1 Donacobius atricapilla
TAGGTTTTCTTCTCACAATGACACATTGCTTAAAGGTTCAACTGGCTGCATTACGAGGGGTTTTTTTAATGATAAAAAACCCCCAAACTCATGTGAAACATTTCAGATCTCCTGTACAAGCAGCATGCAGGGCTGGTGGGTCTTCTCAAACAAGCAGGGGCTTCGGGGGTCACAGCATGAGCCTGTGGGAGGGTCGGGGTGAGCAACCTCTCAGACTGGTTTGACATGAGCCAGGCAGGTGTTCTGGGGGCCACCAGCCCCCACCAGCTCTGTGCAGGGGGAGAAGCCCCCTCGTGTTGATGCTTTAGGATTTTAGCTTTTATAGTTTTTTATATATTTGTAATCCTGCAATTCTGTAGTGCAGAACTCTGAACTCCACACACAGTGTGAGCTGCTGCTTCCCCATTTTGGTCAGACACAATTCCTCTCCAGGCCTGGGCATCAAGGGCACCTCCCTGCCTCAGGCCCCAAGAGATGTAAAGAAAAGCGAGTTGGAGGGCAGCAAACTTGGGTTAAATTAATTCATTAACTGAAGCTGTAATTGGAAGATTAACCCCCAATGTGCAAATGGACCAAACTTACAAAAGTGTGAAAACCCGTGACTTGTGTCATTTTGGGTGTAGCCCCTGGGGGGCTTCATCTGCCCAAAATATACCTGAAGGCCCTTCAATAAATACAACTGCTTTTGATTCTCTTAATTCTCTCTGGCCTCTGTTTTTAGGTAGTCACAAAAAAGCTTCCGTTTCGCACAAGTTTAAAAGGTGCAGAACCCCATTGTGGCAGGGGGGGGTCTCTCTGTGGATGCTGTGGTCACAGGCAGCCTGGAGTCCTTCTAGGGATGACTGCCCCGTGCTCAGGCTGCTCACGGGCTGCAGGACCTGGCTGCCTTCCCCTACCCTGCGCCAGCTGTGATGAGTTCAGGCATTTCCAAACAAACCCAGGGGCCGTCAGCATCCCCTGGGCTGCTGACAGGGTGTCACTGCTGCCCCACAACTTGCAAAGACGAGAGGAACGCTTGGCATCTCTCTGATTTCAAACCCCCAGTGGTACTGGTGAGGGCACACCTCGAGTGCTGTGTCCAGTTCTGGCCCCTCAGTTTAGGAAGGACACTGAGTGCTGTGNAGTACTGCCCGGGGAGGTGGTGGGCTCACCATCCCTGGATGTGTTTAAAGAAAGACTGGATGTGGCACTGGGTGCCGTGGTTTAGTTGAGGTGTTGGGCTGGGTTGGACTCGATGATCTTGGAGATCTCTTCCAGCCTGGTGATTCTGTGTGATCTGTGAATTCTGTGATTCTGTGAATTCTGTGGTGCAGTGCTCTCTTCCACCCTCTCCCCCTCTGTGGGTGGCTCAGGTCAGAGCACCAGCCCGAGATGTCACACAGACGTGGATCTGTGGAGAGCAGGGGCATGCAAGAAAGGAAGCACAGAATAGATTTAGGGCCTCTCACCAGGAGCTGCACCCTCTGCCCTGAGCAGGTGCAAGAGCCAGGGACCTGCCCTGCTCAGCATTCCACAGGATGGGGCCTGACTTCCATGAATTTCCAGGAGGGACATATGCCCCTGCTACGGTTAACCTCAGTCAACCCCTCCAGGGAGCCTGTGCCACCTTGGAAATCCCTTTCAGGAGCCAAGGCTGGCTGCCTGAGGGGGGGTGGAGATGGCAGCTGAGTTGTGGTGCCCCAAAAGCCACTTCATTCTCTTCTCTCGGTCTTTCCATCAGCCTGTGCTTTGCCTCATGCCTGTGCAGCAAGAACAACTTTTTGATTCATCCTCTGCACCACATCCACCACTGTTGGAACCCTGGGCACTGAGAATTTCAGGCTTTCTGTGCTGACAGGCACTGACCCCCAAGAAAACACTGCATTTGACCTGAGGCCTTGGAACAGGCTTCCAAAACTGAGTGACAGCACTGGGGTTGTAGGTGTGTAGTTTAAATAGAAGTGTGTGATATCACAGGGTGAAAACTTAGAGTTTAAGGCTTTAGACTACAGTAATATCTATAAAGCAAGATGGAGGTTTTAGGGTGTAGGCCAGTCCTTCTTTTTCTTCCTTCTTCTTCATGGGTCTGGGAAAATGCTCAGTGCCCAGGGTTCCAACACACCCCAGAGGGTTCCCACCCACACCTCCAGTGCAAACAGGGACAGCCCCAGCACACCTGGGGGTCACAATGGCTTTGTCCTTACTCCTAAAGTTAAACCAGCCAGAGCCTATTCCCCAGCCCCTGTGGTCAGATTGAAGCAGGACCTAAAGTCTCTAGGAATGATGACCACATTTATTCATGCCAGAAGAAGCTCCCTGTCCTCCAGCTGGGCAGAGTGGCTGGGCTGTGACAGGCACTGCTCCCCAGCTGGGCACAGGCTGGTGAGCCCCAGCTCACCCTGCCCGGGTGTGCCCCCTGCCCAAGGCCACGGCACCATCTCTTCGCTCACCTGGACACAGCCAGCAGCTCCCAGACACCCTGCTACGGCCACAGAGGAAGTGGAGAGCAAAGAGGAGATCTCCAGGCGGGGTTATTGCCTCCCATTCCACCTGCACAAAGCACTTATTCCCCCGGGGCTGGTGTGCAGACAGCAGGAGCAGCGTGTCTGGTCCCGGGGCGGGCGCTGCACCAGCCTGGGATCCTCCCGAGAGGAAAGCAGCAGCTCAGCACAGCTCCAAGGCTGAACCTTCAGGAAACAGTCCTGTCCACGAGCTTAGCAGCAAACCCTGGCTGCCTTGTCCTCATCCTGGTCCAAATTCTCACAGCGTGGGTGGGTGGGAAGCTCCCTGAATTGCTTCCCCGCTTGCTGAAATGGGCTGAAATTCAGAGCTGATCACATTTTCCCCTGTGCCTGTCAGAGCCCAAACGGGAAGCCCAGTAACCGACACATAAAGCTACTACTGATAGCTGCACACTTGTTCCAGACAAAAGATCAGGAGATGTATGTCATAAAAAGGCAGAGATGTCTTCCAGATGTTTTTGTGTGTTGGGTCTGCACAGATGTTTTCGATGTCTGCCCATAAATGTAAGAAATGTAAAACATTTGTGTCCCACAGATGTAGAGATTAAATTATGCAAGAGATGTGATAAATCTCTGGGTAATGCGAGAAGACCATGAACTATTCACATTCATTGTTTTTAGTAAAATCAGCCCCATTTTCCAGAATGCAGCTGCGAAGGAGAATTTTATTGTTATTAAATGTGACTAAACATTACGTAGGGGGTTGAAAAGCAGCACTCACGGAGCTGTACGGACCCATACATTGCAAACAGTCTGCAGGGTGGGACAGCTGGTGAGGCACGAGGGGATGGCTGGCGCAGCTCAGGTGGGACACAGGGGTGACGTGTCAGAGCCATCTCAGCCGCACCGCGGGCAGGACAGACAGCTCACAGCTCACGGGCACAGCCTCTCCTGCCTCACAACCAGCTCTGCACGTGGCAGGGAGCTCAGCCAGAGCAGGGTGGCACGGGCAGGAAGGCTGGAAATGACCCCAGTGCCCAGCTCTGCCAGGGCAGAAATTAATACAAAGATGCTGTTTAAAACACCATTGTTTACTTCTTGTGGTATCGTGTGCCAGTGAAGCACTTTACACTAAACCCCCGCTGAACCCTGCGTTGCCTTCAGGACACCCAGGTCCCCGCTGCATGTCCAAACCGTGCTCAGCCCCAGGGAGGGCTCTGCACACACCTGCTCGGCACAGCAATCCCAGGTCTGGGGGGAGCCGGGGGTTGAAGAATAGCGCTGCAAAATCCTGCGGTACCTCTCTGACCCCAGTCCCACACCCATCCTTGCCCGCCGACAGCCCACTCCACACCCCACTGCCGCCCTGATGTTTTCAGCCTTCTCTTCTGTTCCCAGTTTTCATGGTTCGGATTGTTCCTCAGGCACAGGTGCGTAAACACTGGCAATGTTTTCACAAATTCAAGGAAAGGTCTCATTCCTGTTCTTAGAGATATGGACAGCTGATGGACAGTTGTCTTGGCCAACGGGATGGGGAGGGGTGTCAATCTTCTCCCACAATCCCTGGCCTTTGTAGATATACTATATAAAGTGGAGTCAGGTCTTCTTAATTCATGCCTTCTCACCAAAGTGTGTGTGTCTGTGTGTCTGTGTGACAAACAGCGTCACCCCACCAGCCTCAGTCACTGGCAGGAACAAGGGACAGAGCCCCGAGCAGCTCCGGAGGCCTCGTGCCCCCCAGGCTGCTGTGCTCGCGCAGCCCAGCTTGGCCCCTGTTACATCAGAGAAGTGTGAGTTCTGTGTTTGCCAGGCATGCTGAGAGAAGCTGTGCCCAGATTTCACAGCTTCCATGCTATGCCTTTCTCCTGGGGAATTTATTGCTCTGCTCCCTGCGTGGCAGCCCCAAGGGAAAGAAAGGCCCCTGTTTTGGGGGACTGGAATTCAGCCATCTCTGTCCCAGCCTGGCCCGCGCTGACCCTGCTGCTGTGCCTGGCCGAGGGGCTGAGCAAGGGAGAAGGCAGCCCTGCCCTGCCCTGCCCCATCACACCTGGGGGGATCTGCAAGCACAGAATAACAGAATTCACAGAATCACAGAATCACAGAATCACAGAGAATCGCAGAATTCACAGAATTCACAGATCACACAGAATCACAGAATCACCAGGCTGGAAGAGACCTTCAAGGTCACCCTAACACCTCAACTAAACCACGGCACCCAGTGCCACATCCAGTCTTTCTTTAAACACACCCAGGGATGGCGACTCCACCCCTTTCCCGGGCAGGTAATTCCAATACTTCATCACCCTTTCTGTAAAAAACTTTTCCTAATATCCAACCTATATTTCCCTTGGTGCAGCTCGAGGCTGTGTCCTCTCGTTCTGTCAGTGCTGCCTGGAGAAAGAGCCCAGCCCCACCTGGTACAGCCCCTTTCAGGGAGCTGTAGGGAGTGATGGGGTCACCTCTGAGTCTCCTTTTCTCCAGGCTGAACAACCCCAGCTCCCTCAGCCGTTCAGTGATGTGCTGCAGGCTGGCAGTGTTGTCACACCAGAGGACACTGGCTGCTGCCCGGCTAAATCTGGGTCTTGGCTCTGCCTGCAGCCCTCAGCTGCTCCATGGGGGAAGTTCCCCAGGCCCCCAAGGCACCACTGATGCCAGGTAGGAGCACCAGTTGCTGGCACCAGATCCCCAGATTCCCTCCAGCTCTGGCAGGTCTGAAGTTGAGCACTGGTTAGCTCAGAGATGTCATCACCAACTGCACCCCTTTTAATTTCACCAGTGTGGAGAAGAAGAGAGCAGAGCACACCCTCCAAGCCCTCGCCCCATCCCTGAGCAGCCTGGGAAGTGTCAGAGGCTCCAGCTCTCCTGTGCTAGGAAGACCTCAGTGCTTCCCCATGCCACTGCACTAAATCCTTGCTTGCATCAAAGAGACATGGCATTTTCTTGGGAATCCTCTCTGCTAAGAATATCCTCTATTTACATATTCACCCATGTGGGGGCGGATGGGAAACAGGGCAGTGAACTGAATGTCCTTGGAAGATGTGTGTGTTGGTTTCCATGGAGCTGGGTGCCTGGCCATGTCTTTGTTTGCACTGATCACGTGTGGTTACAGCACTGGTGACAGCCCCAGGGCCTGTGCTGCCCTCTCACCTGCCATGCCACGAGACTTGCTGCTTGTTCAGAGGGCCTGGGGCAGGTGAGGGTGTTCCTGAGTGTTCCTGAGTGTTCCTGTGTGTGGCTGAGTGTTCCTGTGTGTTCCTGCCTGTTCCTGAGTGTTCCTGGGTGTTCCTGTGTGGTCCTGCATATTCCTGAGTGTTCCTGCACGTTCCTGTGTGTTCCTGAGTGTTCCTGAGTGTTCCTNGCCTGGGTGAGGGTGTTCCTGAGTGTTCCTGGGTGTTCCTGAGTGCTCCTGTGTGTTCCTGTGTGTTCCTGAGTGTGGCTGAGTGTTCCTGAGTGTTCCTGTGTGTTCCTGAGTGTTCCTGCATATTCCTGAGTGTTCCTGCACGTTCCTGTGTGTTCCTGCATGTTCCTGAGTGTTCCTGAGTGCTCCTGTGTGTTCCTGGGTGTTCCTGAGTGTTCCTGTGTGTTCCTGAGTTTTCCTGAGTGTTCCTGAGTGCTCCTGTGTGTTCCTGGGTGTGTGAGGCTCGCCCTGGTTCCCCTGGTGTCTTGCAGTCACCAACACACACGTACACAATAACAGAGCCACAGAATCCCAGAATCACGGAGGCTGAAAAGAGCTCCAAGACTGTCTGGTCCAAGATGTGCCCGAACCCCACCTTGTCCCCAGCTCAGAGCACTGAGTGCCACCTCCAGCCCTTCCTTGGGCACCTCCAGGGACGGGCACTCCAAACCTCCCTGGGCAGTTCCGAGGCCTGAGCACCCTTTCCATGGGGAAATTCCTGCTGCTCTCCACCCTGAGCCTCCCCTGGCCTAGCCTGAGGCCGTTCCCTCTCCTCCTGTCCCTGTTCCCTGGGAGCAGAGCCCGACCCCCCCGGCTGTCCCCTCCTGTCAGGGAGTTGTGCAGAGGCACAAGGTCCCCCCTTATCTCCTTTTCTCCAGGCTGAGCCCCTTCCCCAGCTCCCTTAGCCCCTCCTGGGGCTCCAGGCCATTCTCTGGATATATTCCAGAACCTCAATGTCTTTCTTGTCATGAGGGGCGCAGAACGGGACACAAGACTCGAGGTGTGGCCTCACCGGTGCAGTCCCTGTGTGCCCAGTGCGCACATTTCAACGTGCCCAAGTGATTCCAGCACAGTGATTTCCCTGTGTCAGGAAATGGCATTTGCCCCAGTGCAAGGGCACCAGATGCCCTCTTGGGTCACAGGTTTATGCTTGGACTTGATGATCTCCAAGATCTTTTCCAGCCTGAATTTCGTTGCTCTCTGCAGTCCGGGCTCTGAGCTGGTCAGAGGCACGATGAGCAATGTCACGGCAGGGAGGTGCTAGGTGTGCTCCTGCAGAGAGACTCATCTCACCTGAAGGCCATGGCAGGTAAAACAGATCCTTCTGGGGATTAATTCCTCTTCCTACATCAACCTCAGTGGGAAGACCCTGAGATGAGCTGCTAATGTCTGCTTATGAGCTCGCAGCACGTGACTGGATCTGTGTTTTGGCCTCACAGACGTGTTGCTAAGGAAAGAGGAGGATTCCTGTACACCTAATGGACATTCAGGGCCCGAGGAGATGCTGTTTGTGCAGAACAAAAGGTCAGGCAAAACCCTGGCAAGATGAGGTTTTCCAGCTCCGCTGCAGAGGTCTGGAGCATGGGCATGTGTACACCCAGTCAAAGGAATCTTGCACTGCAGAGGCTCGTTTCTCTCTGATGGGCACGGCTGTCTTTGGGATGTTTCAAGACCAAAACTGAAGGAGCAGATGGAAATAAATTCTCCTCAGGCTGAGAGTTAGGCAGGAAAGGACAGCTCAGAATAGGTGAGAACATACAGCAGCTATGCTGTGTCAGCCCTGCACCCCTGTGCCAGTCTGTCCTCCCCACTGCTGGCCACTAATGGATGCTCGATCTCTGCTCTGATGCTTGGCTGTGCAATTCCCAGCCCTTGGATCTGGGGAGCAGGAGGCTATCGCCAGGCCCTTGTATTTAATAGTCTCAATGATTAAATCAATATAATTCATGTTTTTCTTCCTGAATGTAATTGCCTTTTGAGACCAGTTACACTTTTGGCATTACACTGTCCCATGGAAATGAGTTTGATGATGAATTCCAAGTTGTGTGAAAAAGTGCTTCCTCCTGTTTGTTTCAACTCTGCTGCCTGACAATCCCATGGACTGCACCATTGTTCCTGAACAGAAAGATCAGAAACTCACCATCCCCAACCACTCCCAGAGGGCTCTACACTGCCCCATCACCCCACTCAGATGTCCCCTGCTGAAGCCCAAAAGCCCTTGTCTATTTTATGGTTCCTGTGGGCACCATTAAACGTCTGTGCTCAGTCCTTTTCTGGTTTTCTGAACTCTCCTGGGGATGAGGAGACAGGAATGGATAAACCAGCCAGCTTGGGGTGTGAGGGTGCTGTGGACTTACCACTGCAGAACTGCATTTTCTGGTTTGTTCCCAGTTCCTCTCCTCATCATTCCCAAAACTTGATTCCATTTCTTGCCCCCTACTGAGCCGATGTTTTCCATGATCTCGCCCAAGAACCCCGGATTTCTTTCCCCAGTGGTAATGGCTAATTCAGAGCCCAGTGCTCAGTTAGCAGGGAGTCCAACCACTGCATGTTTTTCATTCTGTTCCAGTTTGGGCTTGGCTGGGACAGAAGATATTCCAGTTCCAGGCCAGGCCAACACCAGTTCATTACCTGTTTATGTGCAAAGCCAGCCTGGGGTCACACGGGGTGCCCACAGCGTGAGCACTCCACTGTTCCCCCCCTCCCTGGCACCCCTCCGATCCCAGCACAGCTTTCCTCGTGTGCCAAGCTGCCAAGGAGCTGCCTGGCTGTGCTCTGCCATGCCCTGCCAGCGCCACTGACAGCAGGACTGGGGACAGGAGCTAAGGGACAGCACTGAGAGAAACCAGAGGAGCACGGCAGGGAAAGGGAGGGACCCACAGGGTTTGCTGGGAACAGCATTCAAGCCCTCCACCATGGAAAAAATGGGAATCACACCGTGCCTGGCTGTTCCACACTGGCCAAAGGCAGAGCCAGAGGTCAGCGAGGAGGGGCAGGAAGCTCCCACGCCGGGTGGAGCCCATGGTGGTGTCACGGGAGCATTAAGGTGGGGAGATGCTCAGGGGTGGGAGCTGATGATCCCTGGGGATGTGAGTGCCAGTGCCTCACTGTGGGATGGTTTCAGGCCAACCTTCTCCCCTAATGGTCCCTTATCCAGCTCCAGCTGATGCTGAGGAGCATCTCCAGGTCAGACATCTCTGCCAGAAGCAGCGATTGATCCTGCTGATTGCTCGGCTGTGGGATTTGTGTGCGCCATGGGCACAGTGTGGGACACTTCCTTCCCCCTCCCACCAGCACCAGCTTGGCTCTTGAGCTCCTGCACTGCAGCATTCACCTTCTTCTGTCTTTCCCTACACAGATCTGAGCCAGGGACACTTGCTGATGAGCTTCCTTTGAGAAATGTTTTAATATTGGCTTTTATGCTTTTAGCAATTTTTTCCTAAAAATATTTTTGGCCTGTCCTTACGGGTATTACATCTTACAGACATACTTTGTACTCCATTCTATCTTCCTTCTTTGGAAATTATTTCAATTTTGATGAATCTCTCATTCTTCTTGTAACTTCTTTCACTACTAAAGTATGGCAGATTTTTTTTTTTCTGAGTATTTTAGCACATTCTAGATTAGTTGTATATATTTATTCCGAGCCTCTAATACATTATCTTTAAACAGTTTTTATGCCTTCTGTAAATATTTTACCCTTTTAGCTTTTCTTTTGAATTCCTTTTCAACTACTTTTGTATTTTTATCTTTTTGTTCCCATTCTTGAAATTAGACTTCGGGTTGGATTTTGTTTCTTTTTCTTTTCTCTTTCAGTCCTAAAAGGACTTGGCTCTTTGGGTGAAGTTCTCTTTGGTCATGGACCCAGCAAGGTCCAACAGAGGGTGACTGCAGAAGTCATAGAAATTCTGTGTCCAGCAAATCCATCACCATCAGAGATGGAGCCAGAAAGTCCCTACAAAACTTCCCTGATGAGACCTCAAAGAACCTGCATGAGAGGGAAAGAAACTTATATGTCTTAGAAACTCCCAGCCTTAACTGAGGAGGAGCACGCTGCAGAATTTGCGCAGCTGGAGTCAGTGGGACAGTGAGTAACCCCAGCCCCAGCGCCCAGAGAAAAGCTGCACACGCTGCCAGGGCAGTCCCTGGCTCACACTGACCCCAGGCCACGGCTTCCAGGCTGGCAGGGGACAAGAGAGCCTGAGCCTGCTCTCCAGAGCCTCAGGAAAGCTGAGAGGTGCCAGCAAAGCCCATCTCCCCCATCACGGCCGCTCAACCTGGGAAGAGCAGGTCCCCAGGGGCCGCTGGCAGCACGAGAGGCAGCCTCGCAGCCCATTCCCAGAGCCTGCGACAGCAGACCTTAGAATAGATACCCTGGAGGATCCCAGGGAGACGGAGCAGCCTTATCCACCCCCTCAGGCAGCTCTGCTCGGTTCAGCTCTGAGAAACATCGGGCTGCTGAGTCCCAGAGCTGCTCCGTGGGAATGAGGAGCAGCAGCCTGGCAGCGCCGGGCTGGACATCACACCCTTGTTATTTATTCCTCCCCGTGACTGGAGATGAGCCCAGCCACTGCCAGGTTTTGCTCCTGTCTGCCCACATGTCCACTGAGGATGAGGCTGGTGAGATGCCTGGACAGGTGGTTGCATTTTCTGAACAGGATAAATAGCAAATAAAAGTTCCTGGGGTGTACTTTGACCACTGCAGCGACACGGTTTGTGTCTACACATGAAAGCTTCAGCACTCTCTCCCAAAACACAGGGTCTTTTCTGTCCCACACATTGGGAAGTGTCCCTCCCCTGTGCTTGGCTCTGGTGTTTGCAGCTCCATGGACACACAAGGGAGTGCCCAGCAGACAGACAGAGCTTGGGTGATGCTGGCAGGGACAGGGACCCCTCTTCCTGCAGCCCAGCCACACCCTGCACACACCAGGACACCGGGGAGGAGGGCAATCACCTCCCACCTCACCATGCACAGGCTGCTAAAAGCCAGGCTGTCCCTCTCTTATGTTTGCTAGAAACAAGTGTCGCCAAGCTGGCAGCTCCCAGGGCCTTTAACCAGAACAAAGAAAAATAACTTCAGGGCTTTGCAGCTCTGAGTTATGGACACAAGCTTTTGGAAGAGGGCCTAGATCTTGTCCCCTTGGCTTAAAGGCTGGAAAGTCTCAGCTACAAGGGCCTAATCTCCCTGACATGTCCCATCTGCATTTCCTACTCAGGTACCACAGGCTGAGAGAACTGGGGGTGTCCAGCCTGGAGAAGAGAAGGTCCCACGGAGAGCTCAGAGCCCCTTCCAGTGCCTAAAGGGGCTCCGGGAGAGCTAAAGAGGGACTTGGGATGAGGGATGGAAGGACAGGACAAGGGGAAATTGCTTCCCACTGCCAGAGGGCACAGTTAGATGGGATATTGGGCAGGAATTGTTCTCTGTGAGGATGGGGAGGCACTGGCACAGTGTGGCTGCCCCTGGATCCCTGGCAGTGCCCAAGGCCAGGCTGAACACTGGGGCTGGGAGCAGCCTGGGACAGTGGAAGGCGTCCCTGCCAGGGAATGAGAAAGGTCCCTTCCAACCCAACCCAACCCATTTTGTGACTCCAGGATCCATGGTCAGTATTCCACGGGGCTCCTCTGCAGCCCTGGGGGCAGGCTGTGCTCCCTGCCATCCCTGGGACTCTGTTCTGCTGCCCAGCACACACAGAGCCTGCTCCCTCCTGTCCCTGCTGCCACCACCTCAGCAGTGTGACAGCCACTGCCAGGAGGGCAAAGGGCCCAGCTAAGGGGGACATTCCATCAGGCCTGTAAACAGCCACCCTGTAAATGTTTCCATTTTCTCAAAATTTTATGGTTTTTCTGTAGAAGGTTTGCCATTTTTATTTGCTCGGTTATCTCCATTTGAATTTTTTTGGTGCTTTTTCTCACGGCTCTTAGGGGAACAACGTTGATGTTTAGTGTTGGTGAACAGGGTGACAGGAGAGTTTCAAAACACATGCAGTCAAAATCTATTTCATTTCACCCTTATTATTATTAATAATAATAATAACAACATCAACAATTAGCGATATAAAGGACTGGCAGTGCTGTCAGTATAAAATACAAGCAAGCACCTCTCTGCTTGTTTGCTATTTGCCGCATATTTGCAATTAGTTCTTGTCCGCAGAAGGCCAAGTGCACTGTTTATGGTTTTACTGAAGCATCCAAGTACTTTATATGCTTATTTTTCATAACAAAATTACTTTGTCCATAAATCAGGCTAAACTCACAGGCAGCTTTGACCCCCTTGCCTCAACTTTTCACTGTAGATCAGCTGTTCATAAACTGTGTGCCCGGATTCCGTGTCCAGGGCTGCATTAAGAATAAAATATTTGGGAAACACAATTTGCATCACAGCTCTCTAAGTAAGTATTTGGCTTCCTGGAAATGATGACTCACGGTTGGGATGTGCAGAAATGTACCAATAACATAACCTTTCGATCCTCTAGTGCCAGACAGAGCTGTGCAAAGCCGGGCTCTGGGCTGCCCAGATGGCTGGCACTGCAGCCCGTATATATAGCATCACTTCAGCCTCGGCCTTTTTGCAATGTGTGGGAAAGATAAAAAAGGGCAGAACGCGACACCGAGGTCAGGCAGCTCCCAGAGCCACGCTTTGTCTGATCAGCCTCTTCCTCTGCCACCCTCATGGTTTAATAAGCAACCGTTTCTGGAATGAGCCCTGTGTCCTGGCATATTTTATGGGATCTTTCCAGCGAAGCTGTATTAGGCATGAAGAGCTTTACGAAGAAACCTGTCCTCTGTGGGTCTAGTCCCTGGCAAGGTGAAGCAGCTGCACTGTTATTGCTCAGAAATGTATATAAAATTGTCACCAGAGAAGCCTCATTTATTCCCTGACACAGGCAGTTACAAGCAAACGGTGAGATTTCCAAACAGCCCCTGGCAAGTGTCACCAGGCAGGAGGTGGTCGTGCCGAGCTCTGCCAGCCACCAGGCGTGTGTGAGGCCACGGGGCCAGAGCTCAGCCAGCACTGCAGCTGCCCAGCCCTACTGCTCGTCATGGTGCTCGGAAAGAGAAGGGCAGAGGTCCGAGGAACCAGGCAGGGCACCGTGAATCATCCCTCAGAGCCTCTTCCAGAGGACAGCAGCCCACCCCAGCCAGGAAAGCTGAGTGACCATCCCTCTGTCCATCAGCTGCCAGGGCGGGGTGAGGTTCAGCTCTGGGCAGACACCACACCTTCTCCCTGGGTAGTGAAACCCCTCCAAGCTCCTCCCTGGCACAGAAACGCCAAAACCCCACCAGGAGGGGAATGGAGGCACTGCAAAGAGCCTCTCTGCAGGCTAGCAGGAGCAGTGGAGCCCCTTGGGTGCTCCGCAGGGCACTGCCAGGCTCTCAGTGATGCTGGGGCTCGGCAGGGACCAGCACCCCGCGCAGCTCATCTCCCCCAGACCCAAATGCTCTCCCCTGCTCTGTACACTCTGATCCTTGTTCCACTGACTGATCAACAGATAGATCCCTCTGCAGCAAGATTTTATTTTGCATGCATGCCAGATTTTCGCACAGTCCAACCTCACAATTAGCCCCTGCAGCCTGTTGCTGCTCAGAGCCACCTCGGGCCCTCGGTGCCCTCTGCCCGGGGTCTGCGGCTGTGACTCTGGGCACAAAATAAACCAGAGCAAGCTCCATTCCTCCACAGGACACGTGAGCTCAGCTCTCTGCCACAGTCATCCTCTTTCTGCAGGAAAATGCCGCTCTGCAAAACCAAAATCATAGCTTCCCAAGGGGACCTTTTTTTTTCTTTCCTGGGAATCCTGTTTGGGATTAACCCAGCATCTGTCTCAGCTGCTGCACAGCATCCTTGGCTTTCCTGGTCTGCCCAGTCAGCTGGGCTCATTGCCCATGGTGGGCTTGAGCCTCGGAGCAGACCAGGGCAGACCCAGAGCCCCAGACTCTTTGAGAACCACCCAATTTTCTCAGACTGAGGAAGGGAGAGGGATAAGAGTTTCCTTCAGACCAGCAACCTTCTGCCCCCTCCTCAACACCACAGGGGCAGCAACAGCGCTGTGCTCCTCGAGGGAGTTTGGGACAATCCTGGCTCATGCACACTTTCTGTTTGGTTCTCTCTGGATATCTGCAAGCCTCAAGGGATGTCCAGGGCAAGCATCTGCCCCAGGCTGTGTTACCTTAAACAACCCCAGCCCAACAGACCAGACACGGAGCAAAGAGCAGCCCAACGGAAATGACAGAATCACTGAGGTTGGAAAAGTCCTCCAAGACCATCAAGTCCAACCTTTGCCTGATCCCCACCTTGTCACCAGCCCAGAGCACTGAGTGCCACCTCCAGACCTCCCTCGGACACCTCCAGGGGTGGGGACTCCACCACCTACCTGGACTGCCCCCTCTAATGCCTGACCATCTTTCTAGGAAGAAATTCTTCCTGAACTGAAAGACACCGTGAGAAGCAGAGCCCCACTAGATACCATTTTTTTGGAATACATCTCGATGCCAAATGTGGGAAAGCTTTGCACCTTGTCCCTGCAGACCTCTCTGCTCCAAACCTCAGGTCCCAAACACCTGCAGCTGCCTTGCAGCTGGCACAGAGGCCAGGAATGCACGGAGCTGGGGGATCTGCAGAGCTCCCAGCCCTGCGTGCACACCCTGCCCAGCCCGAGGGCACAGCAAAGCCCCTCCTGGCTGCTGTCCCTGTCCCATTCCAGGTGCTGGGCTTGTCCCAGCTGTGGGGGCACAGGGGATGCTGCCATGCACGTCCCTGTCCTGCAGCCTCCCGCGGAGCCGCAGCCGGCACGGCCCACGGCGTGTGCCGCAGATGGATTGCACAGCTGTGGGGATCTGGGAAGCAGCTGCTGCCTCACACTTGTCAGCGAGGAGAGCTGAGCAGGGATCTCCTCTGCTCCGAGGGCCCCGGAGCAGCTGCCTGCCTCAGCACTCTGCAGGGTCCTCCACGGGGACGCTCCCTCCGCTCCGTTAGGGGATGCAGGGCAGTGTGAATCCGCCCAAGTTTCTGTGCTGGCAGTGCCACGCAGGGATGTCAGCCAGGCTCTGCCCTGGCCTGTGAGAGGGAGGGGAGATGAACACGGACATCTGGGGTTCGGGGGGATTCCTGCAGGGAAGACTGAGCCCGTTCAGCATCCTTGATGATCCCATGTGCTGGCAGCCAGGAACACAAGCCCCACGTCCTGGCAGTGCCAGCTTGCCATGGTACAGCATTTCTAAGCAGGGCAACTCCAGCAGTGGCAGGAGCTTCTCCTGGCTCCCTCCTGTCCTGTCAGCAGTCCCTGCTGAGGAGGGTGAGGGTCCCTTTGCCAGCCTTCCTCCTGCCTGGCCCAGCCTGTCCCTCTCGGCAGGCAGGGAGCCAGAGCACCATCACCTCCAGCAGGCAGCTTTACTGGCTGACACTATAAATGTTCTGTGCTCTCATGGATTTGATGCTGTTTTTATGAACTTGGAGCTCAGCGTGGCTGTTTAGTTTGAGATGAGCGAGGAATGTATTAATAGTTGGGTAAAGCGCACTCCGAGCTTCTAATCTGACCGGGCTGTTTGCTTTAGGGAAAAAACACTTCACTTTTTCCATTCATTACTATTCCTTGTTAGTGGCTGGAGCACCCACCCCCAGCACACCGGAGGCTGCTTTAACCCCTCTCCCACTGCACCCCAGCCAACGCACGCTGCCACACAGAGAGGAGAGCGCTTGGTGCAGCAACAACACTAAAGCTTTTTTTCCCCGCAGACGGTGCTGAGAACCATGGGCACAAATCCTAGTGCCGGGCTCAGCCGGAGCAGCGATGCCACCTGGCAAAGGTGTGAGCCCAGCAGCAGCAGGGGGTCACCCACAGCCCACCCAGGCACCCTGCCACAGCAGGAGAGCGCTGCTGCAGCCCTGTCCACCCGCTGCTGGCCAGTCCGGCCTGCCATGGCCTGGCAGCTGCCCCAGCCTCCCACTGATGAGGAGGAGAAGTCACCAAAGAGTCTCCTTTGAGTTGGAGGGGACACTCTGTGGGCCGGGGGCTTGTCCTGCTCCTGCCCACCGGCCCCGCCCGGAGCGCCGGACTGATTTACATTCGGATGAGGATCTCGGCGGCGTCCTGCTAAGTCTCTTATCCAACATGAACTTTCCATAAGCAAGGCTCTATTTTTAACTCTGCTAGGCCCAGCAGAGGGGTTGTCTCGCAGGGAGAAGGGGGCGAGCAAGGCATGTCACAGCCTGCAGGGTGAGGTTTGAGCTTGTCAGGGGGCAGCAGGGCTGTGCCCTGGCCACTCTGCTGCCGCCAGCTCCCTCTTTTTTTGCCCTGGTGTCCTGGCAGACACTAGGAGACCTTTTGGGTTTGGCTGGTGGGGTAGATGTGGGCACAGGCAGCGTGGTGCTCTCCTGCTGACCACCACAGAGGGGAGATCCCAGGGCAGAGCTTTGTGTCCAGCCCAGAGCAAGCAGGGCAGGGCCAGGAGGGCTCCCACCTCCATGGCACAGGGTGCTCGTCCCCACGTGGGTGAGGGATGCAATGGTTTGAACGCACCACCGATGACCCAGAGGGTGCCAGGGTGGGGTACAAAGGTGCCTCCCCATCCCAGAGCCCACACGAAGCCTGGATTCAGCTGCGAGGACACAGCCCTGCCACCGGCAGAGGGCATGGGAAGGTGTCTGCATCTTCCAGCTCACGCTGTGACAAGGTCCCAGGGCCAGAGCTCAGCCAGCACTGCAGCTGCCCAGCCCTACTGCGTGTCATGGTGCTCGGAAAGAGAAGGGCAGAGGTCCGAGGAACCAGGCAGGGCACCGTGAATCATCCCTCAGAGCCTCTTCCAGAGGACAGCAGCCCACCCCAGCCAGGAAAGCAGTGACCATCCCTGTGTCCATCAGCTGCCAGGGCGGGGTGAGGTTCAGCTCTGGACAGACACCACACCTTCTCCCTGGGTAGTGAAACCCCTCCAAGCTCCTCCCTGGCACAGAAACGCCAAAACCCCACCAGGAGGGGAATGGAGGCACTGCAAAGAGCCTCTCTGCAGGCTAGCAGGAGCAGTGGAGCCCCTTGGGTGCTCCGCAGGGCACTGCCAGGCTCTCAGTGATGCTGGGGCTCAGCAGGGACCAGCACCCCGCGCAGCTCATCTCCCCCAGACCCAAATGCTCTCCCCTGCTCTGTATACTCTGATCCTTGTTCCACTGACTGATCAACAGATAGATCCCTCTGCAGCAAGATTTTATTTTGCATGCATGCCAGATTTTCGCACAGTCCAACCCCACAATTAGCCTCTGCAGCCTGTTCCCAAGCACTCTGTCCCATCCAATTTTAAATTACTCCAGCAATAGAGCTCTTGCTCTGTCCCCTGGGAAACCACTCTGCTCCCATAGATCTTGCTGCCCGGAAGACAGGATTTTGCTGATATCCAGCCCACATTTTCCTCCAGTTAAATTCACTGTGGGGCTCTCAGCTGTGCTGCCCCAGGCAGTTACATCTCCTCCACTTCCCTGGTTCTCCAAGCATTTGCCTATTTGCAGTGACCTTTCTGGTCAGCTGGTTTTTCCCACTTTTAGCTCTTGTGCCCTTTAGGCTTGTCAACCCCTTATCATTTTGTTTGGCTTTCAGAAGAGATGGGACCTCATCAGGGTTCTGCAGAGGATTCCTACAAACGCTTTCCAAAGTCCTGTCATGGTCTTTCTTCTCCAGCTTTTGATTAGGGTGTAATCAAAACTCCCTAATTATGTCCTCTTCTGAGAGGATCTAATGGTGTTGCTCTCCCATCTGAAAGGAGGAGGTTTGCACCTCCCCATCCCCTGCTCCAGGCCGAGTGTTCAGCATTTCCCTCGCAAAACAAGCCTTGCTTTATTGTGGAGTCAGGGAGAAATGAAGAGTCAATACTGGGTTTAGCACAACATTTGGGAGAGACTCTGGTTTACACAGTGCACAGGTCAATTCAAACTTCCCCTACCCTAATTTACAGTGGGGATTAATGACTTATATGCTGGCAAATCAGAGGACCAGTAAATCAGACTGCGAGAAGGCGAGCGCAAGAGCACCATCAGAAATGTCAACACTGAGAAGTTTCTCTTGATTCTCATTAAATTGATGTCTAAAAACCTCAACATTCACTCAACATGGGTAAAAAGGCAAAAAAGTAACTTCCATATTGTCTCATTACTTTATAAAAGGTAACAGTGTGATGCCTTGTGTACAGTAATACCTCATGTCATACTATAAGATTAAAAAAAACCCCAAAACATAAGATTACAGCAAATTAATGAAACAGCACTTTTGCATTGAAGTGCCTCTAACATTTTATTTGCGCCTATAAAGCATGCAATCCTCAATTATTCATTTAGGCATTTTTGTAACAATAATGAGCCTGGAAACACAGCCAGTTCTGTGTGCTGTCCCCAGCAGCATCCAAGGAAAAATGCTCAACCCAAAACTCAGGCCCCCATGAGGAGCCTTGAGACCGAGGACCCTCTGAGCACCCAGCTGTCCTCCTGGGCCACATGGTCCCAAGGCACAAAGCTTTCCTTGCCCTAGACATTTCATGGGAGGAAAAAAATACACCTTGAAAGGGGAAGACACTGAAAATCTCAGACCCATTTCCCAGTATATTTATCTAGGATTTTTTTTTTTTCCCACTTTTCTTGATTGGTTCCCTCAACTCCCCTCATTTTCCTTGTGAACACGCAACCAGGTCTCGGGAAGGGTGAGGAAGCCAAGCACCCTCTGTCAGCGCCCACCGTGGTGTGCTGGGGATGTTTGGGATTCTGAGGGCGAGTGTGGAGGGTCTGGCAGGTGCCCGAGCAGGTGCAGGGCCAGGAGCGAGGCGCTGGGTGAGGTGTCAGCAGCTCCCTGCTCCCCTGGAGCGAGGGGTATTGCCCTGATAAGCGCTTTGCCAGCACCCTGCCTGTCAGGAGGCAGAGAGCCTGGCCCTCACTGCGTTTCTCCTGGCACATTTCACCTCTAATTTGGGAAAAAATCTGGCACCCCACCCGCGCAGTTCTGCCAAGGGCTGCTCCAGATAATCTCTGCAAATAGAACGATGAGAAGTCTCCACCGCGCTGATGTCATGGGCAGCGCTGCTGCCAGATTCAGAGCCCCTGGCCTGCCTGTGGCTGTCCCAGCACGAAGGGGACGAGCCTGGGGCTGCAAGTGCGGGTGGGCACAGTGGTGGCAGGTCTGTTCCCGTGGTGCCTGGGCTGTGCCCGTGTGCGTGGCAGTGGCTGCTGGTGCTGGGTGGAATTTCACCTCAGCTGAACCTTCCGGCTCTCTGAGATCGTGGCCACACTGACAAACAGCCTGTGGTGGATGACACGGGTGCCACCACCCTGCTTTCCACCCTCCCTGCGCCTGACAGTGACACCAGAGACAAGAGGCTGTTCCTGCAGTGCTCGTGCCAAGATGTCCCTGCGCCCCAGCCACAGGGAGCTGACGGGGGACCCCGGGAGCAGCTCCCCGTGCAGCTGGTGCCATCCCTCCAAACACAAAGGGATGCTCCTTGGGCACGTGGTCACTCTCCAGCCAGCCAGGCAGTGCCTGCACAGTCAGGAGGAAAGGAACCAGGGCACTCTCAGGTCTGCCACCAGCAGCCAGAGCTCCCTGCCCGGCTGGGCCACTTGGAGAGGGAGGAATAATCTTCTCATAACCCTGACCTAGGGTTTGGGGTGGCAGGCTGGAGGAGTTCAGTGCCCACAGCTGCAGCACACATCAAACAACCTCTGTCCTGCTCCACCTGAGCCTTGGCCCCAGCCTCAACCTTTTCCCAAACCTCCCGACTTGTCTTTCGTGAAGAATCAGCTCCTAGCCCTGCCAGACCATCCTGTGGGAGCTGGCCTGGCCCTCAGGAACACACCCTGAAACTGTTTCAAAGCCCTTTCCTCATTCCCACAGAAAGCTCTGATTCCCAGGAAGGGATTGATGACCAAAACCTCCAGCTCCTGTGCTGCCCTTGGCCAGCGAGCCTCGAGGGTGAGGCTGGCCAGGGGGACAGCCCTTGGAGGAGGATGGGCATGGGGATGGGGAAGTCCAAGCACTTGATCTGCCAGGAGATGCACTATGAGGGGCCAAACTTCAGCTCCAGCCCATTCACACTTCGATCAAAAACTGGCAAGATTTAATGGAAAAACAATTATTTCTCTCAGAGCATGTTTTCTTTACATGCAGGGTTTTTGTTTTGGTTTTTTTTCCTGATTTCCTTCAGCTCCCTCCTAAGAAATGAGGTAAGAGCCATGGTCCTGTCTGTCCAGCCTGTTTGTGTGGGACGCAGTCCAGAGCAGGGCCTTTCTCTCACGGGGGGCTGGTTCACAGGGCTCAGCATCGCTCTGGCTGCACTCACACAGCACCAGCAACAGCAGCAAAACCTCAGGCAGCTCCTGGATTAAATACGGCCAACGCAGGAATAAACTCTACAGGTGCCTCCAAAACTGACAAATACATTTTCACAAAAAAGACGCTCACAGTGCACAAACTTGTAACAAACCCAGGAATCCCTGGCTGTGGGATAAAAGTTGCGCTGTGAATGGGATGGGTATGCTGCTTCTGATCCCGTCTGAGCCACAGTAATAAGAGGTGGCAGTGCGAGCCGTCAGTGGCTGTGTTGCACAGAGTGGGGAACCCCTGACAGAATGTCACAGGACCACCGTGCACCCCAGGGATTTCCAGGTCTTTCCCTGAGCTGGGGTGGCAGACAGCAGGATATGGGGCTCCTTGTTGTGCTAATGAGGAAATTACCCCCAGAGCTGGTCTGCCACTTCCAACGAGAAGACGGCTCTGAGCAAAGGGGGATTTTGGCAGACACATAAATGCTGGAGGATGGCTGGTGTGTGGTCTCTGCTTTTGTGACACCAGGGGCTCCCCAGTAAACACTTCCCAGACAAAACCAAGCTGGTCTCCATGGGGTGGTTGGCTGCTGGGAGGTTCCTGTGCCCCCAGGGCAGTGGAGATGTCCCTTTTGTGGGTAGGGGGAGGACCAGCACCTCCTGCAGCAATGCCACAAGCACCGAGTTCCTCCTTTCCTCTCTGCACTCCCTGGGTGTGGGATCAGGCCCCCCCAGGCTCTGCTCTTGGCGGGTCTGCGCTGAGGGGGTGAGCAGCAGCTGCTGCTCCCTTTCCTGGACCTGTCCTGCCTTGCAGGGACCAGGAGCTGGGCTGTGTCTCTCTGTGTCACTCTGCTTTCCGGGGAGAGCCAGGGCAGCCCCGTGGGCTGTTCTCAGCCTCTCAGCAATGACTGAGCCACAGCAAACCCCGAGGATTGTGTCACATCTCAGTGACACATCTGTACCCACCCAGCTGTGAGGGCTGGGCTGGGCCAGGATGCTCCTTGCAGGAAGGTGATCATGAGAGGAAGAGACTGGCAGATGCCAGGAGGAGTCTCCAGGGCTTCCTGGCATAGAAAAATACTTCCAAATGAGCAAAGACATCTTAGGAACCTTCCCTGGAGGAATCTGGGGCTGCTTCCTGGGATCTCAGCTTCCTCTAGGAGGTGTGAAGATCCTGGGACACACCTGGGAGGAGTCTCGGGTGGATTCCAGAGAAAAATCGTAACTCCAAAGGAGAAAAAGCATATTGGAAACCTTCCCTGGAAGATGTGGGCCTGTGGTTATCAACTCAGGTGCCAAAATGAGAGATCAAAAGACCTGCTGCCTGCAGGTGAAGAGGGGCTGGGGGCGCAGCTTGGGCAGACAGCATCCCGGGGTGGGGCTGGGTGGGCACTGAGAGCTGTCGGTGGGAGCTGCTGGAGCAGGGATGAATTTCCCAGGCTGACTGTAGGGGTCATCAGCCCTCAGCTTTTACACGCAGGGCTCGTCAGCTCCCTCACTGCAGCCCTGAGGAAGCAGCTGTCCCCACGGGCCACCAAGCACCAGGCAGAGGGTGGAGGAACAATCCTAGGGCTCTGCTGAGGGACACCAGCCCAGCGCCAGGGCTTCCCGGCAGGAAGGGTTTCCCCCACAGCTGCATGGTGCAGGCTGGGGCAGGAGGCAGGTCTGGGGTTTCCTGGGAAGAAACCACACCTGACTTCTGCCCAGTGGGCAAAAAGCAGCTCTGAGAGGAGGCAGCTTGGGACCAGAGCCTGTCCCGGGGTGATGGTGACCCAGTCCTGCGAGCTGGAGGGGATGGACGGTCATGTGCAAGCCTTCCTCATCCAGGCCAGAATCCCAGAATCCTAGGATCACCGAGGCTGGAAAAGACCGCCAGGATCATCCAGCCCAAGCTGTGCCCCGTCCCCACCTCGTCACCAGCCCAGAGCATTGAGTGCCACTTGTAGGAATTCCTTGGACACCTTCAGAGGTGAGCATTCCAAACATCCCTGAGCAGCCCCTTTCGAGGCCTGACCACCCTTTCAGAGCAGAAATTCTTCCTGATATCCCACCTGAGCACCCCTTGGCACAACCTGAGGCCACCAGTGGAGCTGACAATTTATTCTGCCCCCACAGTTGTTGCTTCAGCAGGGAGTGGGGGACTGTTGAGAGCATCAGCACTGACCCATGGGGGCCCCTCTGCCCGTTCAGCCTCCGCCCAGCTCAGCTCCAGGGGCACAGCACGTGAGGTGCACACTCTTGCACCTTGAGCTGGCAGGATGATAATCCCAATCCAAAGAAAATTATGCCCTTTGGAGGTTGGGTTTTGTCTCTAATCAGGATGAAAAGAACAAGTTTTCAACTGGCCAGTCTCGTGTAATTTGAAGAATGGCACTAGAGCCAACTGAAGTAATTCAGTTTGAGGGTTTTTTTTTGTTTTACTTCTTATTTCTATGAGGTATACTGGAATAATAAAGTCAGTAGGATACAGAAACAAAAAGTCAAAACAAAAAATCAGGGCATTTCACCAGCCAATGCAAAAGCCAAATATCTTGACATCAGCAGAATGTTTCGTTTCAATGTTTTTTCTAAACAAATTTAGACTATGGAAAGTTTCCATTGAGATGAATTGGCAGAAACGTGTGACCAGCTTTCCTGGCAGGGCACAGGCTGGCTGTGCACGGAGGAACGGTGCCCAACCCTCCTCGGGGCACACACGGGCACCCACCTGCCTTCTGCAGGATGTTCCTCAGATTCAACACCTGGAAATCCCTGCGTGCCTGCGATGGAGCTGACCTTGACCTCTCCATGCAGCTCTCTGCCTGGCGCTGGGCACAGTGTGCTGCATATGGAGCCACCAAAGCACAAAACCCCTGCAACAGGATGGCCCAGAGCTGCAGCATCATCTCAGGGGAGTCACTCTTCCCCTGTGCTCAGCACTGGTGAGGGCACANCCCATGGGCTTTGCAGCTTGCTCCCTGCCAAACCAGTGCTCCCAGTCTGAGCTGCCCAAGCCCGGATGGGCTCCCAGGACAGGATGTGGGGTCAGCCAGAATGGAGACTGGTGGGTTTAGATGCCCCTCTTAGGTGGCAACCTCTGTTCTGCCTGAGTGACAACCAGCCAGCACCCCTGGCAGGGGCAGAGTCCCCAGACTTCACACAAAGCGTTGGAGAAGGCCAGAGCTTCCATTTCCATCCTCCGTGGAGGAGACAGCCGTGTCCCCTGTGGCCTTGGGGACATGTGGCCTTGGCCTTCTGCAGGCTCCTGCTCTCTCAGCAAGGGAACCAAGGCTGCTGTGACACTGTGAGAGACCTGGCCATCCCTGCCCTGTCCCCTGAGCACCGGGGCAGAGGAGGGTGGGCGTGCTCCTCAAGCCCTGGAATCCTTCTGTGGGCATGGACCACCTCTCCTGTGAGGAAAGGCTGGCAGAGCTGGGATTGCTCAGCCTGGAGAAGCTTCAAGGTGACCTAATTGTGGCCTTCCTGTGCCTGAAAGGGCTACAAGAAGTATGTGGAGACACTATTGATGAGGGATGAAGTGACAGGACACAGGGAATGGCTTCCCAATGACAGAAGGAAGGGATAGGTGGGATGTTAGGAAGAAATCCTTCCCTGTGAGGGTGGGCAGGCCCTGGCACAGGTTTCCAGAGAATCTGTGGCTGCCCCTGGATCCCTGGAAGTGTACAAGCCCAGGTTGGACAGGGCTTGGAGCAGCCTGGGACAGTGGAAGGTGCTCCTGCACACGGCAGGGAGTGGAACTGGATGATCTTTAAGGTCTCTTCCAACCCAACCCCTTCTGTGACCTGTCTGCCCACCCAGGTGACCCCAGCCGCTGGGACTGGCTGCAGTGCCTGGCCCCCTGAGCTCAGCTGAGCTCCCAAGCTGGGAACAGCCGTCCCCAGGAAGGGACAAGCCTCCCCGCAGTGTCAGGCGCTGCTGCGAGGCTGTGGCATCGCTTCTCACAAACATCACACCAGGGGCTGAGGTCTCTGAGCGCTGCCTTGGCTGCCAAGCCAGCAGCAGCCTGCCCCGGCCGCAGTGCTGGGCAGGAAGATCCTCACCATTCCAGCAAAACCTCTAAAAGCAGCCAAAAATGTTCCCACCCCACACCAGGATCAACCCAAAAACTCGAGAAATTTCCATGAAAAACCAAAGACGTTCCCGAATGGATTGCCATGGCACAAGACCAGCTGGGGTGTGGGAAGCAGGACCAAGGTCTTCTCCAGTGCTGGCAGAGGGGGACTTGGCTGGAAGTGTCCCAGACCCCAGCTGAGCTCTAGACCAGCGTGTTTGTACGGCCTGTCCCACTGCAGCTTTCCACAGCATAAATAAAGGAATAATCACTTGAACTTGAGCCCGGGTCAGTACCTTAACGAGCAGAGTGCAATCCAACTTTCCCTTTGGCTTAATGAATATTAATTAACCAGACACAATTGAGCAGCCCCAGCAGGACAGGAAAGGCATGTGCTGGTCCTGGGCTGCACCGAGTGCTGCGCTCCCCTGGGTCACTGCGGGCTGGATTTGGGTCTCTGCTCTGCTGTCCCCCTCCCAGCTGTGACCCCAGCAGTAGGTGATGGGCCACTGCAGGGTGGTCTGCCCCTGCCTCCAGCAGACAATCCCTCCCCAGCACCCCTGGCCTTCTCAGATAAGACTTTAACTCAGACTGGTGCATTCCTGTGTGACATTTTCCTCCTGATTAACCGAGGAGTTCATTTTTTCCTCCAGTGGAACTCCGTTGTGATGGAAAATTCTGATGCAGAGGTGAAGCTGCTGCTGGCCTCAGTGCCGTGGCTGCTGGCTGCTGCCCCGCTGAATCCCCAGGGTGGGTGGGCACAACAGCCCTGCCTGGCTTTGGCACACGTGGACAGAGAGGTCTTTATCTCCTGCATCAGCCAGGCTGATTCCAGGACAGTCAGACATCAGAGACGTCATTCTGCTGTGAAGCAGGCAGGTGAATTCACGTGGCCCGGGGCAGGGGAAGGGATTCTCCACCGTGGTTGCCCCTGCAGCCTGGCAGTGCCCTGGCACAGCTGGGAGCAGAGAGATGTGCTCAGGCACCACCCCGCCCCAGGATGGGATGGGGTTTGGGGAGTGGGGCTGGGCTGCTGCTCTCACGCTGGGGAGAGCTCAGCCTCCCAGGAACACCCATGCCAAGAGCGCGTGATGCTCTCCAGATGCTCCCTCTTCTGCTCACAAAGGCAGAGATTGACACAATAAACAAACAATTTGTTAAATTCTTCAGTGAGGGCAAAAACCCCCACGTTAACTGGAAACATGGATACCCCCTGAAAGAGTGCAGGAGGGGGGAGCATTCCCAGGACCTGATGTTATAGCAGCGGGTATAGAAATGGGAACATGCACAGGACTGGATCTTCAGGCAGGGCAATTCACCAGAGAATAGGAAGTTGCCAGTCCCAGTCCCCAGACAATGTTTTGCCTCGTTAGCAGAGGGGAGAGCGATGTGTCTGCACGTGGCTGGGGAGCTGGGGGGTCTGTGCAGGGGGGCACTGGCACCCTCCTCACCCATCGTCCCACACTGCTGGGCTGGGCTTCTCCTCAGGGGCTCTTCCCCTGCCCCAAGCAGCACCAGGTGGTGTGGGTGCTCGTGAGAAGGTTCTGATCCACCAGTTTGCTCTTAGCTGACTTTATTTAAAGCCCTGAGTGGCAAAGATCTGTGAGTATGAGAGAAATTTCTCTAAAACTTGGTAAATTTCTTGGTTTCTGAATTTCAAAGAATGGTTCAAAACCACACCTATAAGGGCTCCTTTGGGAGGTCTGTGCCATGACACCATCATGCCTCCAGACTAGGTCTGGTTCCAGCAATCCCTCGGTCCTGGTAGCATCTCCCTGCTCAAGAACTCCCTGAAATAAAGAGTTAATCAAGGACACAGTCCAGCTTGCCAGGGTCTGACTTCAGGGGAGAATCTGACCCAGACCCTCCAGACCCACAGCAGTGGGTTTGGGGTGTTTGTATGATGAAAATGTGGCTGCTGGGTCACGGTTCATCTGCCCCTGGGGACTGTCCAAGGCCAGCATGACCAGCGTGACCTGTTTGTGACAGCCCAGCCTCAGCCCTGTGCTCCATTTCCCCCTGGCATTCATGGGGTATGATGCCCACCCAACACCCTGTTTGAGTCCAGCCCCTGAGCTTTGTGGCACCAGGGGTTGTTTTGTCCCTTATTTCTCTCCTTTGGAAGCTTTTCCCGGTTTGATGCCAGGAAAACACCTTCTACACTTCTGTGTCCATGACTGGATTGTCCTGTGGCAGGCGCACCCTGCAGTTCCAGTGTCTCCACCCAGAGTTTATCCCCATCACAACCCCTCCCAGCTGGAGCGTCCAAGTCCCACCTGGAGTGACAGACTCTTCCTCCCTCACCTCCCTGGGGGGTGATGTTCCTCTTCAGCTTCGACTGCGCTTTTTAGCCTTTATTTACATTTTTATTCAGTGCAGACTTCTCCAGCATGATCCCTCTTTTGGTGGCAAAACCACAACTTAAAGTAATTTACAAGTATAAGATCTCAATGCTTCCTTGAGGAATCCTGCCAATTATTTCTCTAAAAAACAAAACTCCTCTTGTCAGCACCATGACCTCCTTGTCTCTTCCAGCCAGACCCATTAACTGCAGCCCTGTCCAGGCTCCCTTCAGCAGATGGCAGAGTCAGGAGAAGATGTAGATTCCAGCCCTTACTCAGCTCCTGCCCAATGCAAGCCTCTGGTGTGAGGGTCCAGCGTTGCTCTGGAGCATCTCCTGTCACTGCAGTGACCAGTGAGCTGGAACTCCCCCATGGAGAAGCAAACAGGAAATTTCATTCTCCAGACCTCAGGGCTGTCACTCCCTTCCCATGCCTCCATCCTGGTCCTTCTCCTGAGGCCTGAGACAGAAATTTCAGAGCTTCTCCCGCTGCCTGGCACTGGCTGTCCTGTTCCCCTGTAGCTGCTATCTCTGGAACCAAATCACCTGGATTTGGATGCAAATCAGGCACCTGAAAGGCCCCATTTCCTCCAGAATAATGGCGAGGGAAATGCCCTTGGCTGCCTTCTCTGGGCATGAAGTGTCCCCAGGGGCACACCCAGCAGGACACCTTTCTCCAGCCACCCAGTGTTGGGGCAGAAGCGGAGGAACCCTGTGCTGGTGTTAGTTCTGGCCAGGTCTGGACAAAAGACACGTTGGTATCATGTTTGGACTCGGTTGTTTATTATTCCTTATTGAAGTTACAGTCTCACGAGGTGTGAGGTCTGTCTTACAAGGCAAGAAAATGGCCCCTTCTAATTAATTTTAAGGACTTTTAAACAATAAGTAAAACTAACTAAAACTCGATACCTAAGTTATTTTTATTTATAACCCAATTAAAGATCACTTAATGTCCGCAGTGCGGGCTTTCACTAACCAATTAAAAAAGATCACCCCAATCCGAGAAGAAGGAGGAAGATGACAGTCAAGAAGAAGGGCTTAGGCAACACCCAAATCTCTCCATATTGTATCTTATATATATTATTATATTCTCTATCCTAAAACTCCAAACTTTAATATTTCACCCTGTGACATCACACACTTCTATACAAACGACACACCCACACTCCCAGTGCTGTCACACAGCTCGAGTCAAAGGCAGTGCCCTCCTGGGGGTCACTACCTGGCAGAACAGAAAGCCTGATATTTCAGCATCCACGTGTGGGCTCGATATTTCTGAGTCTGAATTTTAGCTTGCTAACCACTGCTGGCTCCTTTCCCAAGGGAAAGCTGCCAACAGTTTCTCTTTTCAAAACATCTCTCTGCGTTTCTCAGCACAGGCTCAGCAAACAGTGTTCCCTTTGCCAGAACAACTGTCCCAGGGGTTGTTTCCTATTCCTGAACCAATGGAGAGCAGTGTCAGCCCCATGGACCAATAACAGACCTTTTTACACAGCGTGTTCTAAAAGAAACTGTAGGGATTGTAAATAAAGCCTCCTTTCTCCTCTGACAACTCTATGGAGTCAATCTATTTCGTGTCTCACCGTGACACCCAGGGTTCCCACAGAGCCCCTCGGGGAGACGGGGTCCCTGTGCTGGGACGGATGGCAGTGCCCTGGCTGCAGCTTGGGGCTGAGCTGCGGCTGAGCCCAGCCTCCAGCTCGGGGCTGCTCACAGCCAGGGCTGCAGGCAGCCTCGGTGCGAGCGTGGCCCGCTCAGGAAGAGCTCCAGGGATGATTCAGAAGCCGAGTCTGAACGATGCTGCCCCCCCAGAGCCCCAGTTTTCACACGACTTAGGTGGGCTGTTCCTGCCAGGCGCATCCAGCAGCTGCTCCACTTCTCCTATCAGATAAAGGGCCGAGGTCTGGTGTCAGGGACTCTCTAAGGAGCAAAACGTGGAGAGCGCGCGAGCGGGAAAGGGGAGAGAGGCTTTGGGCTTGCTGCAAATTCCAGCGGGCTTTGCAGAGGCAGGAAAGTCTTTCCTGGAGTTATTTCTGTCTTTCTGTTCATTGCGAGGGGGGAAATGGCATTGTAATTCCTAACCAAGGTTTCACTGCGCTGTTGCCTCGCTCTGATTTACCATCCTCAAATCCCTGTGGAAGCGCCTTCGCTGGTCTGGGCCAACTTTTACTTTGGCAGTTCAGGAGGAAAAATCACAAATGTCTGTGAAAGTCACCAAAATATTCCCTAAGTTTTCATCACTTGAATGAATAAAAAGAATAAAAAGCAGAGCAGAGGAGGGGGGGAGGGCTGGATAGGGTGCGGAGAGCAAACAAGCATCGTTTAGAAAAGCATGCTGTTATTCCTGGAAGTTGGTTTGTGGAAAGACAATTTACAACGCCTGTGAAAAGTCTGGCTATTCATCCCATTCCCATTTGGGGCTGGTAACCACAAGGGCAGGCTCCCCTTTGCCATGCAATTACATAGCGTGATCTCCGAACCCAAACAGCTTCACCCAGCCCCAAGTGCTGCTTCCCAGCTCTGCTCCTGGGGTACATGAGCTGCATTTTGCACAATGGGCAGAACTCAGCACTGTGAGTGAGGCCACTATAGAAAACCACGTTTAACTTTTGTTTGCCCTTCCCCCTTTTTGCAAAAAGGAAAACATTTTGTAGTTTGTTGGCAGTTTGTTTTCTACAAACCCAAAAGGAATTCCTGCTGGTGACACTGAGATTTGAAGGGGGAAGGGTGAATCAGAGAGCAGCCACCCAGAAATAATATTAAAGATCTCAAAGAAGGTGTTTTTAAAACTGTATTCCTCACCAAAAACAACAGCAAACAAACAAACAAAAAGTAATACTGGGGAGACACGGAAAAAATCCTACTGATTGTTGCAGGATTGTTGTTCTTTCTCAGCACAGAGCTGTGCCCTGAGGCAGGCAGGAGAGCTTGGGGGATGTCCAAACCTCGGAGCTGGAAGCCTCAGCACTGACACAGGGGCTCCCTCTGGCTCTGTCCCACCTCCAGCCAAGTGACAGACAGTGCTGACCACACCTGGTCCCTCCACTAAAAATCCCTCTGGCCTGGCATCCACAGCCAGCACGGAGAAGCAAACAGGTAATTTCACTCTCCAGACCTCAGGGCTGTCACTCCCTTCCCATGCCTCCATCCTGGTCCTTCTCCTGAGGCCTGAGACAGAAATTTCAGAGCTTCTCCCGCTGCCTGGCACTGGCTGTCCTGTTCCCCTGTAGCTGCTATCTCTGGAACCAAATCACCTGGATTTGGATGCAAATCAGACACCTGAAAGGCCCCATTTCCTCCAGAATAATGGCGAGGGAAATGCCCTTGGCTGCCTTCTCTGGGCATGAAGTGTCCCCAGGGGCACACCCAGCAGGACACCTTTCTCCAGCCACCCAGTGTTGGGGCAGAAGCGGAGGAACCCTGTGCTGGTGTTAGTTCTGGCCAGGTCTGGACAAAAGACACGTTGGTATCATGTTTGGACTCGGTTGTTTATTATTCCTTATTGAAGTTACAGTCTCACGAGGTGTGAGGTCTGTCTTACAAGGCAAGAAAATGGCCCCTTCTAATTAATTTTAAGGACTTTTAAACAATAAGTAAAACTAACTAAAACTCGATACCTAAGTTATTTTTATTTATAACCCAATTAAAGATCACTTAATGTCCGCAGTGCGGGCTTTCACTAACCAATTAAAAAAGATCACCCCAATCCGAGAAGAAGGAGGAAGATGACAGTCAAGAAGAAGGGCTTAGGCAACACCCAAATCTCTCCATATTGTATCTTATATATATTATTATATTCTCTATCCTAAAACTCCAAACTTTAATATTTCACCCTGTGACATCACACACTTCTATACAAACGACACACCCACACTCCCAGTGCTGTCACACAGCTCGAGTCAAAGGCAGTGCCCTCCTGGGGGTCACTACCTGGCAGAACAGAAAGCCTGATATTTCAGCATCCAGGTGTGGGCTCGATATTTCTGAGCCTGAATTTTAGCTTGCTAACCACTGCTGGCTCCTTTCCCAAGGGAAAGCTGCCAACAGTTTCTCTTTTCAAAACATCTCTCTGCGCTTCTCAGCACAGGCTCAGCAAACAGTGTTCCCTTTGCCAGAACAACTGTCCCCAGGGGTTGTTTCCTATTCCTGAACCAATGGAGAGCAGTGTCAGCCCCATGGACCAATAACAGACCTTTTTACACAGCGTGTTCTAAAAGAAACTGCTGGGATTGTAAATAAAGCCTTCTTTCTCTTCTGACAACTCCATGGAGTCAATCCATTCCGTGTCCCACCGTGACACCCAGGGTTCCCACAGAACCCCTCGGGGAGACGCTGTCCCTGTGCTGGGACGGATGGCAGTGCCCTGGCTGCAGCTTGGGGCTGAGCTGCTGCTGAGCCCAGCCTCCAGCTCGGGGCTGCTCACAGCCAGGGCTGCAGGCAGCCTCGGTGCGAGCGTGGCCCGCTCAGGAAGAGCTCCAGGGATGATTCAGAAGCCGAGTCTGAACGATGCTGCCCCCCCAGAGCCCCAGTTTTCACACGACTTAGGTGGGCTGTTCCTGCCAGGCGCATCCAGCAGCTGCTCCACTTCTCCTATCAGATAAAGGGCCGAGGTCTGGTGTCAGGGACTCTCTAAGGAGCAAAACGTGGAGAGCGCGCGAGCGGGAAAGGGGAGAGAGGCTTTGGGCTTGCTGCAAATTCCAGCGGGCTTTGCAGAGGCAGGAAAGTCTTTCCTGGAGTTATTTCTGTCTTTCTGTTCATTGCGAGGGGGGAAATGGCATTGTAATTCCTAACCAAGGTTTCACTGCGCTGTTGCCTCGCTCTGATTTACCATCCTCAAATCCCTGTGGAAGCGCCTTCGCTGGTCTGGGCCAACTTTTACTTTGGCAGTTCAGGAGGAAAAATCACAAATGTCTGTGAAAGTCACCAAAATATTCCCTAAGTTTTCATCACTTGAATGAATAAAAAGAATAAAAAGCAGAGCAGAGGAGGGGGGGAGGGCTGGATAGGGTGCGGAGAGCAAACAAGCATCGTTTAGAAAAGCATGCTGTTATTCCTGGAAGTTGGTTTGTGGAAAGACAATTTACAACGCCTGTGAAAAGTCTGGCTATTCATCCCATTCCCATTTGGGGCTGGTAACCACAAGGGCAGGCTCCCCTTTGCCATGCAATTACATAGCGTGATCTCCGAACCCAAACAGCTTCACCCAGCCCCAAGTGCTGCTTCCCAGCTCTGCTCCTGGGGTACATGAGCTGCATTTTGCACAATGGGCAGAACTCAGCACTGTGAGTGAGGCCACTATAGAAAACCACGTTTAACTTTTGTTTGCCCTTCCCCCTTTTTGCAAAAAGGAAAACATTTTCTAGTTTGTTGGCAGTTTGTTTTCTACAAACCCAAAAGGAATTCCTGCTGGTGACACTGAGATTTGAAGGGGGAAGGGTGAATCAGAGAGCAGCCACCCAGAAATAATATTAAAGATCTCAAAGAAGGTGTTTTTAAAACTGTATTCCTCACCAAAAACAACAGCAAACAAACAAACAAAAAGTAATACTGGGGAGACACGGAAAAAATCCTACTGATTGTTGCAGGATTGTTGTTCTTTCTCAGCACAGAGCTGTGCCCTGAGGCAGGCAGGAGAGCTTGGGGGATGTCCAGACCTCTGAGCTGGAAGCCTCAGCACTGACACAGGGGCTCCCTCTGGCTCTGTCCCACCTCCAGCCAAGTGACAGACAGTGCTGACCACACCTGGTCCCTCCACTAAAAATCCCTCTGGCCTGGCATCCACAGCCAGCACGGAGAAGCAAACAGGTAATTTCACTCTCCAGACCTCAGGGCTGTCACTCCCTTCCCATGCCTCCATCCTGGTCCTTCTCCTGAGGCCTGAGACAGAAATTTCAGAGCTTCTCCCGCTGCCTGGCACTGGCTGTCCTGTTCCCCTGTAGCTGCTATCTCTGGAACCAAATCACCTGGATTTGGATGCAAATCAGACACCTGAAAGGCCCCATTTCCTCTGGAATAATGGCGAGGGAACTGCCCCTGGCTGCCTTCTCTGGGCATGAGGTGCAGTGGGGCTGCTCTGGGGCATCAGGGCAAGGAATTTGGCTTTGCCTCCTCACATAGCCTGATGGTTTATGAAACAATTCAGAAGAGTTTGGGCTCTAATGTGCCTGCTTTTCCCATCCTCTGTGTCCCTTTCCTGTTCATTGGAGGAGGAAAAATCTACCCGGATAAGCTTTTTTTCTGCTGGCTACACAGCACAGAGACACCAGCTCTGCTCCTGCCTTCCCCTGTGGGTGAGGGGAGATGGTTTTGTGGGGAGGGGGCTGCTCTGGGGCCCTGCAGGGCACCAGGGGCCCTGGCTGGGCAGCGGGAGTGGACACAGTGGGCAGGGGACATCTCCTGGCACAATGTTTGCTAAATAAAGAGCACTTCAAAATAAATGCCAGAACATGCATGTTCCTGAACTCGAGCTCATACTATTTAGGGACTCTGCAAAGCAAATAAAATGCCTATTACAAAATAACTATTTAGAGAAAATGCTGCAGAAAGATCTAGAGAGAACGATGTGTTTCGGCATGGTCTGTTTACAGTGCATCACTGCTGGTCTGCGGAGAGCTGTGCTCTAACCCAGCAAAAATGCATCTGCATTCCTTCCCCACAAAAATACTCATGCACAGACATCACCACAGCATGGCAGCTATTTTCCTTTCTTCCTGGCTTTTTGTTGTGCTGTTGTTGTTTTGGTTTTGTTTGCTTTCTGGTGCTTCCCCAGCTTCTAGAAGATTGACCTAATGGATCCTCGGCCCTGGCTGTGCTGTCAGTAAAGCTCCTGCTGCTGCTCAAGTGCTGCAGGCTCACGGTGGAGACATCAGCACCGTGACAGTGCTGGAGCCCGGGGACACTGGCACAGGGGCTGGAAGGCACTGGACTCTGCGCTGGGGGGTCTGCTCTGATGAGATGGGTGGAGACAAACACCTGCCAGCAGGTGCTGGGAATCAGGGAATCAGCCAGACTGTGGGAAAACCTCTACAAGAGAGTAAAGCAGGGTGGTGACAGTGGCAGGGGAAGCTTGCCAGAATGACCTGGCTAAGCTGGTTTTCCAAGCACAAGGTGTGTCCATCTCCATCCCCATCTGTCTCCATCTCCATCTCATTTCCATCACTGTCTATCTCCATCTCCATCCCCATCTCCATCTCCATCTCCATCTTCATTTCCATCTCCATCGCATCTCCATCTCCACATCCATCTATCTCCATCTTCATCTCCCTCTCCATCTTCATCTCCCTCTCCATCTTCATCTCCCTCTCCATCTCCATCTCCATCCCCATCTCCATCTCCATCTCCATCCCCATGGAGAGATGTGCAGGTGGGCCAGCAGGTTGGTGCTGACTCCCGATTTCAGACAGCCTGGTAGCCTGGAGAATCCAAGGCTTCTCCTGCTGCTTTCTGTCCTGTTGGGCCCGGGGGCACTGAGGAGCACAGGCGGCAGCGTGCCGAGCTCCCTCCCCTGCAGCCTGCAGGGACACCTGAGCCCCGTGTGCCTCCCCTGCTGCCAAGCCCTGCCTGCCAGCGGCCCCAGCTGTGTCGCCGGGCACAGCCCCCTGCTGCCATCCCCTCTCCGGAGCTGCCTCTGCCCACCCTGCCTGGGCCCCGGGCTGGGGAGCGCTGCCCTGCCCACAGAAGCTCACAGGGAGAGCAGCTGCATCATCCCGTGCTTTCCCACTTCTCATTCCTCATGGCTCTACGTCCCTCTAACATCCAGGCTATTTTTTTTTTTCCTTCCCTTTTGCTGGTTTATTGCTCCCCAGCCCGCTCTGGGTGAGCAGAGCACTTCTGGGACAGATTATTTACTAGAAGGTATTTGGTGCGTTGCTTTAATAATGAGAGCAATTTTTTTCCCCCCCAAAGCCTTACAAATATGTTTAAAATCTAAATACAATGAGGCAATGCAACATCATTTAATAGTTCCAATAATATGCCAAGCCTGGGAATGACAAAAGCTGCCAGCAGGGTGCTACAAAGCAGGGTTCAGAACCCCACTGCTTCCCAGCTAAGCAGAAACAGATTTCCAGCAGTAAGACATTTGTTAACCATTTTGGAGGCTGCAGGATGGGGCGTGGAACAAGCCTGCCTGCCTCTGTGTCACTGCCTTGCAAAATCCTTGGCACAGGCATGCACCAGCGTCCTTGGAATTAAGGCCCTTGTGAGGACTTAAAGGCTTAGTGGACTAATATACTTAAGATGGATTTTTCCAAATATTATTCTAAGTCATTCAGAAGCACCGTGCGCCGGTGCTGGTGTGAATGAAGCGAGCTGCAGGAGCAGCGTGCCGGCCCTGCTCCCTCAGGGCTGGGCAGGCCAGGGGCAGAGGAGGCAGGGCAGGGGCAGCGGCCCTGGGGCTGCCCCGGGAGCCTGGAAAATCACAGAATCGTCATGGAATCACACAACGGGCTGGGCTGGGAGGGACTTCAAAGCTCATCTCGTTCCACCCCTCCCTGCCGTGGGCAGGGACACCTTCCACTCTCCCAGGGATGGCTCTGAGCTCTGCATTCTGCCCTGTCCAGCCTGGCCTTGGGCACTGCCAGGGATGGGGAAAAAGCTCGTAGGGAGTGTGGCATGTCCCAGTGCCTGGGGCTGCAGGGTGCCTCCAGCTCCTGCCGTGGTCACCCCCAGCTGCAGGAGGTGCAGGGACACAGGTGCTGTCCCAGCAGGGCACCTGGGAGAGAACCAGAGTGGTTTGGGGTGGAAGGGACCTCAAAGCTCATCCAGTCCCATCCCCTGCCATGGCAGGGACACCTCCCGCTGTCCCAGGCTGCTCCAGCCTGGCCTTGGGCACTGCCAGGGATCCAGGGGCAGCCACAGCTGCTCTGGGCACCCTGTGCCAGGGCTGCCCACCCTCACAGGGAGGAATTTCTTCCCAATATCTCATCTCTGTCAGTTTGACTCTTTCTGTCCCTGGGGAAAGGGCTGCACCTGCCTCTCCAGCAGAGGTGTCAGAGCATCCCTTGTGCCCTCTGAGCTGTGGGGATGCTCCCCCAGGACACGGAGACCCCTCAGCTGTGACACACCTTGGCTGGTGACACCTTAACTCAAGGAGGTGGCACAGGCTGGGCTGGGCTCCTCCTCACCTGGCTGAGGGTTTGGGGAGCATCACCCCAGCTCCCTGTGCGCCCCCATCCCTCCTGCTCCCCACCAAGGCAAGAGTTCGGGCCAGCAGAGCCCCACAGAGGCTGCAGGACTGCCATCCTGCTCCCCAGCTGGGCACTGAGCCTCATCTCCCAGGAGAAAAAGGATGAGAAAATCCAATTGGAGAGCAGTGTGAGGATGGAGCCCGCAGCCATCAAACCCAGCCACAGCCCGGGGCAGGCCTCACACACACCCAAAGCCCCTAATAAGCTGTTAATGGGAAAAGCAATCATATTCATTACAGGAAAACAAGTTTATGATTATTACAGAAATGACATCATAACCCCCCCGTGCCAGTTTAAACAATATTTGGAGAATTCATTTGTTTTGTACTATTTAAAATTACAGTGTGGGAGCCTATTTAAAGTGCACTTGTGAGAGTGAATGTGTGTGAGTGTGTGTGAGTGTATGTGTGTGTGTTGATGTAGCCATGCAAATGTTTATTTAAATCTTTTTATTTATAAAATTGATGTCCCTACGCCAAAAATGGAAATTTTTCTACTCTAAAACATCTCTTAATTGTGGAAAACTATTGTATATATTTACATTTTCCCTCACATTCACATCTGTATGTTTATCACCAGGCACGTGCACGCATGGATCTTCATGGCAGCACCCAAAGGTGCTGCCACCTGTGACAAAGCTCCTGAAAAATGGCAAAAACGAGGAAGTGAACTGCGAAGCTGCTTCACTGCCCGCCCCAGACACTGACCCTGGTATTCCTGCGTGTCACCAGCAGTGGGCAGGGGACAGCCTGGCTGCAGCAGGGCCTGTCCCTGCCTGGCCCAGCACATTGTGCAGCGCTGGGGCACCACAGCCGGCTGCCAGCGGGGTGGGGAGATCTGCGGCCACCCAAACCTTTGGCTCCCACCTCCCACGTGGGATAGAAGTGCCCCCCCTGCTTCTGCCACCACTCCCAGCGCCACTGAGCACCTCAGCGGGGCACCCCTGTCCCCTCAGAGGGAGCTGCCTTCCTTTCCCTGGAGCGCATTTGCAGGGAGTCCCTCCCTGGTGCTCTCTCGTGCCCTTTGCACTGAGCAGCCTGCGGGTGTTCCTGCCCCAGCCCCCCCACACCACTGCCCATCCCGCGCATCCAGCCCAGCTCGCATCCCAGCAAGGATGGAGCAGCCTCAGAACCACAGAATCACGCGGTGAACCGGGTTGGAAAAGAGCTCTGAGATCATCGAGTCCCCACCTGTGACCCAGCATCTCCTCATCAACTAAACCAAGCACGCAGTGCCGCGTGCAGTTTATTTTAAACACCTCCAGGGGCTGTGACTCCAGCGTCTCCCTGGGGAGATGACTGCAGTGTCCAGAGGGCTCCCTGCAGACCATTCCCAGGGCCAGGATCCCACCCTCACCACACATCCCTGTGCTGCAGAGGGGGATGTTTCTGCAGGGAGCGGGCCCCGCTGTCCCCAGCAGGCAGCACAGCAGGGTGACCTGATGGACAGCTCCCCACACGTCCCAGGGGGATGTTGCAGCGTGCTTTTTGGCAAATCCCCTCTGCTTGGCTCTAAGACAAAGGGCCAGAAGGCCTCCTGCCTTTCACCAGGATGTACCTGTCCTCCCAGGCAGGGCAGAGCTGGTCTAGACACCGAGGCCATAAATCTGCTGGCTGCTGCTCTGTGCAGCACTCCCACCATCCCTGGGACAGAGGGAGGCAGCCCTGGCACGGCCCGATGGGGAGCTCAGTGTCCAGAAAGGCTTATGGAAAGACTGTCTGGAAACATTGGCAGGATCCTACAGGAATATATCCTAAAGCCACCCCCCTGGGCACCTGGGAAGCTTCAGCAGCACCTTGGGGCCTCGGGAGGAGGGCTCACATGCATCCCTGATGATGCAGGCACTCAGCATGCTTTCCTGAAGCTTTCAGAGCGCTCCTCTTCCTTTGTTAGTGGGCCATAAGGCACAGCCCAGGCCAGTTTCTTCCTCCGGATCTTGCCAGACTTTGAGTCACAGCCTGGCCCTGACTCCTCCCTGTGCCACGGACCAAAGCAGGGTCAGGGTGGACCCAGTGCCCCGGGGACATGGAGCAAGGCACCCCTGAGGGCTCAGGACCTGCAGCCTGGTGGGTTCAGGCCAGCTCTGCCCCCTCCTGGTTCCCTCTCACCCCCGCCAGGGCAGCACGCAGCCCTGCCAGGCGTGGCCCATGAGCAAGAAGGAAGGGATGCAGCAGGACTGGAATGAAGGGCTTGGACGGGGTGAGGAGGAGTCTCTGTGGGAAGCCCAGGACAAGCTGGTCTGGTCAGACCTCTCTCTGGGGGGGCCAAAGTCCCCAGGAGCTCCCTGGAGCTCCAAACCCCATCCCCGGCCAAGCCCTGTGGGATCAGCATCCCCCAAGTGGCTCGGCGGGTAGCGGTCGCACACGCTGCAGCTGAACATTCTCCTCTCCTGGCACAGGCACGGCTCGAGCATTGAGTAACACTGAGTAAACTTTGTTTAAAGGAGGCAGCTGTGCGACTGGAATGAGCTACAAATGAGTGAGATTCCCAGTGACGTGTCTCCGGCTCCGCTGGAGTCTCCCACCGCCCACGGCGCAGCGCTCGCGGCGCTCTGTCCCCCAGGAGCAGAAATCTGCTCGGAGTTTTGGCAGGAGGTTTTAGCTCACGGAGTCTCCTCTGCTCAGAGAAGGCTGCCCAGGGCTCGGGGTGACACACGGGCCCTGACCTCTGTCCCCAGGGTTCCCTCGGGGTGCTGCACCCATGCAGGAACCACCCCGAGGGACGCGTGCTTCCAGAGAGTCAGCGGCGCCTTGAGTTTGAGCTGTCATATTTTCAGGTTCTGTGCTGCCCAGGGGTGCAGTTCTGAGCCTCATATTAAGTGCCAGACAGCTCTCTTCACAGAGCAGGGACACCAAACAAATCCTTTTCCTGATGGAGACCAAGGACAACTTTCGGGCCCAAAAGCACCAACAAGGGTGGGCTGGAGGGAGGAACAAGAAGGATGGGACCTCACAGCCTGGAGCTATAATTGGACAATTAAACCCCAATATGCAAATGGACCAAAATTTATAAAAATGTAAGATCTTGTGACCAATCAGCCATTTTTTGTCATCATTCTTGGTCCAATCTGGGTGCAGCCTTGGTCAAGCTCCTGTCTTGCCCAAGGTGGATCCTGGAGGCCTTTCAATAAATCCCTTCTTTATTCTCCAGCTCTGTCCAGTCTCTGTTTCAGGTCAGCCTTCCCAAGGCATCATCAGGGTGGGACATGGCACATGCCTGGAGCAGGAACTGCGGCCCACTGCAGGGGAGGGACAGTCAGACAGCTGGGGACAGGGGACCTGCAACTCCAGCTGGAGCTTTAAACACTGGTAGAGGCACTTTCCTTTGAAACAGTCCTAAAAATAAGTTACAACTCCTCCTTCGGGGTTGTTCTCCCACTTTTTAGATTTCAAAAGTTCCAAGTCTTTCCCAGAGCTTGGAGGACAAGCCTGGATGGCTGCTCCCACCTCCAGCAGCTGGGAAGAGGTGACAGATCATCCGCAGCAGTCAGGAGCTGGGCACACCTGGGCAGCTGGAGCCAGAGGGAAAGCTGAGCTCGGGCCCCCGGGCCTGAGTGAGCTCCATGCCCAAACTGCTCCTGGGTGGGGTTCACCCCTGAAACTCATGGCTAGTGTTTCTGCAGAAACGGAGCAGCCCCAGGTGCTCCCTGGGAGGAGGCCTGGGCACAGGCCAGGAAAGGAATCTGCTGACCACAAAATTCATTAGAAGTCCCTTGTTAATTTTTCGTACCAAGGCCAGAAGAGGAAGAGGATGGAAAAGGAGGGACACCTGCATGGTGCAAGGATGCAGTATAGCTGAAGGGACTGAGGAGCCGGGGGAATGACACCAGGACAAGAGACCTAGGAGCTGCAAAACCCCTCTCTGATAGACAGAAGTCATGGAAAACCACAAAATATTGCTCGTGGTAAGAGCGATTGAGAGGGTGAGGAGAGGATGTGGCAGAAAAGTGCCCAATATTTGGCTCTTTGGAGCTCTGCTGAGCAGCCAAGGGAATGTGAAAGCCCTGGCAGGTCTGACAGGAGCCCCAGCAGAGGAGCTGCCCCTGCACTCCTGGAATTTCAGGGAAGAGGAGGGTCAGTGTCCCTGAAGCTCAGAGGCTCCTGTCACCTCCTTGAGCTTCCAGGAGAGGAGACAAGGGTTAATCAGCGTGTTGGGGAGCAGGAGAGCCTGGGGGAGCACGGTCTGCCCGTGGGTGTGTTTAAATGAGTTCAGCTCAAGAGATTCCTTAGATTTGTGGCGTTATCTCTCACGGCAAGGGATGGGGACTGGACCCAGAGCAGAGGCAGAGCCAGAATCAGGCTCCAGCCAGGGCTGGTGCCTGGGAAGGGGCGAGTGAGCGCCAAGGAGAGGCACCCGCCTGGGTACGGTGCCCATTCCAGCCTATAAAAGGCTCTTTGCGTGTCAGAAACAGAATTGACTTCCACTCCTGACAGCTCCTAAGCTCCGATGTCTCCTAATAAACTCCATATCTTTATGCAAAAGGAGTTGCTTCATATATACAAGATATGCAGAAGGATGGGGCTCGGAGCCAGGCTGAACCTCCAGGACAAGGAGTGCCTTTGTGTGCTGGAGGTCTGCTTAGGGAAACATCTCCGCCCTGATGGCAGGGAGCCTGGGAAAGGACAGCTTTTTCCCCGGGGCAGGAGTTTTCAGAGGGTCTGGGCACGGCAGGGTGAGTGCCCACTGCAGCAGCAGGTGGGTTGGGAATTACTTGTTGCCTCCAGGGAAGCTCCAGATGGACATTGTATGGCCAGAGTCCCTGCAGAGCTACTGAGAAGTGACCCGGGGAACGTGGCCTCAGAGAGGGGTGGCAGAACGCAGCGATGACCCCAAAGTGCCTGGACACCCCAGAAGAGCCCAGTCCCACCTCAGTGCTCGCAGAGCTGCTCTTCCCCAGAGCATTCCTCTACCCCAGCCCTGGCACACCTGGCTTCTGTGCAGCTTTCCTCTCAGCTGTCCTCGTCATCCCTCATCAGTCCCTGTCCTCTGTGCCACAGGGACAGCACTTCTCCTGATGGCCAAAAAAATTAGCTACGGTCCCCCCTTCCCTTAGATTTCCTTCCAAAAATGAACAGTGGTATGCCAAGGCAGGAAAGCGTGAAGGAAAAAGGAAGGACCGAGGCTGGACACCTGGGGTTCCTGCAGCTGCAGCCTGGTTTAGTTTCCATTTTCACAGCTGTAGGAGGAGGCAGTGGCATCTTTCTGCTCTGGATCCTCACAGCCTTGGGCAGAGCTGAGCAGTGCAGAGCTGGAGGCTGGTGGCATCTCCAGGGGTTCTGGAGCTGTGCCTCCATCCTGGGCACACACAGGCACAAAACCTCGTGGTCACAAGCTTTGCCTCCAAGTGCCACAAGTGCCACAGTGCCACAAGTGCCACAGTGCCAGGGTCTCCCCCTCCACGCCCTCCACCCACCTGTGGTTGGTGTAATGAGCTGCTCTTCAGATGGGAACAACCTGGGGCTAAAATGTCCCTGCAAAGATTCATCCAAGGTCAACGTGAGGAGCTGGCCAGAAGGGAAGCCAAGCCCTTGGGCAACCACAAGGGGTTGGAAGCACCTTCCATATGGCTGAAGTGCAGGAACCATGTTGTTCCTCACCTCCTGACGAGCCTGTGGGGGATCAGCCCTGCTGTGGCTGAGGGTCTCAAACGGAAACAGCCCCCAGCCACTGCCCTGTCACCTGAGCAGCCCCCAGCTGTGACTGATCCAGTCACCCAGCCTGGCTGGGGTCCTCACTGGCCTTAAACACAGTTTGGAGACACTGGATAACATTGTGAGGAGTTTAACAAAACATAAATAGGGTGACTGAGGTGACCAGAGGGTTTCCCATCACCACTGCTGCACCGCATCTCCCTGCTCAGTGCCACACAGACACGGGACACTTGAGCTGGACAGGATGTGCCAGCTTCCTGAAGAGGCACCGAGCCCCACCAGGCCACACCAAGGCCAAGGAGAGCCGGTCACTGCTGCAGCCATGGCCCTGCTGCCCTCTCGTGCTGCCAGGCACTGCTCATGTCCCCTGAAAATGTCTCTGAGTCCAGACACTCCTCACATCCCCTGAAAATGTCTCTGAGTCCAGGCACTGCTCATGTCCCCTGAAAATGTCTCTGACTCCAGGCACTCCTCATGTCCCCTGAAAATGTGGGTATCTGACCCCAGACACTCCTCATGTCCCCTGAGAATGTCTCTGACCCCAGACACTGCTCATTTCCCCTGCCGATGTGTGTCTCTGACCCCAGGCACTGCTCAGGTCCCCTGCCAATGTGCGTATGCTGGCGCCCTGGGGCAGGCTCTGCACTCCCCTGTTCAGCAGCTCTGACCCGCCGCACAGGCACATCCCAGGGCTCCTCTGGATCACCCAGCTCCAGGCAGTTTCTTCAGTCCTGAGGTCAGTATGTGAGTTTGCTCCCGGCTGGAGACACCCTGAGAAGCCCTGGCTGGGGTCAAGGAATGGCATTCCCTCTGCAGGGACATTCCAGGAGGCACAGCTCCCCCTCCATGCTCTGATCCCCATCCAGGCTCCAGCCCTTCCTCCACACCCGCTTGCATTCACCTCACCTCCTCACACAAGTCCCTGTTCCCTCTGGCTGGCACCACCCGCAGCCCTGCATCCACCTGGAGGACAATTTTCAGCTGCTGGGTGATGAATCTTCTCTGGATGAGCCATGGCACCCAGTTTGGCTCCCTGCAGCTGCCCTGTCTACACCCCTGCAGGGGTTTTGATCCTCTGCAAGCATTAGCAGAAGGAACACTCCCCTGCTGGCTCAGTGGAGCAGCACCGGCACCCTGGCTGGGCACTGACCCGTTCACAGACACCTTGCTCTGCCCCAGAGCCACCTGCTCTGCTTCAGGATCCCTGATAAAACAGCTCCCCACTCCTGCTCCTCTTCCTCCTGCCAGGCTGAGCTGCCTTTTCACCCTGGGGTTTATTGAGGCCACCAGCTCCCCACCCCAGCCACAGCTCCTCACTCCCCATGCTCCTAAAATGGCACACAGCAGCTGGCAGTGGAGAGATCTGCTGGTGTTCAGTGCCACAGACCCTCTTTTCACCGCTCCCAGCCCCTGGGGTCACCACAGGAGCTGTGGTCAGCCTGGCTGTCCATGCCCCACCCTGCTGGGCTGGCTCTGGAGAGGGCAGCTGGGGCCAGCAGGAGCCCTCTGGAGCTGTGAGATGTGCTCGCTGGCAGCCAGCAGACAAAATGTCCTTAAATCGGGAGTCCCCTAGGGGAAAATAAATGCTCTCCATCTGCTGGGATGGCCGGGGTCTGCTGCGCCAGCCCACACTGACCCCTGCTCATGGCCTTGTCCCAAGGTTTCTTGACACCAGAAGGCAACGAGCAGAACCCAGTGTGGAAGAATAAACACAGCCCCTGATACCCAATTTGGGCTGGGAAGGGCCGGGACACTTTGGGTGGATTTCTCAAGCCTTTAGATAATTTATTCTGGGGCACTGGGGTTAGGGCTCTGGGCACTGTCCCAGGCGCCAGGGTGAGCTGGCCCTGCTGCTGTCCCAGGCAGGGAACTTACACTGCTCCTCCCAAGCGGAGAAGGCGACCCAGCAGGACATGCCAAGGGCACCCCGGAGCTGCCGGGGCCAGGTGTGGGCAGGAGAGCCACAGAAGCAGCAGGCAGAGGCTGACATCCCAGGAATCGGGCCTGGGGATGGGGCAGGGGGCGCAGCCCAGCCCCAGCTGCCCTGTGCTTGGGCAAGGGGCTGATGCTCAACCACTGCTGCACCACAGCTGATCAGGCTCGGGGTTCACTGTTGGGCAGGGACTGCTGGTCCCCATCCCTGTGTCACCGTGGGCACCCTTGAGCTGGCTCAGGCAGGGGTGGCAGGCCAAGGGCAGCCCCGATGACCTCCCCATCCCACAGCACCACCTGTAACACGGATTCTTCCCGAGCACCCCCCCAGGAGACTTTCTTTTGCAAAGCCTTCCAGATAAACCCAACTTATTTAGCTGGTAATATATAAACAGTTTATCGGCTTTGCGCATTTGCAGTGCAGCGGGATGGATGTTGTTCTTGGAATTCTGTTTGGTCATAATATTTAGAAGAGGGCTCTGATAGCAAAGATAAGCAGCTCGCCCACAGCAGATGGCTCGTGAGACACTCGGCGGAGCCAACATTCTGTGGGGAATGAATAAACTTGTAATGCAAGTTGTTTGTAAGTGGTTTTAGCTAAATGTCACATGTAAGACTGCACAGACATGCTCTGTCCAAGGTGTTTGAATTTATAGGAGCGAGGATTCAAAGGCAGGGGCCAAATTTGCTTTTAAACTTCCTTAAACAAATGTACAGAGGATAAAATACCTCTGGGTTTGCTCTTGGAGCAGGGGTGTGAGCAAGACGCGTGCAAAGACACGGCCCATCGCTGCCAGCAGGTCCTGGCCAAGGAGCTGTGCCTGCCACCGTGCCCAGCCTGGGCTGGGGTCAGACAGGGCGCTGTGCCCCCGTGGGGTGCCCCCGGCCCACATCCACGCTATGAATGGCCTCTGCTGTGGCTGGCTCATTCACCTTCCCCCAGAAGGGAACTGGGGGAACGCTCTCCTCCCAGCGAGTGCCCTCTGAGCTTTTTCTTTCTCCTCTCCGCCTGCGTGACGAGGCTGGGAATAGGGAAGCTCCGGACATTCACACACATCCAGAGCATCCCAGAGCTGAGCTGCTGCTGGCAGCCAGGGCAGTGTCTGGCCCTCACTGGGGAGGCGCTCAGCGAAGGAGATGCCAAGAGCAGTGAGCTCGCAGAGGCAGGAGGAGGTGGCAAACCCATCCTCACTCACCGGGGTCTGTGCTGTGCCTCTGTGGGGGCTTTCAGTGCTGCAGGGCAGGGCTTGGGCTCTGTGTGGAGCCTGGGGACGAGCAGTCCCTGCTCTGCCGGCCCTCTCCTGGGAGCTCTCCGGGCTGCTCTGCCCATTTCACCCAGTGGCACCGCAGGAGCCAACAAAGGTCACAATTCGCCCCCTTCTCCTGGTCACTGGGAGCCATGGTGCTGTCCAGTGACTGCCCACCCCACTGTGCCCCCAAAACGGAGCTTTCCATGATGCCAGCCTGGGCACCTCGGCGTCCAGAGCCTCCCCCCAGCACAGCCTTCCTCCCCTGCCCACGTTCCTGGGGCAGCGATGCTGCTGAGCAGTGAGAAGGGCCAAACCCCCACCTGCAGGTGAGGAGACACCGTGGGCAGCGCTGCCTTTCTGCTGGACGAGGCTGGGAGGGGACGTGGGGGCAAAGCACAGCATTCCTGGGGTGGGGCAGGGGCAGCCCCACACCTGCACCGAGGCTGTGCTCCCCTCCCTGGGGCGGGTGTAGGGTCAGGCCCCCCGAGCACGGCAGCGGCACCGGTGTCCCACACAGAGCACACTGTCCTGGAGCCGCCACACACAGGAAAACCCTCCCTGCCCCAGCCAGCTCCTGGTGGTGAGCCCCTGCCACGGGGCTGTGCCGCACGTCAGTGCTCTGACACACTGAAAGGGCTCTTTTTGCTGCAGTCTTGTGGGGAAAAGCAACAGAAATTGGTGTTAAAACATGTTTTTTAGAGTTTTTTTTTTGCTTTAAAGGCTCCTGTACAATGGGGCAATGCAGGCAGTGCTTCTTCCTGCAGAACTCGTGTGGTGTGGAGGAAAATCAGCCAGCACCAAGAGCATGAGCTGCCTGGAGGGCCCTGAGCCTCCTCTCACAAGTCACCTCAACACCCAGAGGGGACTCCAGGACTGGCTGCTCCGGATTCAGAGCATCCAAAAAAGGAAAGAGGCTGAAGCCAAGGAGCATTTGTCTTGTCCTGTGTTGCAGGAGTTAATGAACGTGGTGTTTCCAGCCTGCTCCATTCATCCAGCCTTCCCCTTGCAGGTACTAAAGAGTCACACGGGTCACATTGCTCTGGGATGTCCTCATGCCAGAGCTCCTTGGAAACTCTTTGTTCCCAAAGAGTCGTCCTCCTACCCCAACAAAATAGTGTTGGGCTTCTCTAAGTGCATCTCATAATTGTCTAGATTTATGAGGCCCCTACTGAAGAGCTGAAGACAGCATTTAGAGTCCCTCAGTTCTTGTTCTGTTTAATCCATTCCCTTTTTCCCCGGGCTGCGATTCCAGCTCAGCATGTGAAGCTCAGCCATTGCCAACAGGCTCTTTCGTTTCCAAAATGAGGCAGTTCAACATCTCTGTGAGTCTGTTCCATTCCCTCTTGTGGTCTCTTTTCACCTTTTTTACAAGTTGTTTCATTGGCAAATTAACTGCAGGCCGGACACAGATCACCACAATTCCTTTGGCCACCAAGAGTGATGTCTGCTTGCCCCCAGGATGGGCCCAGTGTCCTGACACATGCAGAAAATGTCGCCTTCTCTGAGGGCTTCTCAGCAGCACCAGTCCTACCACCTTGATCTCCACACCGTCTCCAGGGCACTCTCTGAAGGACACATTCAGGCTGAAGGTCACAAAATTTATTGATTTTGGTGAAAGGCTTGAACTTCGTCTTTGCAGCCAGAGAAATACCAAAGGCAGCAAACTGTGGGTACCCTAAGATTGGAACTTTCACCCTGAGGCTCCCATGGAGCATCTCCCCTTGGCACAGCCTGATGGTTGCACTCACTCAGTGTGTGGGTGATCCATGATCCTTCTCCAGAAAATGTTTAATTGCATTTATAAGAACAATTTAACTGAAGCAATGGGATCGATTCACCTCTGAAATGAGAATTGACAAAGGGTGTTCCCATACGTGATTCCTACTTGTGCTTGTTTCTTCTCCACTCAGCCAGTCCTGCTGCTGCAGTCCCCCTCTCTAGAGCAGAGGGATCTGCCCACCCCTCTCTGGCCCTTCAGCCACACCAAAACCCTCCCCAGCTGCAGCAAACATGGGTGGGCAGAGGCACAGGCTCTTTTGAGACCTGGGAGTGAAGGCAACTACAGCTTCTAGGGTTAGGGCCACGAGAAAAGGAGACTCAGGGGTGACCTCATCACTCCCTACAGCTCCCTGAAAGGGGCTGTACCAGGCGGGGTTGGGCTCTTTCTCCAGGCAGCACTGAGAGAATGAGAGGACACAGCCTCAAGCTGCACCAAGGGAAATACAGGTTGGTTATTAGGAAAAAGATTTTCACAGAAAGAATAATAAAATACTGGAATGATTTTCCCAGGGAGGTGGCGGAGTCACCATCCCTGGATGTGTTTAAAGAAAAACTGGATGTGGCACTGGGTGCCGTGGTTTAGTTGAGGTGTTGGGGCTGGGTTGGACTCGATGATTTTGGAGGACTCCTCCAGCCTGGTGATTCTGGGATTCTGTGAATTCTGTGAATTCTGTGAATTCTGTGAATTCTGTGACTTCTGTGACTTCTAGGCTGAGTGCCTCCAGAGAACACTGCCCCAGTAGACCATGGAGACACTCAGTGAGCCCAGCCCCTGCTCCAGGAACAGGGATGGTGACCTCAGAGCAGCAGGAGCAGCAGAAGCTGAAGCAGCCACAGAGCAGAGCTCAGCTGTCCCCTCCCCTGTCCCAGGAGGGTCCCTCCACAGATGGGGTCCCTCAGAGCCCTGCCAGCAGCTCTTGCTCTCCACTGAGACACAGCCGTCGAACAATCCCTCTCTAATTGGCATTGTTTGCTAAAATTAAACCCCTACTCAATGAAACACAGCCAGGAAGACACAGCTCCCCCAGGGCTTGGGCCCTCCCCATCCCTCAGACCGCTGCCCTGGTGCTTGGCCATGATCCCACTGCAGGAATTCCCGGGCTGGTGGTGGTGGCACGGGCAGGGACAGTCCTTCATTAACGGGATGAACCCTTGGAGACTGTGACCGCAGGTCCCCCAGGTGCCCACACGTGGGACAGCTGTCCTGGCAGGAGGAAGTGAGCACAGAGCAGCCCCTCCCTGCCCAAGGAGTGTCCCTGGGATTTGGGTCCATCCGTCACATTCCCCCACATCCCCAACAGTAAGAGCAGGGAGGAAGGCAGATAGCAAACTTTGCATGCTGAATTTTCTGAAACTAACTATAAATGGTAAAAACTCAAAGTCTTGCTTTCTCTGGAGGTTTTCAAGCAAAATAACCCCAAGAACGGCAGCTCCGACTTTTATTTGGATGAGAAAACATTCTTTTATTTTGACATCATCTTTGTCCGTTTTTATCATAGGGATTGAGTATCTTTTATCTGGACACAATGCATCAAGTTGCAGGGTGAGTCATAAAGTGAATCCATACAATGGAGCCAAGGTGCTGCTCTGGGGCGAGGGCTGGCAATGTCCAAATGTCACACTCGAGGTACGAGGCAATAAACAGCCATCTCTGCTCTCCAAGGAGCTGGGTCTGCTTCAGTAGAGGTGTCACTCCATCCCCATGAGCTGGGCATGGAGCTGAGCGCATGAGTGGACCTTTCTCACACCTACTTAATCCAGCAGGGATGCGGGGTTCGTGGATGTGCTGTGGATTCCCTTACACGCCCTGGCACATCAGCAGGTGTGGGAGCTGCTGTGGGGTGATGCTCTGTCAGCCAGGACTGAGCAGGGTTTCTATCTGAAGCACTCCCTGTGCTCAGTGTCAAACGCTCAGAGGATTAACGTGGGGGCTGGAAGGCCCCTGGACACGTCTGTGCTGCTCGTAAGGGAAGGCAGCCCGTGCACACACTGCAGGGATGTGCCAGGGATGGCAGAGGGCAGGAAGCAGCAGCCTCATTCCTTCCTGGGTTGCTTCAGACTCATGGGCCAGAGCCACCCTCAGTGACAATCGTGTCCCACACTTGTTCACCTTTTCTGGGGAGGGAGAGGGACGTGCATGAATCACTTTGGCTGTGGAGCCCTGTCGTGGAAAGCCTGTCTGACCCTCCTGTGGGCAGCAGGCACACCTCACCTCCTCCTGGCCCTGGAAGGGCTGCTGAGCCAGCTGAGGCTGAGGAGGAAGAGGCTCCCGAGACATTTCAGTGCTTCGTGTCCCTGGGCTCTCTGCACCCATCCTTTCCCACCGTGCAGGGTCCACAGCACTCACAGGCAGGACCGCCTCACGCTGCTGCTTCAGGGGAAGTGTCCCCAGCACCAGGCTGTCCTTTACCACCCCCAGAACTCTCGTACCAGGCAGAGCAGTAAGAACAAAGTGCTGATCTGACCAGGTTGTTCTGCCCAGGGCAGGCAGACACATCAAACCTGAGCCACGGGCAAGCCTTCAGACAAGCCCGTGGCTGCCTTTTCAAGGCTCAGGACTAGGAGGGGCAGCACAGCTTCCCAGAGCAGAGGGGGCTTTGTGCTGGGCACCAGCCACCCCTCCAAACACCACCATGCCAGGGACAGAGGTGGGAAGAGCCCTCCTTCCTCTCCTGGCCAGCCAGAGCTGTGCAGGAGGGGAGGTGGGCACTTACCTGCCCTGGGGGTGGCAGGAGGACCTGGCTGCTGGTGGCTGAGAGCAGCCTGGGAGTGGTGCAGGACTGACACTGTGTTCTCCACTCTCGTGCCCACCCTGTGAAGATCCACTCTGCTTCCCTTCCCTTCCAACACACCCTCGGGAAAAGGCACCTCTTCAAGGGAGAGGCTGGGAAATTTCAGCTCTGCTCTGCTCAGGTTCCCTTGCCCAGACCTTTCCAGAAAATGGGCTGTCCCAGCAGGAGGAGGTGGGCAAAAGGTGCCCATGGTGGGAAGAGGGCACCTCACCACCTCCCCCAAGCACCGACAGTTTGGATCCTACAAGCCCTGGCCAGGAAGGAGAAAGATCTGCTCTTTGTCTCCGTGCGCTGCTGTTTCCCTGGAAAACCCAACCATCAGTCACGCAGCAGAGGAGCGCAGCAGAAAACAAAATTACTTGTTTTTAACTACAAGCTGATCCACCCAGCTGTGCCTGGGCTGGGGGCTCCCAGGGCAGGAGGGGTTCAGTAATGGATGGGGTTAGGGTGGAAATGTGTTCTGATCTAAAAGCTGGTTTGGGGGCAGATGCCAGGGAGCTCCCTTCGGCTGCTGAACGGGAAGAGGATCACAGGGGACACAGGGAGCCAGAGCTGTGGGTGCTCCCCAAGGGCCCAGGGTGAGCAGCACTGACTGCAGGAGCCACAGCCCCGCTCACCCCAGGGGAGAGATTTCCTCCTGTCAGGGACACTGAACCCGGGATCTCCTGCACCTCTGGAGGACACAGTGTGACTCAGCTTTTACCCACTCTCTTCTCAGCAGAAGGGGTCTCCTGCTGCCTTGCCCAGTCCCTCTCCCCACTCCTCCAAAGCTGTTGGATTAAGATTCAAAGGTGAAAGCACAGCAGGAAATGCTCTGATACCAAGAGCCGGACCAGCCGAGGAATGTTACAGGATTTTTCCGTGGCTGTTTCTTCTCAAGCATGTACACAAGCAGCAGCGCTGGGTTATGCAACTTTGCCTCGGTGCCTTTAGCTGCTCCAGGCAGGGAGAAGCGGGAGTTATTCAGAATACCCCCTCCCTAAATCAAGCAGAGAAATGGGGACTGGCACGAGCAGCGGGACTTGCAAACGATGTCGATTCCAAATGTTCCCTCTAATTAGTACAACACAGCATCTTTCCAAGAACAAGGGAAGCTCTGAAAGGCCGTGGCAGCGTAACAACACGCGGCCTGATGGAAGCGGGTGTCCTGAGGGTGGGTGGCCGAGCCCTTGTGGATGTGGCCTGGCTTGGCTCACAGCACAGCCTGACCACAGGGCTGGAAAACCACTCTCATAAATGCACCCTTCAGTAGCCTGATACATTTGGATTTGCTTTCCCTGGGGAGGCAGCTCCTCTAAAGCTTCCCACAGACGGTGTCCTTCCACCCCTGTGCTCCAGGGGCACCCACTGCCCTCAGCTGCTCCTCGGACCCTCCACAGCTGCAGGACACAGCCATGGTGCCACACGACCTGCAGGACACCTCGGCATGAGGCTGGAATAAAAGGGCACGGAGAGAAGGAGTCTTCACAGCTCCTTCCCACCTACCGTATGTTCAGAACCAGGCAAAAGTTTGTCCTTCAGCTTTAGATCTCTGCTTTCCTGCCTGGCTGGGTTGTGGGAGGCAGGAGCCTACCTGGATCTCTTAGTTCTGGTATTGGTGATCTGCCCAATTTCTGCGACATTTGTGAGCTCAGACATGGCCTCAGCTGGATGCCCTCCTCCAGTTAGGAGGGGAAGGAAGCTGCTGAGTGCACCAAATACCTCCTCTCTGAAAACTCAGAGAGTCTGCAGAGGGTGCAGCCCAGTGTGGGTGTTTGGTGGAAGAGCTGTGCCTGCAGCACTCTTCACTCTGCTCAGTAACACTGACACCCCTCATCCTGGAAAGCATCACAGCACCTTGGAGCCACCAGGCTTGCAAAGCTCCTGAGAGAACGCTGCCCACGCGTGCTGCAGCTCCCAGAGCCCCAGGCAGGAGTGGGACCCTGGCTCCCCGGGGTTTCTGCTTGGGGAGATGAGTGCCAGCAGCTTCTGGCCCAGGGGCAGAGCTCTGCCAGTGCTCCTGCACGAGCTGTGCCCGAGCTCGGGCACCTCCGGGTGGCACCAGGCACGTGAGGCAGGAGAGCTCTGCAGCACAGTCCCCGCTTTGCTGCTTCCATCAGCCTCCTCCAGCCTCCTCCCGCAACTCCCCAGCATCCTGCAGCTCACATGGCCACAATTCAGTGCTGGCTCTGGGCCACCTGCCTCAGCTGAGTCGTTGGAGAAAGGACTCAAAAACAAGCCAGGGAGGAACCATGGAGAGAGGTGAGTCACCTTTGGGCATGTGGCAGGAGCCCCTGGGCTGTGGTCACGTTTTCAGGAGGGTGCTGCTCACCCTAAAAATGGTGTGGCAAAGTCTTTCCCAAGCCGAGGGGAGGTCCCCCAGCACATACCATACCCCCAGCCATGACTGAAGGCTTCTCCCCGGCACGAGGAAGAGAAAGTGTATTCCCACGTTTCTCAGGAAAGCACAACTCCAGGCAGGTCAGAGAGATCTGGGATCTCCAGCGGGACCTTGATGGGATGTGCCAAGCAGGAGTGAACAGCACTTGCTGGGATCCAGGGGGGGTTTTGGCACAGGGCAAAGTTTACTCTGCCACTCTCAGGTGAAAACTGCAGCCTGTCCAGGGCAGGGGCAAAAGGTGATCTGAAAAATTAGGAAGGAGAAGCAGCACAGTGATCAGGGTGCTGTAAAGTCCCAGAGCATTCTGCACACAGCACCGACATTCTGCCAGGCACCAAGCGGTGCTGCCCAAGAGCTCAGAGAGAGGTGGGATGGAAAAAAAGCATTTCAGGGAGGCTCAGGTAGCTTCTGCATCACCTCCTAGATGTGATGGCCCTTGAAAAGCCATCCCCTCTTTCCAACACAGCCTGTTCCAGGCCAGCCTGAGGGAGGAACAGAGAAAGCTGAAACCCCACTGAAATCGCAGGAGGTCCCTTGTGGTTCCTGGCTCGAGCCGATGCGGATCCATTTCAGCTGAATGCAGGATTATCTTGACAGCTTGAAAGCTATTCTTAACCACAGCTCGTGCCCAACGCCCCACACAGCTGGGGGAGGCACCGTAAATCAGCGCTCGGTGGACACGGGAAACCAAAAAAGTGAGGGGAGATAAGGGGCCGTGACAGAGGCGTGACGCACTTTGACAAATGAGATGGCAGCCCCAGGCCTCAGTATTGCAGCCACGTGAGTCAGGGGGGAAGGCAAAGGTCTGGAAAAATGGATGGTTCAGCGAGCTCGGCCTTGCTACCACATCCTCTGGCACCTCACAATTCCTCCTGGAGTTAGGGGCTGCTGGACAAGAGCTGCAGTGCCAGAACCAGAGAGGCTGCTGGGGCCAGAGTCAACTCGTCCCAGACTGAGAAGAAACAACAACTCCAAGGAGCGAGGCAGAAGAGCTCCAGGCAGAGCACAGGTTATTCCCAAGACACCTTCTAGGCAGCAGTGGGAATCTCAGGGTGGGCTCCAAACCTTCCTGTCACGGTATGACACGGAATAGACCGACTCCATAGAGCTGTCAGCAGTGAAAGAAGGCTTTATTTACAATCCCAGCAGTTTCTTTTAGAACACGCTGTGTAAAAAGGTCTGTTATTGCTCCATGGGACTGACACTGCTCTCCATTGGTTCAGGAATAGGAAACAACCCCTGGGACAGTTGTTCTGGCAAAGGGAACACTGTTTGCTGAGCCTGTGCTGAGAAACGGAGAGAGATGTTTTGAAAAGAGAAACTGTTGGCAGCTTTCCCTTGGGAAAGGAGCCGGCAATGGGTGGAAAGCTGAAATTCAGGGTCAGAAATGTCGAGCCCACACCTTCCTGATGATCTGCACTCCCCAAAGGCAGCAAACGTACATCAGCTCAGGTGCAAGCAAGTCCCTCATCCCGTTCCTTGTTTCAGCCTGGTTCTTGCTAACATGCAGCTTTCCCATGGCCCCGTCCCTGGGGAAAAAGCAAAATGCTGCTGATAATGCAGGAGGAGCAATGGCTCTGCTCTGCAGGGACTGGGAGGCAAGAGAGGAGGAGAAAACAGGCAAACTCCGACCCCTCACAGCATGTTTGATCCTGTCTTCCCTCCTTCTCCTCTGCTCAGCCACCAGGATTCCCTTTCCTTTCCACCTCTGCAGCTCCGGGCACAAGAGGGGAGGGGGCAAGAAAAAACCTGGTGAGGAAGCAGAGTAGATGCAGCATTCTGCTGGAAAACTGGCCAGGATGTGGGGTTGGGGAGCAGCTGGGAACTTGGAATCCTCTGGGAACCACTACAAACCCTGCAGAGACACCCTCATGTCCCTCAGGAATTAAGGATGTGTGGGGGGGCCCAGAGGCATCCAGGAAGAAATTGGCCCCCATCACGGGATCTATAAACCTGCAGAATTCCCAGTGTGACATTTCGGGAGGCGAAAAAGTGTTTGAGTCCGCAAGGCTGCCCATGCAATGACCTGAATGATTTGCCTGTGGGGTGTGCACCCTAGATCAGGTTTGTATTTTCCTCACCTCACTGACAGCAGCCCTGTCAGCAGCAGTGCCTGGGCTGGAGACAGCTCTGATGGCTGCTGGTGACAACAGCCAGGAAGTCCCAGCCTTGGCAGGGCCGGTCCTCCCTCAGGTCAGCTTGGGACCAGCCCTGCAAACCAGAAATGGCCTTTAAATGGCCAGTTTTGAAGGTGCCAGCATCCAACCCCTCCGCTTCTCTTAATTTTTTGCCTTCTTGCCAGTCCTCTTGCTTTACAGACAGGACATATCACTTCTTCTAATTAGCTCAAGGACTCCCTGGCCAGGACCCGTGTGAGCGTTTGGCCATTAATAACACACATGGTTCCATATCTGAACCAGTGTCCATCTCCCTCCCTCACAGCTCCCTCCCCTTCAGGTGAGGCTCTGCCAGAAAAGATTTGGGATCTGTGGCAAACTCCAAGGCTCAGGAGAGTCTTTGGCCTCCTCCACTGATCTCCAGCCCCAACAGAGTGACTATTTGCCTGCTCAGAGCAAGTTTATCCTGGAAGCCCTCACTGATACTCAGCCACGTTCGTCACTTGAGTCTCTGCAGACCCTCTGCCAGCTCAGGTGGGGTTTCTCACTTCGCCCTTTTCCCCCCAGCTCCCAGCTCTGCTCGGGCCAGCCCTGAGAGATGCCTGGCTCCAAGCCACACATCAAGGGCTGGTATCAGATCTGGAGCACAGAGTCTCTTTTTTTATGGGGAGAAGTTTGGCAGCAGCGGGTCCACTCTAGCTGACTGCTGAAACCTCTCCTCCTCCCGTCTGGTTTTCCCAGCGCCTCGTTGCACCAGGATGCCAAACCAAGCCAGAGGCACCTCCTGGGGACATTTCACTCCAGGCCACGCTCTTTGACCCCGTGTGAGAAGAACAGCCCCCCACATCCTGCACCTGCAGGACACATCCTACTGCAGGCTCCAGGTCCTGCCCATGCCCTTCTCCTTCTCATTGTCATTCAGGCTGTGTAGGAGCGGCTCTGTTCTGGGGATCAATGAAATTGGCATATTCACCCTTTTTTTTGGAATTGCAAGCTTGGTACTCATAGCTTCAGAAAGTCAGATGAGCACATGGAGATGTCCTGCTAGAGGAACGTTCCCTTCACCTTTCTTTTTTAATGTTCCAAGAAGATTTTTTTTTCTTTTTTAATCAGTACAAAAATCAGACAAAAGCCACACTGTGCTGCAGAACTGAAAGTACATCCCAATAATTCAGAGTAAAATACAAGACAGGAGCACTTACTCCCCAAACAGCCATTTAAGCAAAAGGAATTCCTGGTTAAAATCCTAAAAGACCTGGCCAATGCTGAGGATACACACAGTTCCAAATGAGCCCGGCGGTACCTTAACACACTCCTAAGCAGGAGGCTGAGAAAGCATTTAAAGGATTAATGGCATCTTTCTGATCCTTTTTCCACTGCCTGTGGTGGGGGGTTGCAACTAGAGGGTCTTTAAGGTCCCTTCCAACCCAGTGTCTGCAGGGGATGAATTCCCCTTGGAGTTTATCTCCGCAGGGAGGGGTGCCCTGTCCACGTGGCCTCACAAGCTTGGACAACAAGGACATTTTGGAGAGTTCCGGGGTAGGGCTGGCCAAGAGACAGCCCTGCACTTGTGCTTGGAGCAGGCTGGTGGCCCAGTATGAAGAATCACAGAATAGAATCACAGAATCATGGAAGCTCCTGAGTTGGGAGGGACCCACCAGGATCAACCAGTGCAGCTCCTGTCCCTGCCCAGACCCCCCAACAATCCCACCCTGGGCATCCCTGGAGTGCTGTCCAAGCTCTCCAGGAGATCTGGGGCCATTCCCATTCCCTGGGGAGCCTGGGCAGTGCCAGCACTGCTGGGGGAAGGAGCTTTCCTGATCTCCATCCCCAAGCCCCTGGCACAGCTCCAGCCATTCCCTGGCTCCTGTCCCTGTCACAGAGACCAGACCTGTTCCTCATGAGGAGCTGCAGCCCCTGCAGGGCTCTGCCCTCATCTCTGCTCCAGCTGAACCAGCCCAGCTCCCTCAGCCTCCAAACCCTTCACCATCCTCCTCACCCCAAATGCCTGGTGTCACGCACTGTCAGCCTGCTCTGCCCAGCTGCTTTTAGTGTGCAGAAGGGCCTGTTGGCCACATCCCTGGTGCTCTGGGCAGCCACCCTCAGCCTCCAGCAGCCCTTGGAGCAGCAGCAGCTCCGAGGGGTCCCAGATGGCCCAAGGGTGGCCATCAGCGCCTCCTGCCAGGGGTGTCCTGAGCTGTCCCCAGGAGCCAGGGGTGGGCTGGGGAGCCCATTCCCAGCTCTGTGCACTGAGCAGGGCATGCTGGCCCACGGAAAGGGCTGGCCCACGGGAAGGGCTGGCCCACGAGTGCGTCCTGCTGATGTTTTGTCTCCCGAGGGGTCAGGCAGCCCCAGGAGCTGTCAGGGGCTCTCCGTGCCAGCAGGCTCCGTGTGAGGCCGCGGCGTGCTTGCACAACACAGCAGAAAGTGATTTTTACACTTGACAACAATGAAGTATTCTTGTGCTTAACAACAAGCATGCTCTCCTTAGGCCGGTTGCCTTTTGGAAAAGCCCTTAAATCCATCGGTGCCATCCCGCTCTCCCAGGGGGGGCCAGTGACAATCTGCCTGTGCGCTGCTGCTGCCTGGGGGGGATGTTCTGGGGACAGCTGCTCACGTCCTGGGGGACAGCAGACACCCCAAGCTGCACGGGAGGAAGGAGGGTGGGAATGCAAGCCAAGAGCTGTGGCTTCGGCTCGCTGATGGGGCGAAAGGCGGGGAGGGCTTGGGAATGGGAGGAGGATGAGCTGCAGCAAGGCAAGCCCTGGGCTCAGGCAGATCCTCAGGGGTCTCCACCCAGGTCTGGGTACAGGGAAGGGTCTCAGGGCTGTCCCGGCAGGGCCAGGGGCAGCCTGGCACCCTGTCCCTCACCCCAGAGCAGCTGTGTCACCAGAGGGCAGCTGCAGTGGGCGGGATGGGGCTCCTGCTACCAGCTGGGGCTCCCTCCCTGCAGCCAGCCCGAGACTCACCCTAAAGCAGCAACCTGGGCTCAGTCCCAGCCCATCCCGGGGGTACTGCTCTCCCAGGGGTGCTGCCATGAGTTGGGAGTGCAAACCACACCGTGCTGACTTCCAAAGAGAATTGTGAGTGTTCCGTTTTCTTTCCCTTTCCAGTATGACCACAGAGCTCCACAGACCTCCTGAATGGGGAGCTGGCTGTGTTTGCTGTCCTTCAAACCAATCTCTACCATTGGAAACATCACTGGAAAGCTGATTTGGCAGAATTTCATCGTGAGCTGCCAGTCTGGAGATGCCAGGTGTATTTGGCAACGTCTCGTACAGCTGTGCATGGTTCCCACCTTCCAGGAAACACACCCTGGGGAACACTGCTGAGAGAGCCAGGCACCACCAGAAACTCATCCAGGACAAAAGCTCAACACAACCTAAGAGCCATTCCAAATATTTGTTTAAAAAAAAAGTGAAAAGAAATTACATACGAGGAATTTCGGTCTGAATCAAACTGTACATCATCATTTCTCACCATCCTTTTAAAGGTCTGTTGGTTTCCAATTAAGAATGCCACTGATAAACCACTTGCACTCAAACAAAGCGATAAAGCTTTGATCCTGGCACCTGCATTCGCTTGACTGGTTTTTCCCCCGCAAGAACAGACCTTTTTCTGTACAGAGCAGCCATTTCAGTGAAGCCCTCTCGTTCAGCAGAAAAGCTCCTGGGCTGAGAGGCAGAGGAAGAAGAGGAGGCTGAGGATCAAGCCGTGCAGCCCAGGAAGAGAGGATCTCTCAGCTGGTGCCCTGGCTGTCCCAGGCTGGATGTGGCAGGACCTCTGTTCCCCCGTCCCTCTCTCAGTCCAGCCCAGCCAGGGTCAGGCTGTGCCCTCCCAGGGCTGTGCCCAGGGGCACACGGGGCTGCTGTGGCCCTGGGGGAAGGCTGACTGCTAGCAGAGGGCCCTGGGGGCTCCAGGCATCTCTCCCATGGCATAGGGTGGGGTCACGGGCATCTCACTCTCTCCCCAGGAAAAGGAAACCCGTGACACACCGTGCTGCCGGGAGAAAGGCTGGGTGTCTCACAGCTGGGGAAACCGTGCTGCCTCCTGTCCTGGGGGTGCCACACTCTCCCTGCCAGGGTCCCAGGGCTCCTGTCTCATGTGAAGCCTGGTGACCGTCCTGCACTGCCCTGTCACAGGCAGTGCCACAGCTGGAGCCGCGTTCCTGGGGACAGAGCCCGTTCCAAGTCACCTCTCCATCCTCACGCTGCCGGGTCCTGCTCTGCTCAGGCGTTTGCCAAAGGAGCTCAGGACAGAGCTCTCAGGCACCTAGTGGGACTCTTGTGACTGTCCTGTGTAGGGTCAGAAGCTGGGCATCGATGACTCTCGTGGGCCCCTTCCAGCTCAGGATATTCTGCAATTCTGCGATTCTGTGAAATGCTCGTTGGTGGTGTTTGCACTCATTCACTCACTGCGCCCCGTGGAGGTCTGTGTGTGTCAAACTGGCCCAGCAAAGTGAGGGATGAGCTCATGGGATCTGCCATGACATCACGGGGCACGGCACCCCAGCACCCTGGAGGTGCACGTGGGTTGGAAATGTCTGGCCTGTACATGACAGAACCTTCCTGCACGGGACTGAAAACATTTATTCTGGAAGGGTCTGGATGCTCGTGGCTAAAAGCAATAAATACGGATTTAATTTCATAGTTAATACCCTGTCCAGGGTAAAATGCTCATTTTTAATATCGTTGCCTGCGATCTGACATTACCAACGAGATGTTGCAATGCAATCTCTGAGTCATTGCGCAGCAGATAATGGTATTTTCTTGAGTTCAATCTGGAGGAGTTGGCCCCATTTATCAAGCTCGGAAAAAAAAACGATGCCAAAGAGTCTGCCAGAGAGTCTGTCTGGCCTGTGCTGCACACGAGTTACGTGACCCAGGGCTGCGAGGAGAGGGGGAGAGAGGGAGCAGACCTGGATGTCGCCATGGGGGATCTCCTGGGAGTGTGTCTCACACTCTCCTTCCTCAGGGTCAGCCAAGAGACTCCGGAGTTTGGGGTACGAGGGAGTCAGGAGTGACCAGGGCGCTCCAGCTCTGCCTTTGCTTTTAGGCTGCCCCAAGGGAGCTGCTGTCCCCCAGCATGAGCAGGCACAGCTTGAGTTTGGGGAGTCCCTGTGGCATGGAGGTGATGCCTTGGGAAGGCAGACCTGGAACAGAGACTGGACAGAGCCGGAGAATAAAGCAGGTATTTATTGAAAGGCCTTTAAGGTTCACCTCGGGCAGGACAAGAGTCTGGCCAGGGCTACACCCAAGGTGGACCCAAAATGGTCACAAAATGGACAAACAGTCATGAGGTCTCACACTTCGATAAGTTTTGGTCCATTTGCATATTGGGGTTAAATTGTCTAGTTGCAGCTTCAGATTATAAAGTCTCATCCTTATTCCTCCCTCCAGCCCACCCTTGTTTGTGCTTTGGGGCCTGAAAACTTGTAACAGTTGTCCTTGGTCTCCATGTGGGAAAGGATTTGTTTTGTGTCCCTGCTGTGTGCAGAGCTGAGTGACACTGAGTGTGAGCTCAGAGCTGCACCCTGGGCAGCACAGAACCTGAAATACATGAAAGCTCAAACTGAAGGCATCAGAGGAAGTGGCCAATGTGAGAGGATCCCTCAGGACTGTCCACCACCAGGGCTGGGAGCCCCACCGCTGCTGAGCCCAGGGCCAGGGTGGGGACAACAACACTTGGCAAGGCGGCTGAGGAAGGAATGTCCATTATGGACAGGTCAATAAAATCTCCCAGGCAAGGACTGGGGCAGGGAAGCCATGAGGAAGCATCCCCCAAGAAATCCTGCCCTTAGAAGGGTGTGTACAGCTTGTAGGTCTCCCAGGGGAGGAAGCAGAAAAAGAGAAGGATGGGAGCTGGAGGAGAAGCTTGCCTGGGCTGCCTTGGGCTGCAAGAGCTTTAAAGGAGCTTGAAAGATCTGGAGAAAACCAGGTGCAATCCTACAATATTGGGCTTTACTTTCTGCAGGCAAGCGGGAGCGGCTGCAG
>WBMY01001524.1:68989-82868 GCA_013397315.1 Donacobius atricapilla
AAAAAAAAAAAGAAATCACATGAAGGACAAAATCCATTCTGCCGTTAAAAGGATTGGAAGACTGTAAAGAGAAAGAAAGTTCTGGAGACTGGTCCGGAGTGCCACAGGTGCTGAGCATGAGAGGCCGCGCCGGAGTGACAGCTCAGAGGGCTCAGGAGAGTGTGGCTGGCTGTGCAAAGGCACCTGCTGGTCCTTCATCCCACACCTGCCAGCCCCAAGGGCTGCTCCAGGAATCACAGCCTGCTGGCTGATTGTGGGCCTGATATTCCTGAGTCTGAGAGATTTTAGCCTGCTGGCTGCTGCTAACTTTTCCCAAGGAAAAAATACCTCGAGAAAGCTTCTTCTCCAAACAATCTTGGTAAACAACTAATCCATTCTCAAAACAATCTTTTCTCTACATAAAGTGTTACCTTTCTAGTTCTGTTCCTCTATTTTAACCGATGGGATTAAAGAGGTGTCATTCCTATTCACCAATCATGTTAAGTCTGTATCGAAACACCTTATAAAAGGTAGTAAGAATTAGACAATAAAGCCTTCTCATGTTCTTGCCTTCTAAAAATCATTCATTTTGTCGTGTCCTACAACAACAGGTGATGAGCAAATGTCCCACCAAAACCAATCCTCCTGGGGAGACTGGCTGCTCCCCACAAGGCAGAGCTCTGTCTGGGGGGAGACACAACCCACAGCACCAGCACCAGCCCAGTGTCACGGTAGGACACAAAATAGACTGACTCCACAGAGTTGTCAGAAGAGAAAGAAGGCTTTATTTACAATCCCAACAGTTTCTTTTAGAATACGCTGTGTAAAAAGGTCTATTATTGCTCCATGGCACTGACACTGCTCTCCATTGGTTCAGGAATAGGAAACAACCCCTGGGACAGTTGTTCTGGCAAAGGGAACACTGTTTGCTGAGCCTGTGCTGAGAAACGGAGAGAGATGTTTTGGAAAGAGAAACTGTTGGCAGCTTTCCCTTGGGAAAGGAGCTGGCAATGATCAGCGAGCTGAAATTCAGGCTCAGAAATATTGAGCCCACAGCCCAGAGCCACTGCCATCCCTGCAGAGCATCCCCAGACCCCGCAGTGCTGTGAGGGGACACACAGCCCCGTCCTGAGGCTGCTTGTGGCTGTCACACTGTCACAATAGGGTTCAGAGCCAGGAAATCCCTGGGGACAGCTGATAAGCCCTCAGCATCTGTTCCAAAAATGTCCGTGCAAGCAGGGTGAATTTTCTGGCTTGAGGTTGGGCCATAAATCAGCGTGAGTCAGAAAAGCCCCCTGACAGTGTGTGCCCTTCCCTGGCGCCTTCTGCAGGGCACTGCCAACAGCCCCGGTTGTGACTGCCTTGTGCCTGGGTGTCACGGTAGGACACAAAACAGATTGACTCCGTAGAGCTGTCAGCAGAGAAAGAAGGCTTTATTTACAATCCCAACAGTTTCTTTTAGAACACGCTGTGTAAAAAGGTCTATTATTGCTCCATGGCACTGACACTGCTCTCCATTGGTTCAGGAATAGGAAACAACCCCTGGGACAGTTGTTCTGGCAAAGGGAACACTGTTTGCTGAACCTGTGCTGAGACACGGAGAGAGATGTTTTGGAAAGAGAAACTGTTGGCAGCTTTCCCTTGGGAAAGGAGCCGGCAATGGTTAGCAAGCTGAAATTCAGGCTCAGAAATGTCAAGCCCACACCTGGGAGATGGACACAGGCAGGGCCAGAGGATCCTGAAGGAACCTGGCAGTTCTGGTTCAGTCTCAGCCTGGCTCCTCATGCTGAGGGTGGGCTGGGCCTTTGAGGAGAGCGTGGCAAGGAGGCTGCAGGGGGTTTGGGGGCTGTTCCCCGAGCACGAGCCCGTCTGTGCAGTGAGAGCCCTGTGGGGGCCAGGGAAGGGCAGGGAGGGCAGGGCTGCTGCTCCTGGGGCACGCACTGGGCTGGGGAGGTCCGGCTCTGTGAGGGAGCAGGGGAACAGGCTGGCAGAGGAGCCTGGAGCCTCCTGCCACTGCTCTGGTGGGTGTAGGGGTCTGTGCTGCGTCTCTGAACCACCCACCCTCCGTGGGGCTGTCTTGGTGGGCCCACAGCTGAGCTGGCACCATGAGGGATTGTTGGATCTAATCTCCAATAACAGGGTGACCGAGAGGCGTTCCAGGAGATTTTTATTTCATTGTCAGTCTCAGGGAAGGTGCAGACATAAAAAATGGTAAAACTCACGCCATAACAACAGAAGCCAAAATTCTCTTTGTTACGAGGCCTTTTAAAAGATTTTTGGCCACTAGGCTAATGCTAAAAGTTTACAAGCATCTACTTAAGCCAGTCACTAAACACTGCACATACACCTTACAGCAAACAATAGCTGCTTGTTCTGTATTTTTTGCAGCTCAGAAACTTCCTGTGCTCCAAATATTTCAAGGCCTAAAAATCAACTCTGTTTCAAACCCCTATCTATGTAAACCTATTGCAACGCTGTGAAAATCCTTTTTCAGTTCCCACAAGTGACGTCCCCACCGTGCACGAGGGGACAGCACTGGGCTCCCCCCAGAGCAGGGGACACCTGCAGACTGGGCCCAACAGCCAGCCCCTGATGGGGGACACTCACAACCAGCCTGCTGGGGGCTCAGAGGTGAGGAGGTGACAATAACCCTGCCAAAAATGTGTCCCAGTGTGATGGAGGACACTCACAACCAGCCTGCCTGGGGCTCAGAGGTGGGCAGGTGACAATAACCCTGCCACAAATGTGTCCCAGTGTGATGGAGGACACTCACAACCAGCCTGCTGAGGGCTCAGAGGTGAGGAGGTGACAATAGCCCTGCCACAAATGTGTCACATCTGGCAGAACATCCTGGCAGGTCCCTGCCCTCCAGCTCAGGGGTTTTGTCCTGGTCCAAGGCACCCCTGAGCCTGGGAGCAGGGCTGGATCTCTGTCATCTAAACCCCAGTGCAGGAGCTGAGCTCCTCCCCAGTATCAGGCAAGAGGGCCGAGAAATAAAGCAGGTACATTCCAGGAATGCTGCAGCAGCAAACACTGCATGAATCACGTCGGGCTGCGACTTCTTCCCAAAAAAAACACGCTTGGGGTGGGCATCCCACCTTTGGAGCTCGGCCTTTCCAGCACAGCCAGGTCCTGCACGGCAGGGGTGGTGAGGAGTGGGACAGCCACCAGGCACAGGGAGGTTTGATGCAGCCCTGAGGGGTGGAAGAGCCACACAATGTCCCCTGGCCTGTGTCCCTCCCCTCTCTGCACCCTCAGCCGTGAAAACCCAACTCCACTGGGCTGGCACAGGACACTGCTCCTGCCACAGCACCCAGACCTCCCCTCTGCTCCTCTGGAATGTCTCTCCCTGAGTTCCAGTGGGGTTTAATACGGGCACATGGAAAATGGAGTGACCCTGGAGAAAAGCAGCAGGGGACAAAGCTGCAGGAAGGCACACCGTGAAAACTGATGGAGTTGGAGCGTCCAGCCTGGCACTGGCTTGGAAAACAAATCGAGGAGAGGGAGACATCAGAACGAGGGAAATCATTGCCTACACTACAGGAGGGATGCTGGAAAATGGGAATGGGGTCAGAGAAGAGCTGCAGGGACGACTGAGAGACAAAAAACCTGGGGAACTCCAGTACCATGGAAGGCAGGAGAAGCCCAACCACTTTTCCCAAAGCAGGGCACAAGTTAAACAAGCCTTGGTCCCACTCAGCCAGCACCTGCTGGGCAGCCCAAATGGAGCTCCAGCCGATCCAGACCGGGAAAGCAAAGCGCCTGATGCAAACTGTGTGCCTGGTCCAGACCAGCCCTGATATGCAGACAGCAGCTCCCTCAGCTGGGTCACCCAGCTCTGCTCTGCCCAGGGGGGACCGTCACCCACGGAGCAGGCTGGCCTCCACACACAGAAACCACGGCATGGTTCTCCTGCCTCCCTGAGCCTTTCTGGGAGCAGGCCCCAGCTTTGGAGCTGGAAAAAACGGCACCAGGGGCTCAGGCAGAGCAGTGAGGAGGGCGAGATTCTCCACGGGGACGGGGATGAGCGCAGGAGAGCCCATCTCCTTCCTCTCCACAGGGCCCGTGCCAGCTCGGTGAGGTCTCTGCCGCTCTGCTCTTGGCTGTCAGGCTCCTCACAAACACCAGCGCCTGCACAGCGGGACGGGGCCGGCCTGGCCAGCCTCCAGCGCTGGCTGCCATCAGACGGGAAATAAGGGAATTGGAGCGGGACCACAGCGACCACCAAGCAGCCAGCACGGGCAGCCGCCCTCTGCCAGGCAGGAGCAGGCAGCAGCACCTCGCCCGGGCAGCCGGGGAGCAGCTGGAGCGTGCCCAGAGGAGGATGAGGGTGGGAGGAAGCCCCATGTGCCTCGCCCTCCCTCGGATGCTGCCGGGCGGCGAGGCAGGCAGGAGTCCCGGGATGCTGCATGGCAGACAGCGCAGCCGCGCAGGACGGAGGTTTCTGCCGGTTACATGTTTTATGAAAAGCTGCTGGCAAAAATGCGCATTTTCTTTGGCCGCGTTCTGCATGGATTTGGCAAAAAATGTAACGCTAGTGTCTCCCCTCGAGAGAACTTTATTGAGTGGAACAAAGTCGGATATTTTTAGCTACCCATTGTTAGCTGAAGAACAAAGCCATAACTAAGATATTTTGTCTCTTACACTGAAACGGGACTATGAGACAAATCCATGTACAGTCATATGTGGCTGCCCATTCAGATGGAGCACGAGAGGGAAACTATTTTTAGCCTGAACACTCCACACAACAACCGCATTTCCCTTCCCCTCCGAGCTCTGGACCACCAGAATACACAGGCAGCCCCAGAGAGAGCAGCATCGGACAGGGGGACCTGGGGTCACCGCCTGCTGCTGTCCCTGCGGCCATCTGACAAATGACATTTAGAGGAGAGATCGGCTCAGGCGATCCTAAAAAAAAAAGGCGCTTTCATTTCTCTGCCTTTTGGGGTGTTCCCTCCTCCCCGCCCCGCTCAGAGCTGAAATGATGAGAGGCAACAAGAAAAAAAAAAGCAGGATGCTGACGGCTCTCGGCGGAGCAGCGCGGAGCCTGAACCCTCCCCTTTTCCCAAAACACTCCTGCACGCCCCGGGGGCCGCTCGGACGAGGAGAGAGGATGCTCACAGGCAGCACCGTGCGGGGAACGGAGCCGGCACAGCCCTGGCAGCGCTGCCGCCCTCCCCGAGCCCTCCGTGCTGGAAATGTCCCGGCTGCGGCTGCCAAGGCGGCGCTTTCGAAAGCTTTAACCCCGAGACACGGGAGAGCCCAGCACGAGGCTGACAAAGCTCCGCACATGACACCAGTGCCTTCGCACTGGCAGCGTTTCGCGAAGTGTCCGTGTGATAGAAACAAAGTGGTCCCTAAACGCCCCGGGTTTGTGTCCGTGTGATAGAAACAAAGCGGTCCCTAAACGCCCCGGGTTTGNAAGCGGTCCCTAAACGCCACGGGTTTGTGTCCGTGTGATAGAAACAAAGCGGTCCCTAAACGCCCCGGGTTTGTGTCCGTGTGATAGAAACAAAGCGGTCCCTAAACGCCCCGGGTTTCTGTGCGTGAGAGACGCCGGGAGCTTCTCCCGAGCGGTTTTTTGTGGGTTGCAGCGGCGAGTCGCTGAGAAGTCGCATTAAACACTGAGCATTCGGCGCGGCCAGCGTGACCCTCCGCAGTTAAGGGAGCCGTGACACGCTCGAGGAGTGAAAGCAGGGTGCCAGCGCCCAGCTGAGCTGCGGGGGGGGTCACCCACCGTGTCAGCTGGGCTGGGGGCAGCGCAGAAACCACCAGAGCAGCGTCCCGATGGCCGCAGCACAGCGGGAAACTCTGGGAAGCTCAGCGGCCCCCCAGTAGCATCCTCCCGGGGCACCGCAGCGCCTCTCCCTGCCAGGAGGCTCCGGAGCGCCACAGGCACCTTGTGCCCGCTCCCGGAGAAGTGTCAGGCTCCTCGGACTGCTCTCTGCAATCCACCACCTGCCAGGTGCCTCTGACACGGCACAAAACCCCGGGAGCAGCAGCAGCGGCGGCGGTGCCCGGCTGTGCTTGTCTCCCTCAAGCTGTCACCGCACGCCGGCGCCGTGTGTCACCGCCACCAACGCGGCCAGAGGACAGGACAACACGAATTAATAGGAAGCGTTAATTACCTGTGGGCTTTTCGGCCGGGCTAGAGCGTCCTGGAGGAGGAGATGCTGCTCTGCCACTCCTCGCCTGCTCCGCGGGTTAGGGCTGCTTTGACCAGGGAGCACTGATTGTGTTTTATAAACTTGAAGCACAGTAAGAACCGGTTTAAAATAGAGTGAACGGAGCTGGTGCGGGTGGAATTAGACAAACTCCGCGAGCTGCTTTTCCAAAAATAAATTAACTTCTTGCAGCCCGCGGAGCAGGGGCGGGGGACGGGGCCTCCCGGGAGAGCTGCCCGAGCGCCTCTGCCGCCGCTGTCCCTCTGCTGGCACAGCCCCGGGGCTGGGGCTGCCCCAGCCGGGCCACGCTCCGTCCCGGGGCTGCATGGGGAGGGGGCAGCACCCCCCCAGTCCCTCTGCACCCCAGTAAAGTGGCTGTGCACTGGCAGAGGGGAGCAGAGGCACCTGAGGGAGTCGCGCCCTGCCAGCGAGGAGTGGGGAAGGATCCCAGCTAAAGGTGGGAAATATGGGGCAGTCCCTGCCAGACTCGTTGCCTCCGCTTGTGCTGGGCATTTCTTTCAGCCCCGGGTGAGCAGGAACTGGTCTCCTTGGCGCTGCAAAGTGCTGGTGCTCGGATGAAACTGGGAGTGCTGGCTGTGGTGAGCTGAAGGAGGGGGCACAGACAACCACAGGAAAGTTTGGAAGTGTCAGAAAGGACCTTAAAGATCATCCCACCCCTTACCATGGGCAGGGACACCTTCCACTGTCCCAGGCTGCTCCCAGCCCCAGTGTCCAGCCTGGCCTTGGGCACTGCCAGGGATCCAGGGGCACCCTGTGCCAGGGCCTGCCCACCCTCCAGGGAACAATTCCTGCCCAGTCTCCCATCCAGCCCTGCCCTCTGGCAGTGGGAAGCCATTCCCTGTGTCCTGTCCCTCCAGGCTCTTGTCCCAAGTCTCTCTCCAGCTCTCCTGGAGCCCCTTCAGTCCCTGGAAGTGGCTTTAAGGTCTCCCTGGAGCCTTCTGCTCTCAACCTCTCCCAGCTGGCGGCAGGGGTTGATCTCACACGGGTGGCTGGGGGAGGCGGCACCTCTTTGATCCCGCTCTCCTGGGTGTGGACTCAGGGACCACAGGGTCTGTCCCCACATGCCCGAGCCCTGGGGGGATTACTGAGCTCTGCCCAGCATTCCCAGAGGTGCCGTCACCCTGAGCACAGCAGGCTGACCACCACAGCAGGCATGGCACGACCTGCCTCTAAAACCCCGCACATCCCCAGTGCTTTCTCCTCACTGAGAACAAGCAGAATGATGTCCCCCCACCTGTGTCCCCAGTGCCACTATGGTGCTGAGGACAGCACTGGTGGCAGTCCCCTTCTCTGCACCCAGGTTTCACCCTGCCCTGCCCCACCCCCCCAAAAAAAAATAAATTAAAATAAAACCCCTGTTGGTTTTTTGACACCATCAGGGAAGCAAATCCCTCTTCCAAGCAGCATCCAGGCCAAGGGCAGCCCCCCCTGGGCGGGCAGGATGCCACTCCCNAGGGAACAATTCCTGCCCAATCTCCCATCCAGCCCTGCCCTCTGGCAGTGGGAAGCCATTCCCTGTGTCCTGTCTCTCCAGGTTCTTGTCCCAAGTCTCTCTCCAGCTCTCCTGGAGCCCCTTCAGTCCCTGGAAGTGGCTTTAAGGTCTCCCTGGAGCCTTCTGCTCTCAACCTCTCCCAGCTGGCAGCAGGGGTTGATCTCACACGGGTGGCTGGGGGAGGCGGCACCTCTTTGATCCCGCTCTCCTGGGTGTGGACTCAGGGACCACAGGGTCTGTCCCCACATGCCCGAGCCCTGGGGGGATTACTGAGCTCTGCCCAGCATTCCCAGAGGTGCCGTCACCCTGAGCACAGCAGGCTGACCACCACAGCAGGCATGGCACGACCTGCCTCTAAAACCCCGCACATCCCCAGTGCTTTCTCCTCACTGAGAACAAGCAGAATGATGTCCCCCCACCTGTGTCCCCAGTGCCACTATGGTGCTGAGGACAGCACTGGTGGCAGTCCCCTTCTCTGCACCCAGGTTTCACCCTGCCCTGCCCCACCCCCCCAAAAAAAAATAAATTAAAATAAAACCCCTGTTGGTTTTTTGACACCATCAGGGAAGCAAATCCCTCTTCCAAGCAGCATCCAGGCCAAGGGCAGCCCCCCCTGGGCGGGCAGGATGCCACTCCCCGGGCAGGGAAAGTCCTTTTCCTTCTGTTTATTTATATCCACCTCGCTGTAAACTCACCCGCCGGCGAACCTGCTGTTCACACTAACAAACACGTCCCTTTGGTCTGTGCAGCAGTCACTGGCCAGGCAGACACAGGGAGCCGGGGGATCTCCACCAGCCCTCCTCCAGCTCTTCCATAAATCCCCGGCTCCCACCGGGTTTGTTTACACAGCAGCTTGTGAGTGAAACTCTTTTGGCAAAGCAGCTCCTGGTCTAGGAGAGACCTGAGCAGAGCCCCAAGAGGGCCCAGAGCAATAATGAGACAGGCATGATGGTCCCCGTGGAAGGTTCTTTAGTGCCACATCCAGACACTGCCCAGGAGAGGTCTGCTCATGGTGTGCTCGCACAGGGCAGAGCTGCAGTCCCTACAAAATGTCCTTTAGAAGCAGGAGGGGTTTAGGACAGGCACGAAAAGGGGAACAGTGACATTTCTGGGGTGGACAGGTGAGAGTTTCTGTATTAATCAATTTCTGTACCAATACAGCACCTGTGCTGCTGTTTTGGCTGCCATCCTTGGAGCTCAGAGTTAAAAATCTACAGTAGGCAGAGGAACAACTCACACTTCCCTCAGGTTCCTTCCAAGCCATCTTCTGCCTTGGACTTCCAAGTCCATCCACTGCCCAAGCCCACAGGGGACACTGGAGTTTTTGCCAGAAGCTCCCTGCAGAGGAAGATCTCCCGGACAGTTTTGCCACAAGAGCTCGGGTGGGGCAGGACCTTCCCACAGCGCCATCAGAGCCGGCAGCCAGGCCTGGCTGAGGAGGAGAGGGAGCTCTGCAGGCTGGGCTCGGGGGCAGCCTCCAGGGCCAGCCCTGCGTGCTGACAGCACTAAAACCCCACAGGCCAGAGGGGCATCTGCTCCCTGCCAGCCCCACACAGGGCGAGTTTATCCCCACAAAACTGTGAGCGGAAATGATGCACAGCAGAGGGGCTCAGCTCTGCCCTCCAGGCTGGGCAGCCCAGGACGAGGGTGCTGATGGCTCAGGGCCATGTGGGTGGCACGGAGGTGGCAGGCACAGGCTGGGCTGCCCCCTGGCAATGCCCCCGAGCAGCCAGCCCTGGTACACCGCATCTCTCGCCGCCCGGGGGTGCCGCGGTGCTCCAGGGGCGGTGGCAGCGGCTGTGTCACCCTGCACGCTCGGCACGGGGGCACCAGGGGCGCCCCGGGGTGCTGACAAAGGGAAGGAGGAGGTGCGGTTGGCATGTGGCAGCACCCCGGGCCTGAGCGGGTGCTGCCACGGCCTGGCCTTTCCTGCACCGCGTGTGCAGCGGGGGATTTGCGGCCGCTCCAGCCGGCAGCAGCGCTGCGCCGGCTGCGCACCAGACAGATGGTTCAGGCACCGGGGCAGCCGCCGGCTGCGGGATGCGCGGCTGGGGCTGTGTGGGCGGGCGGGGGCCGGCAGCGCGTGTGACACGCGTTCGGTGTCACCCGAGGGGGAGACCTGCTGGCCGGGTGAAATATGAGCTGCGGGTTGCCGGCGGCAGCTGGAGGAGCTCGTCCTGCAGCCTGGCTCTGTTCCCTCGCCAGGGCAGGAGCGGCAGGGCAGCGGGAGCTGCTGCCGAGCCCGGTGGCCGCAGCCACTGTCCCCGAGCGGGGCGGGATGGACACGGGCAGAGGGATGGACACGGGCAGAGGGACGGACACGGGCAGTGGGATGGGCAGAGGGATGGACACGGGCANCACTGGACATTGGGATGGACACCAGGCAGAGGGATGGACACAGGCAGTGGGATGGACACGAGCAGTGTGACAGACAGTACAGACACTGGACATTGGGATGGACACAGGCAGCAGGATGGACACCAGGCAGCGGGATGGACACCAGGCAGTGGGACAGGCCCACGGCTGAGGGGTTCAGCCCCAGCCCGCTCAGGGCGAGCACAGCTCTGGGGGAAGCCCACCCTCAGGAGCTCCTGCCGGCTCAGGGGTGTGTCTGCAGCCCTGCAGGGTGATTGTTCCTCGCAGCCCTTAGAGCTCTCCAGCCTGAGGTGCTGGAAGGGCCAAATGTTCTGTGCCCAGCACCCGGCCTGATTCTGTGCCCTGAGCCCAGGAAACGCTCACTGCAGGCCCCTGGTTTATTGATCATCTCAGCACATCCTCAGTGACCAGCCCAGCCCAGCCCAGCAGCCGGGATCTCTCCAGGCTCAGAATCCCACAGAGGGCCACGGTGTGACCCCACTGACAAAGCACAGGGCCCGATGGAGCTGTGGCACTGCCCCAAGCCTCCAGGTCACCAGGGTGAGGCCGGGAAAGTGCCGAGCTGGCAGCGCTGGGATCCCACACGGGAATTCCAGCCCTTCCTGTGCGCAAGGAGGGAGCTCTCAGGGAGCTCTCAGGATGACACTGAATATGCAACACCACCCAAGGTGATGGGTTGATCTGCACAGAATGCTGGGGTGTGGGTGTGGGGTGTGCAGGCACTCACTCAGGGCCAGCAGTGAGGACAGGGCGCTCTGCAGCAGCCTTGAGAGCAGCACGCCGGGCCACACAGCACCCAAGGCCCTGCCTGCTTCAGCCAATCCATCCCCTGAACATCTCCTGGCAGCCTAAAGTCTGTGCTGGGGCTGCCCCTCCTGCAATGTCAAGCCCCAGTCCTCCAGGAAAGCTCCTTCCCTGCCCGTGATCTGAAGGGATGGGGAAGGACAAACTGAAGCCTTTCCCCAGGAAACTCCAACCAGAAACAAAATATACATAAAGGAACAAAAATGCCCTTTCAGAGTCTGTGAAGCCCCCAGCTGCCATCCAAGGGAAGACACAGAAGCCTCGTGTCCCTGCTGTGTGCAGCCTGGGCAGCTCCATCACCGTGCAAAGTCCCAGGGCTCTGGTATTTGGGGTGTGCATAAAGCAGAGGTTAGAGGTCCATCCCACGGGGGCGGTGGCAGAGTTGGATGAGTCAGCCATGAGCTAAAACATGAAATAGCTTCTTCACCCCCCACACTGCATGTCTGGGGTACAAACTCTTCCCTTAGGCACGCAGGCAGCCCCAGGGATGCAGGGATGCTCTCCTGCACCAGGATGCTCTGCCCTGTGGATAACGCTCATTTGGCAAAGGGAGCTGGGCACCTCCCTTGGTGGTGGCACCTGCCCGTGTGGGGATGACAGGGCTGGGACAGCTCTTGTTGAGGGACACCCTGGAACCAGTGCAGCTGCTCCTGTGCTGCGGGATGGGGCTGTGAGGGAGCCCGATCCCTCCTGGCCCCACTGCTGCCCACACTGGGATGGGGATGGGGGCATGGGCACTGTGTATGGGGCCAGCAATGCTCTCCCTACGCTATTCTTAGGAAGGGTAAAGTTTATACAAGAAATTTAAGCTTTAAGCCCAGGCACCATAAATAGTCTATTTTTCAAGGGCTCCAAGTCAGTTTTAGGCTCAAAGCCAGACCCAAAATTTGGCAGCTGTCTTTGTTTAGTGATTAATTAAAATGAGGTAACAAAACGAGACATATCTATTAACGAGGGTATTTGCAGCGTCAGTAGAGGATTCCAAATGGCTGATTTTTCCCCCCCTTTTAATCTTCAAACTTCTCGTTAGGAAAACAAGCTCTTCCTCCAGCCACAGCCGGGTTGGGAGGGAAGGGCTGAGCTGCGGCCCCTCGCCCGGGCAGCGGGAGGGGAGCAGCGGGCAGGCGAGGCTTTATCTTTATGGTCCTCTTCCTTTAAACAAAGCAAACCTCTGCATAAAGATTTTTCCAGCTTGGAAATTTTATTAGACCTTCAAGTAAACTTCAATGGAGAGACCCTTGGCTGTGACACGGGCAGGAGGGGGGAAGCTTTGCACACCGCCGGCCTTTCCCCGGCGGGTGCCACGCAGTGGGACTAAAACGGGAGGGATGGAGGCAGAGGGGCATTTTCCAGGCTCTTTTCCACATTTGCCAGACAAACAGGGCCAAGCCCATGTCCCCTCCTTGTCTTGGGGCAGCAGTACACAGCATTCTGGGCACCCTGAGGAGGTGTGGGCAGACAAAGTGACAGGGAGGAGGGTGAGCACGGAGCCTGGGAGGCTCGTTCCCATCCGCTGTGCTTTCAGCTCATCCCTGACACTGGATGCATTTCCTAGCTCGGAAAACCAAGTGGAGCGCGAAGCTGCCCCGTGTGGGAGGTGCCTGTGGTCAGAGGAGGGGGTTAAAGGGTGTGCAGGGGTCAGGGGCAGCTCTCGGGGGTGTGTGAAACAGGTTCACCCTCCCCAAGGCTCCAAAGACTTAGCCACATGGGAAAGCACCCAAGTATGAGGAAAAGGGAAAAACATCCCAAAATAGTTTAGTCTTGTTTTCTGCACTGAGACGCCCAGACAGGGTGGGAGTTCTGGTTGTGTCTGAGCTAAAAATTACAGTAAATAGAGAAGTGGCTGCAAAGGCCCATGTTCTGGATAAGAGGAACATGTGCAAACACCGTCCATCAGGGCGAAGCCACGCTGCAGTGAGGGACCGTAAATAAATGAGGAGGGGGACGGAGTGAAATGAGCTCCATGTCAAGGGTGAGCTGTCAGCCACGCACTGAACTGTGTGCTCTCTCCAGTTTGTTTCATGGGGTGACTGAGAGAGGGGAAGCAGCTCCGTACCCAGGGACCACTCTGAGCAGAGGTGGGATCCTGGCATCTCTCTGTGCATCACTGAGCCCCCCCGGGGCCAAGAGGGGCTGGTTCTGCCAGCACAGACCAGCTCTGGGCTGTCCCACTCCCCCTGCACCACCCTCCAGCCCATCTCAGCTGCTGGGGAGCCCACAGCATAACTCCCGAACTCTGATTTCTGGAGGAGGTGGCAGAGTGGGTCATCCATTTACCAACCAGAGAGGTCCTGGGCATTGGGTCCTGAAGGGATCTGCTCTTGTGGCTCACACACCAGCGAGGAGCAGGGATGGGGAGAGGGCTGGAGCGCAGAGTGGAGAAAAGCCCACTGCTCCTCCCTGGGGCATCACTCTCCCAGGGACAAGCGGGGGGAACACATTCCATGAACGCTCCGTGGCCCCCTTTAACTGTCAGGAGTTGCCCACCTCAAGCAGCAGCCTCAGGGCCCTGTGATACGAGGATGGGTGAGCCGGGGACAACCCAGCAGCACCTCGGGGTCCTGGGCTGTCCGAGCTGTGTCCGGAGCTGGCCCGCGGGTGAGGTGCCACCCTCCGTGGGGCAGGGTCCCAGAGCGCTCTGGGGGGGCACAGGGCACCCCACGGGGCTGCAGGAGCCGCCTCTGCTCCCCGGGAGCCTGGCCGTGCCCTGGGGGCGCTGAAGGTGGCACCGAGGGCAGGTGACAGGCACTCGGGGGTGGGACGGAGGGAGCGTCCAGGTTCTGGGCATGGCGCTGAGCCCGAAGCAGCAGCAGCAGCAAGGGCTGCGCAAGGACGTGGGGCAGCCCAGGGGCAGCGCGGAGGGGATGGGGGGCACAGGGCAGCACGAGGGGCAGCGGGACAGCCCGGGAGGGGCCGGTGGGACAGCCCGGGGGGACGCGGGACATCGCGGGGCGGCTGGAGGGACGATGGGCTGCGGGGGCTGCCCCGTCCTCACCCCCCAGCCCGGCCGGTCCCGGCGGGACGCGGCGGCGGCGGAGCCGCG
>WBMY01001544.1:0-11239 GCA_013397315.1 Donacobius atricapilla
AAAGTCACTCTAGGACAGCATGGTATGGCTTCCTCATTTGTGCTCTGCATCTTAGGCATTGTTAATAATTTTATATCATGTATTCTATTAGCCGAAAAGCTTAACTGGCTTTTACATGTGTCCTTTGTACAAGTTAGTTTTCTCAGATATTCTTATCAAGATTGGATTAATGCTTAACATGAAAATATCTGGAAACCTGATCATTAGTTAAAAATTATGGAGCAAGGGTTGTCAGAATGATCTCCAGACCTATAGCACACAAAACTCATTTGATATCAAGCCCTTAAAGATTTGAAACCCTCAAGATCTGAATTAAATTTTGCAATTTAATTTTTTTTAGTTATTTATGAGTAGTGTAGCTGGACAGTTACGATTAAGCAATTGCACTGAGAATTTGTATTCTTGGCTAACATTTTGTTTCAAGAGAAAGTGAAGATAATTCCAACATGAATGAGAGTCACCAAGAGTGAAATCAGGACAGAGCAGTAACTGGGGGAAAGGTAATTCCAGCAGTGGCAAATCCTGACCACCAGCTCATTGACCACCTACTCAAAACGGACCACAAACTCAAATGGAGGTAAGAACTACACATGAGGACTGATTAGCATAAGAAGCAAGAGACATAACAAGCAAATAGGGGGTTGAGTACTAACTGATGAAACAACTGTGGAAACTGTGACCAATGAATGCAGATGCCTTTGTTTGTTTAAATGTATAAATAGTGCAAAGTTTAGATGATCGTGGAGTCAGGCTTTTGTGTGCTACCACCCAGCTGCCTTCTTTGCATGCTCTAAGATAAAAAAGAGAGATACCTCAACTCCGTGTGAGAATTAGCACTAGGTAATGAAATCACATTCAGGATAACAATTTACATTTGAAGTTGCAAGTGGCAATCACTGAACTGGCACATTCATATCATACCCAAAGTCATCTTGACAGACTTTAGCTGTAACACATTGGAAAACAGGCCAAGAAGGACCTACCTCACTTCATTCAACAATATTCTAAATGGTATTGAGTTGCAGAAATTCTTGGATCTTTTGAACACACTAAAATAACTGGGGATTTTATTCCCTGTCAGATAAGTGGAAACTAGGTAATATAGTGGGGGCTTCTTGGTCTTTATTTTGGATACACATTCCCAAAGATGCTCTGGAAACTGAACTTTCATCTTCAGAAAAGGTTTAGCAATAAGCATATGTAAACATTATTTGAAATATCATCTCAGAGTGAAAGCATGCAACTTGGTCACATTTTTAGGTTGTCAGCAAGGGTCCTCTAAGTGACCATGGGTGCTGGTGCTTGACATCTAGACATTGGAAAATCATGGTTTGTCACATGCTAGGCCATGAAAACCTGTCCCCACATAGGACCAAAGGAGCAGATGAGGACAAATGGAACATTCATGGTCTTTCTGCTGATAGCAGAAAGCCCTTCTGGTCAGCAGTATTCAACTTACTCCATCAGAGACTGGAAATTTCTGCTCATCAAATTATGTAAAGGGGATATCAAATGAAACCACTGTGTTTCTTCTAAATGACCTTGTCATAGACATTTAAAGCACATGGGAGCAGCTAAAATGCAAGTTCACTTCATATAATGACATCAGTGTGTGCCAAGTCTTTGGCTCACATATGAACTTCTGTGGCAGAGGGGCTAGTTCTCTCAAGTAATTTCTTCTGCTGTATATAAGCTCCTATGGCATCTGAATAGTAATTACAAGGACAGATTTAAACAACTGACAGTGGCAATATGACTGAATATATCCCTGACCAATAAGTATCTTCACTTCTGTGAATTCAAAAAAGGCACTAAAACATGAAAGTGTCTCTTAATTGTAAGGGAATTTGAGCAGCAAGGAAAGATGGAAGTGCTCTAGGGCTTGCTAGCCAAAAAAAAAAAAAAAGAATCCAAAAGGATGGGGTTTTTTCCTTCCCTAGGTGAAAAGCACACTGCAACTGACAGGTCACAATATACTGTTCCCTGTTTCTTTAGGTGCACAAAAGAGAGTGCATTCTTTTGTTGTTTGACACACAGACACACACACACACACACACTTTGGTGAGAAGGCATGAACTGTTTATTAAAAGATCTGACTCCACTTTATATAGTATTTCTACAAAGGCCAGGGACTGGGGGAGAAGGTTGACACCTCTCCCCATCCCATTGGTTAAGAAAACTGTCCATCAGCTCTCCATATCTCTAATACAAAGAACATAAACTACCTAAGCTACGGAAAAAATTGCTTCTGTTTCTAACACCCATGTGTGAGAAACAACCTGAACTATGAAAACTGTGAAACACAAGGCTGAAAAATCAGGGCAACATGCATTCAAATTGGAAATCTTAAAAAAATAAATTTTGAAACAAAATCCTGAATGTCAGCTAGTAACTGCATGGTGGGTTGACCCTGGCTGGATGCCAAGTACCCACCAAAGCTGCTCTATCACTGCCCTCCTCAGCCAGACTGAGGATAGAAAATAAACAAAAGGCTTGTTGGTCAAGCTATGGACAGGGAGCGATTACTCACCAGCTGGCGTTAGAGGCAAAACAGACACAACTGGGGCAACTGACTGAACTTGCTACTAACCACATTGGAGTAGGATAATAAGAAGTAAATCTTAAAGCTATTTTCCCCAGCTCTCCCTTCTTCACTTCACTCCCCTTTTTCTCTACTTCCTGCTCACCAGCAGCACAGGGAGATGGGGAATCACATGTTGCCTCTGCCACTACTTCCTCAGGGAGAGGTCTCCTCACACTGTTCCCTTGCTCCAGCATAGGGTCCTTCCCATGGGAGTGAAAACTGCATGAACTTCCCCAGTGTGAGACCTTCCCACAAACTGCAGCTCTTCATCAACAGTTCTATCATGGATGCCTTCTATGGGGTGCTCAGGAAGATTGCTCCAGCCTGGATCTCCTATGGGGTCACAAGTCCTGCCAGAAATCTTGCCCCTGTGTGGGCTCCTTTGTTCATGGGGTCACAGGTCCTGCCAGGAGCCTGCTCCAGCATGGAATCTCCACTGGGTAACGGTCTTCTTTGGACATCCACCTGATCCAGGCCTGGAGGTCTCCATGGGCTGCAGGCAGATCTCGGCTTCACAGTGGACCTCCATAGGCTGCAGGCAGCTGCCTCACCATGGACTTCCTGACAGGCTGCAGAGGAATCTTCTCACAGAAGCTGCTACCCCTGTATCCCCTGGGGCACCAAACCTTTGCCCTGCAAACCCAACACAAACTATCCTAAAGAGCTGTGGTTTACCTACCTCCCTTACATCATCTCAGCAGCACCGCTGCTTTGAACTCATCAGTGACAGGCATGTCATATGAAAAGACTGTTAACTCCTCCTACAGGTTTTGATCTCAAATATTTATTCTAGTAAGAGATGAGCTCATTCCTTGCCACTATTTGCATGCTTCTTGATAGAACACAGTAAAACATATGAAAAAGTGTCTTTCACAAGTATTAGAATAGCATGAGGATTGCAGATTCAGTGCTGCATTATGTTAAGTTTTTTGTAAAGTGCATTATTATAACAGAACAACAAACACAGAGCAATTCTCCTGTCCTGCTACAGTAGCTATGATGACTGATAGATTCCTTATACCTGTCTGTGAACAAGAAAACAACTTTCAAGATTTCTAAATTATTTTTAAGCAAAATTTATAATCTTACATGCCAATTTTGAATTAAAAAATGGAAAATTTAACCCTTGCTTCCAATATTTGAGTTTACTTCCTCTGCCTTTAATAAATCCTGAAAAAAAAATGAACCAGTAGTGGGGAAAATGTGTTGCCTTTTTTCTTCATCAAATTAAATGCTTTTTTCAGTATTTTTAGGTTTCAATATTATGTAAATAAAAATTACTCTATTTTCCCTCATTACTTCTCTGGAAAGAGCTTATTCTTCAGCACTGAACTTTGGTTTTTACTTTCTCCATCAATTTCTCTTATGCATTTCTGCCATGGAGGCCAACTATTTTGTCCTGCATTTTGGAAAAAAAGCAATTATTAACCTTATTCAGTGAAGGTGTACAGATCTTATGCTTTGCTTGAAGATTTAAGACATGTTCGGGACAAATTCCTGTGGAGTTAAATGTTACAGTAATGACAAATTCATGTCACTAAGTGCTCTTAGTGCCATATTTCTAGTCCACCAATTTTATTCCTCCCTGGATGCACTACTATTTTTAGCTATTAATCTAAGCTGCTCTGTCAGGCAAAACTCCCTCTGGAAGTTTTGAAATTCTGCCAAACGGAGAGAACAGAGACCCTTGTTTTGAGGTGTGTTTCTCTGGTTTTGAAGAGGAAGCAATACTATATGTTCTTTTGTGTTTCTACTGAGTATTTTCTTATATTTCCTACATATAAACATTTGTTATACTTGATGTGGCCCCTCACTGCTATGACCAGCCTTTACAAAAATCCAAGCTTAGTCTGAAACTGTTGATTGTTTTCAGCATCATCTAAAAGTACAATTGCTTTTTACAAGGCAATGACACAAGACCACATCAGTCCCCTTTCAACAGCGTACATAGCAGAGTAGCCTTAAAATGAATGATAAAAAATTATAAATCCAAGCAGACATTAATGCCCATGATTAGCTCAACCCATTAATGGCATGTTACCAGAAAAATGGACAAGAAAGTAAGCATAAGATTCTTGAATTCAAGACTAGACTAACTGAAAGCAGACCATAGAATAATTTGTCTTCTTTACATCTTTTAAATGTTGGTATTTTTATCTGTCATGGACAATACCTTAGATTGTTAACATCAACAGGCAGGAGATAACCATAGACAAAAGGGGTGAATGTCCAAAACTGAGCTTCTGAATTCTCAAGCACAGGCCTGCTATTTGGTAGCTATAACCTGTATAGGCTTGTTGTAAAACACAGAAACACTCCGGATTAAACCAAAGTGACATGACTAAATCCCACAATAAAGAAAGGATGTGCTCTACCATAAGGCAAACCTCTTCATTTAGAGGCAGATCACATGTGCTTCTACATATATTTAGATGAAGAAAAGCATGTTTGTAAAATAGAAAAAGGGGAATTTCCTTGAAAATGCACAAGAAAAGCAAAGAAGGGTTTGGGGATTTGGCCACTGAGTCTCCCGATCAGTAACTGCAAGCAACAGAAAAGCACAAAATCAAGCTCCAATTCTCCAGGATCAACAGCAATCTTCCCAAAAGAAGAAAGAGAGAAGGAAGTCAAGATTGGGCGAATGTTACAATGGGAATGAGTTTGTATGTGAAGTTATTGATTACAATAACAGTGCCACCACCACCAGTTTTTAAAACCTCGTATCTCAACCCACTTTTTTTTTATCATGCTAATGACAGTAATACATGAAAGTAAAGCAGAAATAAAACAGCTAATTAAAATGCCTTAGTAGGTTATGTAGACAGAAGCTTCTGTAAGACACAAACCTACTGTAACCCACTCAAAGTTCAACCAGTCAACCAACAATTAAAACAAGTATTTGATGAAGCACATCTTTTCAGAATCACTTAAAAAGACTCTCTAATATTTGAACATACCAGACAAGATAATCGACCCTGAAATATAAGGACAGAGAAAATAAATACTGAAATCAAGATGGAATGCCATAGAAGTGTCTGTTACCAAGCTTTGTTTGCAACACTTCAGAGCAGGATCAATTAAAATAGGTGCAGAAAGACTCCAACTCTTTTCTCCAGTGAAAATAATCATACAAATTATGAGGCAGTGTTGAATTGTACCCACATTGTTGTTCCAAGATAAATTTGTCATTGACAGCTGCAGTCAGCATCCTGCACTGCCTCAAGGCAAGGTCATCTTCTCCTGTTAATCTAAAGGAAATTTTGCCACTAATCCCAGTGGAAGTAAAAGCAAAAGCAGAGGATGAAAAATATACAGCAAAATAAAAACATCTCCAACACCAATATATTTCTGCAGCCCTTATTGATACCCAAGGTTTGCCTGCATATTTTGTCACCATTTGGTTTAACTGTACAGGATGAATGAGTATCTGGAATCATTTAAGATTAATGCAATCCTATTTGTGTTTCTAAAGTGACACCACACACTACTCAGAAGTCTACACGTAGCTTAGAAGGCTTGCTAAATGTGTTTGATTTGATTATTAGTTCTGTGGATGCTTGAAGAAACTTAGTCACTTTCAATTGTCTTAGAATCTATACAGCCTGCAGACACTTCATCATGTGTGGTTACAAACCTGGCTTGCACTTACCATCCGGAATGTGAGACTCTCCTTTCAGCTGACTACAATGAAGTGCTGAGCTGTATTTTGATTTTAACTACTTTCCCTTATGGAAAGGCTATGTAACTTGGCAACTACCATGATCCTAGGAAACCATCATGTCTCTTCACTGCTCAGTTCAAATGTGTGTAGGACTGGCTCCTCAGTCACATGCAGCTCTGGGAAATTCAAATGCAGTATCTGTGCTGGAGTTGCACACCATGATGGCAGCAAGGTGGTATGACAGGGTTGCTGGATGATCAAGTACGCAAGCGAGCCACCAGGGAAAGGTGGCTGCTCTTCACTGCCTTGCTGTCTAGCTGAATATACAACTATGCCTCAGTGAAGAACTGCTGCCATTTTCTGCTTACAAAAAACTGCTGGGCCTCTGCTTAAGGGGCAGGTGCTACATGTCTTGTGGATCTAGGAAGACTTGGATACATACTTTGATTCTGGCAAAGCATAGTGGAATATATTTCTTTGACCTTGGAGCTGTAGGAAAGCAGCTATAGTAATTTTGTTTTGCTCAAGAGGAGGATCAAATAAGTTTACGTATCTAAGAGTCCATATAAATGCTGTGCATGAAATCTAGCTGAAGAGTCTTCTGTCACACAGATGGAAAAGCAGCAGAGATAAGCATGCTGCTCTAACAATACAGGAATTTTGGGTACCATATTTTTGTCAGAATTAAAAATCAGATTCTTCGGCATCTGTAAAGGTCTCAGTAATGACAGAAGAATTTTGGAGATTAAAATGAGCTAGCAATAAGACAATAAAGCCAAATAAACAGCTTGATAAATAACCTCAACATTTACAGCTTCATGAACTTGTGATCACCCTTCATCTGCTGCCATTTCAGGTACAGAATACCCCAGTATCACCGAGACTCTTTTGAAGTATTTCAACTAAACAATTACATGTTCAAAGCATTATCAGAGCAACAAAAAGACATTATCTAGCTTGTGGAACATTCTGAACAGGTAGTCCTGGTTACAGTTTGTTTTGTTCTAGAAGCAAGAGCACTGAAATCAGTAGCAGAGACAGGCAACCCGACTTAGCCATACAGCATGGGTAGCAGTAAGGCTATCTTCAATCAGTTCTGGGGCGTTTAATACAGAATGTTCTGTCACACACCTGAAAAGGAGGAATGACTAGAATTCTGTGTGGAAGTGTTTTCCATCTGGAAATTAAAGCAACAGTGTATTTTATCCAAACTGTAGGACTGTCCTGGTTCTAAGGTTACATGCTCTGTTTTCACTCTTATGATGCCTTCTGCATTACAAATTGAAATACATCTAAATGTATGGCAAGTTATAAATTTGCAATAGGACAGAATTTGGCTCTTCTGGATCTTCATCCTTTCAGCTACAAACCAATCTTTCTAAGGTAAATTCTGTTCTCAGATATCAGTTAGAGTGTCAGAATGAGTCCTGGGATGGCTGTGAGCGGCTTCTTGTTCCAACAGCCTTATAACAAGAAAGGATCAGATAGAGACATCAGTGTAATGGTTAATGTGAATGGGACAACCAAAACTGTCTCAGGGGATGTTTGTCCAAGACTGATAATGCTAAAGATTAAGGTAACAATCAGATGGATTGAACGGTAATCAGGCAATTAACAGAGACTTTCATGGGAACAAATCCCCCTAAAAAGCAATATAAAACCAGTAAAAACATTTGCAGCAGTGGGGACAACAGCTGCTGATGCCAGGCAGACAGAGCACCCTCACTGCAGGGCACTGCTGGGCACTTGTACCCCTTTTCTGCGAAGGGCACAGGGAGGGAACCCCCATTGTTATGTATCTATGGGACCTTGAGGAGGCTTCCTCAGTGGCTTGGCAGTCTGAGCTGCAGGGGTGAAACACAGGTGAAAGTGAAACAAGCTGCACCCTGGGGTTCATTATTCCATGAGTGTGGTCTTCCTGTGTGAAGCACATATATGCTACCACAAGATTATTATGACAGTTTTGTACATTGCTTTGATGTGTTGTGATACTAAGATTATATAGGTGCAGCCAAGGTAACAATCGAAAAGCAAATGGCTCCTTACTGTAAAAACACTGAAAGCAAGATATGTAACAGTTAGCAATTTAATCAAGTTGACTGACTAGAGAAAATTGCAATTACAGAGAATTCAGCAGAATTATCTGCTTTTGGTGACTGTTGCAACCTTGGCTGACATTGAAGTAGATTTTAGCCCTGGGTCTCAAACTGGACTACACTAGGAGAAACTTATTGGCTGCTTCCAAATTTGGTACTGATCTTCAGTGACCCCTGAGGAAACCTGCCTGTCCTTCCTTGACCTCTAGCTTACATGAAGTCTTACAGAACTTCAGATTTGCAGCAATGTCCTTTGGCAACACCAAGAAGACCTGGCAAAGCTGAACCAGAATAGCAGTGACATCAGAACCCTGCTGCTTTCTCTCAGCACAGATACTGATTTCAGCAACTTCTTACCATTTCACCTGGAAAAGCCTCTGAGTACCAACCAAAGGTACTACATTGGAAAACCTTTTACCCATGTTGGGCTTGTTACTCAGCTACCAACCAGCTTCTGCTGACTATCCAACAAGTGTTTGACCCATTCCAAAGATAAATTAGAACCAGGATCTTGCCATGCTATTCTAGAGCGTACAGTAATATATTTTGAAATAATATGATAGTAGTTTTGTAATACATTACATACTTCCTCCAGAAACAAGTATTCCTTGCATGTAGCATGGTACAGTAACATCTCTGGCAGCAGTAAGGGACATGCCTTTGAAAGTAGAGACCTCCTTTAAGTGGAAATGACATTAGAAATAAGGAAGTAGAAAAACAGTGTTTTTAAAAAGTGTGTCCTTAAATATTCTTTTGGAAGTGGAAAAAGACCCTCAAGTGTAGAAATTCTGTGTCTCAAAAGTTTTTGTGTTGGAGATTATGAAAATGCTATGCATCCATGAAAATAGCTGTGCAAGGCATTGCAAAAGATATTTGATTCAAAACATGAATGAATTAAAGTCCCTGTTTTCAGTTTTAGTATGAAAATCTTTAGACTTAAAAAAAAAAAGTATTTCCTGGCTTTCCTGACTTCCCTTCTTCATTAAATAATAGCACAAGTATATGCACAAACAGTAGAATAGAAAAATGTCCATAAAACATCACACTTCCTGATGAATCCTCTGCAGCCATATGAAACATATGCATTTTTTTAGCACAGTCTGCTCAATGATGGCAAATACTTGGTCTGTTTTGCTACCCAAAATTCAAGAGGGCCTTTTATGGCAGCTAGAAGGTCCATGAGAGTACTTTACACTCCCCTACTCAATGGTACTTACAGGCTAATGCATTCATGTAGAAGATTTTAAAGCATCTCCCAAATATGACTATCCTAACAGAGTGGTACTGGGCCATTTTCATAAGCTTTGGAGAAAAGGACAAGATATCCTTCTTAAAACCCCTTGCTGCTTCCAATCATTATATCCATGGCAAACTGCGAGGGCTATCTACCACCTTTAAAAACAGTGTGCTCCCACAGATTTTCATCAATACGTGTCAAGAGACTTCCCCAGTAAGAGAAATAAACCTCTACAGAAGAAGTGAAAATGAGGAGGAAATGGTTTATGTTGTGGTCCTAATAAACACTGCTGCTATAGTTTCTCTGGCCTTCTTTTGTAACATGTATTGAAGGAGATTTCTGTTGAAGTTGTTTTCCCAGCATCTTTCAGACTTTAAAATTTTCCAAAATACACATCTCCAATTTTAAAATATGGTCTTGAGTTACAACCAATTTTGTTTCACTGTTAGAAGATCAATAGGATATAGTGCCATATACTTGCTTCTGTGCAACATTATTCCCAAGGTTAGGTTTGCCTGTCTACATACCCAATCAAAACAGAAACTGGCTTTTAGAAAGATAAGACTGATCTGCAATAGAACTAAGTTATATCATCACACAAACATTAATAATGCAGAAAAAGGAGAGGGAATACTCACCTGGAGTTGGGAAGAAGTCAGACCAGAGGAGACCAGCTGTTTTCAATAGGTTTGTGAATTTAGAACTTATGGAAGTCTGCTGTATGACTGCATCTGAACAATGCCTTTATTTGAAAAATACACCCAGCACAGGAGCTTGGTAAATGAAAACTACCTTTATCTAAGATCTTGCTGCTATAAACTTGGTTTTACCAACTATATGTAAGAGATACAAATACCACATGACCTTATCTCTTATTTATCAAAAATATCACATCTATTTCAAATTTCCAGCTAAACTCTTCATGGATAATTGTATGTTTTCTTTGATATAATTTATTATCTTACTGAGACAGCACTCCCCATCAGTAGTGTTAGAATAAAACAACACATCTGGTTATATCCCAGGGGTGAATTCTCCTTTGTAACTTATTTATTTCTAACTGATGACACAGCAATATAGTGTGGATCCCACATTCCTATTATTTTTGCCAAGTTAAAACTACTGTAGTAGCTAGCATAGCAGATCCTGTCTTGCTGTAATTTAAAAACAACTCTGGAATCAAGAGAACACTTGGAACTCACATGACCACTGATCCATCATAAATAAAACAGCATCACTGTCACCTTGATTTTTTCAGTCTTCTCTTCTGCTCACAGTTTTCATGGTTTGGGTTTTCTTCTCACGCTCTGGTCTGTAAACACCGACAAATGTTTATCATAACTTCAAGGTAGTTTTCATTCTTTGTCTTAGAAATATGGACAGCTGCTGGACAGGTCTTGACCAATGGGATGGGGAGAGGTGTCAACCTTCTCCCCCAGTCCCTAGCCTTTGTAGAAATACTATATAATAGAGTCAGATTCTTTTAAATAAACTCAGTTTTAGTTCATGCCTTCTGATCAAAGTGTGAGTGTGTGTTTGTGTGTGTGTGTGATGAACTGCGTCACATCACCATTTCTTCTAGACGTTTCTAATTGAGGGTAGGTATCTTTTAAGACACTGATTTTGGTGTTCAATTTTTTTATTTTCTGGCAGCTGAAGAG
>WBMY01001551.1:9224-69027 GCA_013397315.1 Donacobius atricapilla
GGCCCGGCCCCCCTCCCGGCCCGGCCGCGGCTCCCGGGGACTCCCGGGGCCTCCCGGGGCCCTGGGGCCCGGGGCCCTCCCGGCCCGGCCGCGATGTTACCTCATGGCGCGAAGTCCCGGAAAGAGGGGGGGTCTCCCAAGATTCCTGTTTTTAAGCGGTGTCCCAGGGGGTGTACACCTTTTACCTGATTGGCCAGCTTAGCTGTTAGCTCCAAAATGGATTAACAATTGGTTTTTCCTACCATTTATGCTAAACCAATACAAAGAGAAATATTAGGTTGTTAGTAGAATGTGGTTTTATCCTTAATAATACGTGGGATGCTTTTTCTTACCTCTTTTTTTCAGTTCCTTGATTTTTACTTTTGTTGTTATGTTTTTGCAGGCATAGTTACCAAATCTTTGGAGTAGCAGAGAGTAGAGGAAAATGTTAATGAAGGAAATTCAAGTTTTGGACTCATGAAAACTGAAAGAGAAAGGGGACTCAATATGGAAGAAACATTAAATGCCTGATTCTTGCTAGTGATACTACTGGAATTAAATATGAAACCCATAAGGGAATTTGAGAACTGAGCTGTGAAAGATGGTACTAAACAACTCTTACAGAAAAACGGCTTGTAATTTTGTGATTGGAGAAAACCTCAGGATGCAACATTATGAGAACATAATACTGGAAGTACAGTCTTTCTCCTCTGAGAAATACACATTAAGGAACTAACATAGATAAAATAGGGAAATGTGGTGAAGTTGCCTCATCAAGAGAAGGACTATGAGGCTGAGAGACACGCTTCATTTCCCATGACAGGGGATAGAACACAGTGTGAAATAACATGTTCTCAGCTGCAAAACATATTACTGGGACAGCTAAAATTTAGACTGTGATCTTATCCTTACTTGCTATGATTATAAAACCCTTTAACACGTTCTATTCCGTACAGTGAAGATGGATGCAGAGCAGGCACATAATCCTGAAAATTATGTGCTAGGATTGCATGCACTGAAATGGAACCATTAGAAGAACACAGAAAAATATTTCACAATTTAGTCCGGCTTTATAAGCTAAAGCATACACTTATTCATCTCCACTTGTGTCAAATAAATAAACTTCACAGTTATTAGGAATCAGCTCTTAAGTGACAATAAAGTTGTCCTGAACCTTAAAGAATGACAAAGCATTGACTTCAGAAAATTTGAGACATGGAAAAAAAATAATAATCTGAAGTGTCCTATCAATAACCATGATGAAAATCTGAAGAAATCCCACTTCTAGTAGAAATGTTAGAATCAAAAACTGCATTCTAACACTATTGTCAGTTTTAATCCATCTTTATTAATAGGAGTTTACTTGGAGCATAATCAAAGTCACTGCTGGTGTAAGTGTAAAAATATTAAATAATATTTTTAAAGGAATAATTTAGAAGAATTTATTAGCACAGTCTATACTTTAACAATATTCTGGAAATAAAGGAATAATCTAATTAAAAATTAAAGTTTTTCATAAAATTCTTATTGAGATATTTAAAGTCGGTTGCATATTCCTTTTTATATGCTTTTTATGCGACTGGAAATTTTTGCTAAACTCAGGGTAGATTTAAAAGATGTACTGTCATTGTTCGACACACAGACACACACACACACTCACTTTGGTGAGAAGATATGAACTGTTTATTATCAAATCTCACTCCACTTTATAGTATTTCTACAAGGGCCAGGGACTGGGGGAGGAGGTTGACACCTCTCCCCATCTCATTGGTCAAGACAGCTGTCCATCAGCTGTCCCTATCTCTAAGATAAAAAATGTAAACTACCTAGATTTAAGGAAAACATTACTTCTATTTATAACACACGTGTGTGAGAAACAACCTAAGAGCTATGAAACTGTGAGAGACACAGAAGGCTGAAAAAATCAGGGCGACAATGTACTACATTCTCTGCCAGGATATGAGAAAAAATAAATAGTGGTGCAAGACATTTACATCACTTCTCACCTCCCTCAAGCCGACCAGTGCCCAGTCTGTCTCCCAGCAGTAGCGTACTTGGAAAAACCAACACCTCAATTTCTTTGTTGCTGAACATGATGCTATAAAGTTTGGAATTTGCTTTTGGTAATTTTAGACCAGCTGTCCTGATGTTGTCCCCTCCCATTCTCCTTCTCACTCCCAGCCTTCTTGCTGGAAGTGGGGCAGAGTGACAAACGGAGAAAATCTTACTGCAATTTCTCAGCAATAGCTAACTGCAACTGCTTAGTCATGGATTCAAAACAGCATCGTACTGGCTGCTTTGAATAAAGCTGACCCCTCCCAACCAGACTCCCCCTACACACTCTCATTGTAGAAATTATAACTGTGCAATGGCAGAGATGTTCATCTAAGACATAAAAAGCATGGACACCAATGAAAATAATTACTGTTGACAGTCATTACCATACAAAAGACATTCTCAAAATACTTAATGCTAAATGGCAGCTCTTAGTAGAATGAATAATAAAAGAGCTAAACATAGCTTTTTGAGAGTTTTTAATATTCTGCTCCATTTTCATTTTGTCCCTGTCATCCTTTCTTCCTTGGAAGATATATCTTGATGATAGAAGTGTTACATGTCATGTGCAGGAGGGTAAAGGATTAACGTGGCAGACCTCACCGGTTTCCGAGAGATAGCTGTCCTTGATTGCCTGCTCCACCCTCCTGCTGGAGCTCCTTCACAGGTGGGAGGGACAGGACAAAGTGCTTGCCCATGCCTTAGCTGTAGGGTGTATAGTCTGCCATCTCTCTTAAAGCCGTCTCTCCATGTCACTTCAGTTAAGCTGCAGGATGCTGTGCAGACACACCTGAAGCACTAAATCCTTCCAGATGACTCTATTGCAGCATTAGTAATTTCTAAGACAGGGTGCCAGAGATTCCTCGGACTGATAAGATTTCACAAGTGTTTTTGTGACCCTGTATAATACATTACAGTAATCATTAAGTTATCCTCACTTTCTTGGTGATCAAAATGGTTTGGAAAGCATTATGGGCTGTTTAATACAGTGTCATTTTCAATGCTTATGAAATCTATTAATTTGCAAAATAAATTATGCATTTCTTACAGCTTTGCATCTCTAAATTCATCTGTTGAATGATTAAAGTTCTTGTTAATTCTCCTATGGTAAACAGGAAAATTAAATCTTTATCTATATTGGAACATATAGGACTACTTTTGTCCTTGCCTAACGGGATAATGTCATTGCCTTGAGCTTACATCTATCGTTACCATGAGTTAATTAGAATGAAGAAAAGCTTTAAATATCCTTACCCTCACTTACCATTCAGAATTTCCTCAAGCATTACAGCCACTGTCAATCTCTTCAATCCTTCAAAAACACATATAAAAATCATTACAAGTATTTTTTCAATAGGTTCAACAGCAGGAGGTAGAGAGTTCTTTCTGTGCATTGACATTTGAGACTTATCTAAAAAATACTTTCTCAAGCTCCTTCTAATCTCACTTTCTCTGTTGAAATCTTTGTCTTGGAGAGGCTGTGCTCTGCTACTTCAGTTACAGATGTGGCCAGAAAGTTCTGATAAACAAGGAAATAAAAGCATAATAATACTTTAGATAAACCATTGTTTTTTCAAGTGTCTTAGTAAGACATCTGTGTTTTTTAATGTAATAAAATTTTTAATTTTGATATTATTTGTCAAAATAAACAGAAGTCAAATTCTTGTTCCTTAAAGTCTTAAGCCACAACTTTGCAACAGTTAGGTCTGAAGATAAAAGGTGTGGGCTTTTTGTAATCACACAAAAAAAAGAGCATACTTTCAGTAGCATTTTTTCACAGCTTTTGATTTGTTGTGGATAAACATTTTTTTTCTCTGGGCATATAAGAGGGCTGCTGAAAAAATAGTATGTGATAGAAAAGTATGGGTGAGTGAAACAGCAACCAGCTGTGGAAATGCTAGCTGCTGGGAAAAGGCAGCTACCATACAAAATTAATTCCCATTCTACACAGGGCAAAAATCACCTCTGGAAATTATGTCCTACGTGAAAACTCTGTGGGTGTTCATATATACACATAAAATATAGCAAACAAGAGACTTGCTTATAAATGCCAAATCATCGTACTATAACCCTAGTGGTTTATAAATAAATGCTTGATTATAATCCTATAGTGGGTTTCTAGGAGCAGAGAACACTGAAAGTTGTTTTGAGCAACCTTTGGTCTCTGTTTGCAGTATTCAATAAATGAAATGTCATACACATCAACATCAAACACAACATTTCAACAGAAATCCACTTTATCATGAAATCCACCATAAGAATCACTCTGATTTTTGTATATTTTACTTCGCCTTTAAAATTGTGGAATAATAACATTTTGCAGGAGTGGTGTAATAATGATAATTCTCTAGATATAGAAAAAGGACAAGCCATATAAACTATCATCGTTTTTTGCTAGACGCATGGCTGTATATGGAAGAAAAAGCAGAACTTTTCTGTCTTCCCAGATGCCATTCAGGTGTAGAAGTAAGACAGTTCAAACTAAGTAGAGGCTGGGAACCATTGCTCTCAGTTTCACTTAGTTAAGTGAATAAGAAAATCCAAGAAGGAAAGTAGGTGCTTGGTATTTATGAGACGTAGGGGCAAAGGGAAGAATCAATGTTTGGATTGCTGTTAAAGAGAGACACAGCATTGCCATCTGCAACTGAAAGTAGCACAAATAAATAATGTGTCACGAAGCCAGTGTTTCCACTAAGTCAAATGTTTTTGGTGTCCGGTGAAATAAGTAATTATAGTTCAGAACCTCTTTTGAGGCTGAAATAGTTATGAGTTTATGGCTCTTCCTTAAGCTAGAGAGATGAGAGATGGTGGAGACCTTTAGTGAAAAGAGTCCCTTCCCCCTGCTGCTAACCACCTGTATCAGCCCTTACTTGTGTCTGTCTGTGAGCTTATTCTGCTCTGCAGGAGACGTTTGGCTTCACTCACAAGAAACATTTTGATTCAACAGATAAAGCATTTCTTAAGTCTGAATGCCCCTAGCTCTTTGAAAGTGGGCACTCCAGTGGTATTGGATATGGGCTGAACAAAACCAAGACAATGAAGTTAACTTTCCTTCTGCTTTTCAGCTGACTGGTATGAAAATGAAAATAACATTCCTAAATTAAATTCCTTTCAGAATCTTCAACTCCTTCCAGTAAGCAGAAGTATTTTACTCATTATGTATTTCTCTAAACAAGGTGTCAGGTTCTGCATACCTCTTTTCATTTGAGTTATGTGGTATTTTGGTAGTGGTGCAGCGTTGCATATCCAGCCTAAGTTTGCCTTGACTGTTTTCTCCATTAGTTTGTCCATAACATTAAATTTAAGAAAAATTCTTGATATTTGTTAAGCAGTTAAGCCAAATGGAGACTGGTTTATGATCACTGATGTTAGACCTATAGCATTTCTATACATGGGGTTTTTCTTCATTGGGAGTGCAACAGACAGCAGTTTCTTCAAAAGATTGATTAAAATGAAAAAATGTTACAATTCTACTATTTATAAATAAAAAATAAAGGACTTGCTCCACAATACTGCTGTTTTAAGCCAAATAATTTCCATTTTCTTTTTTAGCATCACATTTTATTCTATCAAACAATCATATCAGTACTTGAGAGGAAATAACATAGATGTGTGAAGTATTATTTAAATGCAGTAAAACACTTGTGCCCTGAAATAACTGAAACAATGAAGAAGACACAGTATTTCCCAAAAATACATTCTATCTAATAATATTGACCTAATACTTAAATCAATACAGCAATTGAACTTTTCAAGAGAATGAGAAAGTACACCTAAACCAGAAGTATTGCAAAGGAGAACCTTGGAACATTTAATAGAACAGAACAGAACAGAACAGAACAGTCTATTTCAGTTAGAAGGGATGTACAGTGACCATCTACTGCAGCTGCCTGACAAATTTAGGGCTAAACAGAAGCTAAATTGTGTAACCCAGGGCATTTTCCAATTGTCTCTTAAACACTGACAGACTTGGAGTATCAGCCACCTCTCTCTAGGAAGCCTGTTCCAGTGTTTGACCACGATCTTGTTTAAGAAATTTTACCTAATCTAGTCTGATCCTTCCCCGACACAGCTTTGAACCATTCCCATAAATCTTATCACTGAATCCCAGGGAGAAGAGTTCAGCACCTCCCTTTCCTCATCTTCCCTCCTCACAAGGCATAGAAAGCAACAAGGTCACTCCTTAGTCTGCTTCTCCAAACTAGAGAAATCCCAAGTGCTCAACTGCTGCTTATAGGACATTCATTTCATCACTTTTATCAGCTATCTTTCCTTCCTCTGGACACATTTGAATGACTTAGCATCTTTCTCAATTAGTGGGACCCAGAACTGTGCGCAGCACTCAAGCTAAGGCTACACCAGTGCTGAATACAGCGGGATAATCCACTCTTTTGACCAGGTGGTGATGCTGTGCTTGATGCACCCCAGGATGGAGTTTGTCATCTTGGCTGCAAGGACACGCTGCTGACTCATATTGAGCCTGCTGTCAGACAGGACCTGCAGGGCCCTTTCTGCAGGACTTCTTTCCAGCTGCTCCTCTCCCAATTCATATTTTTGCCTGATGTTAAGCCATCCTACCTACAGAATCTGTCACTGGATATTGAATTCCATCCCATTAATCATAGTCTAATGGTCCAATATATCTAGATCCTTCTGCAAAGCAAACAGCCCTTTCCCTCTGTGAACCCATGTTGACTGAGTTTGATCATTGCATTGTCCTTTAAATGCCTTTCAGCAGGATCAGTATGATGTTCTCCATATTTTTTTTAAGAAGATAAGGTTAGAATAACAGGCCTGTAGTTTTCCCTTACTCCATTCTTGTAAACTGAGATAACACTGGCTGGCTTCCAGTCAGCAGGAACCTCCCCAGACTCCCAAGACCTTGGCTGATGGATGATGGAGAGGGGTCCTGCAATAATGTTCATTATCCCTTTCAGTACTCCAGGATGAAATCCATCAGGTTCTATGGACTGAAGAACATTCAGCTCATAAAATTTCAGTGTTCAAAGCCAGTCAAAAGTTCCCACAGTTGTGGTGCTCCACCTCGAGGTGACCCATCAGCACAAGGTCTACCATTAACATTAAAAACTGCAGGAAAAAAACATTGAATGCCGCATTTTCCTTATCCCTATTGGTCAGGTGGCAATCTTCAACAAGTATGAGACTGATATTTTCCTGAGACTTTCTTTCACTATTAATATACTTTTAAAAGTCTATTTTTGCACCAGATAATTTCACAGCTTTGTGGAAAAAAAAATACTATGTGTCCCATGAGGATTTTTTTTCCTAAATATTCATTAATCTTTCTCCCATTGAATAAACAAGAAGGGTGATATTTAGATGCCCCAAATAGAAATATCTACATCTGAGCTTAGGTCTCTTTTGTACCCAGGGGATACCTATGTGTTTTCAGAGTGAGATGTGAATTATTTAAGCTACCTTTTTCAAAACTATATAAATTGTGCCCTAAAAGTACCTATTTTTTCTACCAGCTATGAATGGAGAAAAGGATAAATCACTCTCCAGAAGAGATCTAGAGTATCCACCGCAAGAAAAAAAAATTAATCTCAGACAAATAATTTTTCTAGCCCGGAATTAGATGCTTTACTTCCATCTCTGACAAAACATCTGTAGAAAAGTTGTCAAACTTGGATATAAGTGCAGGGAAAAAATATAGGTTAGATCCTTTTTTACTGTCTTGCTTTAGGCCCATTTTTGATAAGAACTTTTTTTCCAAGTTCAGATATAGAAGCATTTTCATGAGCAAAGTTCTCAAGATATTTGATATAGTAAATGCATTCCTTGAGAGGATGCGGTACCTAGAGGCACATCCTGATGTCTCATTCTTAACATCATCTTACTCCTCTGTTGTTCCATTAGAGTAAGTACATACATTCATAAAATTAAGACCAATTTAAAATGAGCAAAGTATCACAGTTTAGCCCCTACTACTTCCATTCCTTTATGATCTGTAAGAAATCAAATTCCTTTTCATGGTGCTCCAATGCGTCAAACCCCTCTGTTATAGCAGGGTGTTTATGTAGTATGTGGGTTTCCTTAAATGATCCTAAATAAATTTTATAAACTATTCATGTGCTGTAAAAGTAATTTGTAATATTTTTTGACATTTCTTGTTGAAAGTGTCATGCAGGTAAAGGTCAGCTTCCAAACACTGCCAATAAAGTTATCTTCAGAAGATTAAATTGAGTAATTTGCAACAAAGTAGCTGCAGTTTTTTATTATACCTTAAATGTTATGGTGACACATAAGAAATCTGCCCAAGCAATTCCATTGTGTAAATCAACTAATGGCTGTAGTTTCTCTTACATTTTCATAATCAAATACACATCTCACACAAGGAATAAATGTCAGCTAGTAAATTTTTGAGTGTCATAAACATATTCATGAGTTCTATTCGAAATATTTTAGTACATAATAAAGGGAATAGATACACCTCTTATCCATAAAATACAGATTTATGTCAAAGCAAACCCCTCAGCTTTATAACCCTACTAGTAGTATTTTAAATCCAAGCTGAGCTATGATACATAATAAATTGTTAGTTATGCGATTAGTTCACGCCAGCTGCACCACAGCGTTAAAGGCCCAATAAGAGATGACTGTAATTGGTGTAGTCTAAACACATTAGCTAAAAACTGCAATAAATATTTAAGTTATGAAAAATATTTATAAGTTAGGCACTTGACATTTTTAACTTAATTAGCACAAATGCTCCATTTAGATACCTGATTTTGTATTGACTATTGTACATTATTTTAGATTTCAGGTCTTTTCGCTTGCCTGGTAGCGCAGGTAAGGCAATGATCAACTATTATCTTATGAGGTTAGCTCTGAATTTCGGTGATTAAATTAACTTCCTTGAGCAGACCCACCACACACATAGCTTAAGCCTTGTCGGTGAAGGAAGCCTCAGACACCAGGTTGGTCATCAATGAGACTCATTTATTTTATGCTGCGTTAGAACTTAAATACAGTTCTTAATTAGCTCATACATATTGCAAAATTAAGGCTCATCATTGGCTAGAATATATTTGCGCTTAGTGTGCAGCTTTTGCCTTCTTGCGGTTACAAAGCAGCTAACACTTCCTCTTTTTACGTCGGCGAGGGACTTTCAGTCGGCGCTTCCTCTTCTTCCAGGGCACGGTGACATTAGGGCAGCCTTTGTCCTACTTCTGCTCGAGCTCTATCAGATTACTTCGACTATGTCCTTTTTCCTGCAGCCATTGGCTGACCAGGCTCTCCACAAAGCCTGACTTAAAGGTAGTCTGCAAATGGAGAAAAACAAATGAACTTATAGATCATTTCTGCAGAGGATTCATAGGACAGTCTTAAACAGGCATGTGAGATGATTAACAGCCTACCAGGCATTGTGGACAGACTGTACCTCACAGATATAGTCACTGGTATCCTGCCAAAACCGCATGCAGTAAAAGAAGCCCCATTAGGAAAGAGAAATAAAATAAAACCTGAACTTATCCAGATGGTTAAAAAAGATCATATTGAATAAATTCAGAGACCAGCAGACTGGTCCAACTATATGGCTACTGTTTTAAAACTAAATTGTCTTGAAGATTGAAATAAAATCATTCAAATATGGTCCTAATAAAAGGTCACTTCAATCTTAAGAATGCAGATTATGTCCAGCATTTTATTTGTACCAAGAGTACCAGGAATCTGGGTTTTTTTGTGGAAAGAACCCAAAGTACCTTATCTGCAAGGACATTAGTAAGGCTGATTTATATGTTATTTTATTTTATTTTATAACTTAATGTAACATGATTTCATCTCACTTGCTTTTTATTTATTCCATTTATGGGTTGGTCATCTGTAGGGGGTTAGTATTCTAGCAATTAATACATGCTGACAATGGTGAGAAAACAGTGGATGATTTTTATATTTATATCATCTAGAGACATTCTCCAGCAATGAGGGTACAAATAATTTATTTGGCCCTTGACAGAGGTCTGCTAAGTCCAGGGACTAGTGCTTGGTCCTTGGTATGATAAAGCACTAATGTCAAATCTCTGACTGGCAACAGGCCCAACGGGGATGCACTGAAATTCCTCTGTCAGGGCAATATATCAGAATGGTCAAAGAGGTGCTTCCCATCATGTGGCATTTCATCTTGCATGAGGCAGATGCTTCTGGTTCTTTGTGGAGAGGTGTTGTAAAGATGACATGAATCATAGAATTACAGAATAATGGTTTGAATTGGGCAGGATTTAAAAAATCTTCTAGCTCCAACCTCTATGCCATGGGCAGGGGCACCTCCCACTAGATCAATTTGCTCAGAGACCCATCCAGCCTGGCCTTGAACGCTTCCAGGAATGAAACATCCACAACTTCCCTGAGGAGTCTGTGCCAATGCCTCACCATCCTCATAGTGAAGAATTTCTTAAAGCAACTCTGAAAGACATTGAGAGACCTACTGAGCACCTCTGAGTCAGAGAGGAATGGCTATCACATCTGGACCTACCTGTTCTAAACTCTCATAAATCTCAGAAAATCTCACAAGCAAAAGAGGTTAAGACAATTTTGTTTAATTTTTGGGATACTCCAGATATGTGATAAGATGGACCACAGCCACAAGATTTGTTATCAGAACCTCTCCTTATTTAAGAAAACTGAAATGTTTACCATCAGTAACTGTTTTGCATATTTGGAGTAAAAAAGTTTTTCTAGGTATTCATCTGTATCCTTCTGCTGTCTTGACAATAGGGAGAGACAAAATTTTATAATTTAGTTGTGGTTTGCATGCAAAGAAGAAATAGTGTAGTTTTCTCAGCATCCAGAATAGCTGTGTGTGTTAGACACATGAGAAAAATCAGCCTAGCTTCTTTTATCTGCATGAAAACTATCTGGATGAGAGGTGACAGAAATTCTCCACAACATCAAAAATCAGACTGAACTTAGTAAAACTTTTCATTGTAATTGAGAAAATTCCATACTTAATAACGCAGTCTACACAATAACCACATATTTCATATTGGCTATTATATATATCTACACAAATTTACAGGAACAAGAGAGCTGTGTAATCTTTGCAGTTCTTCAAGCAGTTCTGTCATTCAGAAAGAAACTTTTTACAGAAATAACCAGAATTACGTGGAAGTCCTTAAATTTTTTTTCTGATGTATTCAATATTATCAAGCATTTTTCTTCTGCAAGGAATTAATTATCCATTAGAAATCTGTCATAAAAATTCTTTAACTTGTGATACAGCAAGTGATGTCTTTTAAAATTAAACTTGTTTCTAATGAGGCTGTTAGTGTCTCTTTTATAAAGAATTACATAATAACTTTGCTGCTACCATGTAAGTGATTACAGGTGCCACCGTACAACTTCAGTATTAAAAAGTCATATTGTCAAGTGGGTTTAAAAGTGCTATTCTCTAATACTGTGATAATTCACATATAATTAGCTAAAACAATTCAAACATGAAATTCCTGTCAAACCTTAGTATAAAATGTATTACTCTGTAGAATATTCAGATATAGAGTTTATATTTCTGCATTTGAAGTGGCAGAAGGATTCCTGGAAATATTAGTAGTTACAGCCATGAGTGGAAATTTAATTTTGTATCCTTAGCAATTTGGGCATGAGATAGAGAGTTTTTAAAGTAAATGGTCAAGCCTTTTTGAATGACTTTGTGCTGAGTTGGATCTTTATCTAAGCAGGAATTTTTAAATTTTGGATATTGTTTAGCTGTTACCTCATCAATAAAAGATTTCATTGGTGGATGAAAGATAGCCACATATTCTGATCAAGAACTTGGTTATAATGAGAATGCAAGAATCATAAGACTGTTGAAGCTAAATGACTTTGTTCTATTTATTTGTTTGTTTCTGGATATGATAAAGCAGACATTCAATTTTTATTTAAAATTAAGAACACGATTTTATGGACAAAAATTTTGTCTTATACTTGGATGCTCCTGGTTTAATTTCTTCTCTTTTTTGATGAAACAAATTCAGAGAAAGTGAGTGATCATGACCAGTGGAGCAGAGCCAGGTACCAGCAGGGAACAGATTATTAGAGCACTACGACATAGGGAAAATGGGTTGTTAGCATCTGTGTCAGAGAGGTCAGGGATGATTGAAGACACTATCATCAGTGTTCTTACAGACAAAGACTATTAACACACAAATTTTACACAGATTTATCTCCAGGTCTGATCTACACTATCCACTATACTAAATATGCTAATGAAAAAAATATGTACGGGATCACACAGCTTCTGTGTGTTAGAAAAGATTTGACACACAGAGTCAATAATGGACAGTAGCATATTTTTCAAAAATAACCACTGGCCTAACAGACCTACTCCTCAGGGAGTCTGCAAAGACCATCACAAGAACAAGCTGAACACTAAAAGTTGTAATTCCAGTGTGTACACATGAGTTCAAGACACATGCTAGTTTTATAGTATATTAGTTTTCTCATTCCATCCCAAACTCAGCTTGATGCTTCTCATCAGTACAGACAGAATTTAAAGTTATCATCTCACTGGTGGTTTGGCTCGGTCTGTGGGAAGGGAAGTGAATAGAGAGGCAAATCTGGGACCGAGTTTATTTGCAATCAAAGCATCTGCAAAGAAAATTAGGTGTATCCTAGGATGTATCAGCAAGTGTAATTAAGATGTCAAGAGAAATGATTGACATCTGGCATTTTTGAGACCACATCTGGTGTATTGCCTCTGGTCTTGCACTCCACAGAGCAAGAAAAACCTTCTGCAGTGGGGCCTGTGGAAGGCCATCAGCATCAGCGTATGGAGCACAGAGGTACAAAAAGAAGTTGTAAGAAACAGGTTTGTCCAGCTGAAAGAATAGAAGAAGAAAAGGTACCATTTCTGCTTCTTCAGTTATCTAATTGGACTCTTCTCTGATTGGAAAGGCTAGGGACAAAGGACACAAGCTGGGCTTGGGAAATTCTGACTAGAAATAAGGAGGAACTTTCTGTACCGTGAGGGTGGTCAAACAATGGAGGAGGAGGATGCCCAGTGGTTGTGATCCTTCATGATCAGAGATAATCATAACAAGACTGAGAAGGCTCTGGCAAGGCTCTGAGAAACCTCATGTAAGCTTTCCCTAAGCAGGAGGTCAGACTAAGTGTCTACAGACGTCCTTTGCAACATAAATTATTCTGTATTTCTATGGTCCCTAGGAACTCAGCATGGTGTTTCTATTAACGAGAAAGGGATGCACTGGCAATAGTAAAAACCTTCTATCATTTTGCCTAACTTTTGTATAGGCAAAATAGAGCAGCTCAGCTTTATATAGATAACTTTATTTTTGCCACTCTTATTAAAAGTCTAAGCCAAACCAAAAATGTCTTCACTGAAATTTATGTTTTGCTATGTTAAATATGAAAAGACAGCCTTTCTGTAAGTTTTGTTTTACTTCTGACTATATAAGGGGCACAAAACTCAAAGTTCTTGCTTTTTAGACCTTTATGATATTATTTTCCTGCTATTATTATTGTTATTGTTATTTTTATTGTTACTGTTAATGAGAATTTTATAAAGGAAAATAGTATCTGCTCTGTTTTGCAAAAATAGAAATTATGTGTAAGTGGATATATAATTATTTGCAAAACATTTTCAAATCTTGAGATGGAAAGTGCTAAATAGATTCAGATTATTTCAGACATTGTTGAATCAATACTTGTAAACCTGACAGTGTCCCAGCAAAAGCTATCAACTTAAAAAAGAGCGTACATCTTACATATAATTTTATTATTATTTTTATAGTTTTAAATCTAAAAATACAAGGCACTGTAAGGATTAGGATATTCTAATGACCAATCCACCCAAGATACTGCTATCAAGATAAAAATATTGCTTAGATATTAAAATCTAAAATTACTTGAAACTTGGCTGGCTCAGCATAGTAAGACATTCCACCAAAGTGAGAGACAAAGTATTGCCAAAGACATAATCGCAGAAAGAGTAAGTTACTTTTTAAAATGACAAGCAGATAAACCTTAGATTAATAATTTCTGGTTATATATAATCTTTACAACAAACATTTATTTCACTGGTTCTCTATATCAGATCAGGATTTCGACATCACTTGTCTGGTTGTGATGTTACTACTTGTCATGTTTGGGAATTTTATATTAGTGTTTGCATGTTTTGGCTGCTGAGTTTTGTATGAAATGCACTCTACATAGTGAACAGTCTGGGAGAGCTACCAACAATAAATTGCAATAATCCAACCTTGATTTTGTAAAGGCATGAGTCAAAAGCTCAGCGTCTTGCTGACACAGCAATTGTCTTAACCTTGTTATATTCCTAAGATGGTCATATGAGGCCTTATCAATATTGTTGATGTGGCTCTCTGAGGAGAGCTGAGGGTCAAAAATTACTGGAATTTGTCACAAAGAGCATTTCTTTCAGAATTCCTCTGCAGCAGAACAATGATTTAGCATTAAATTTTCCCTGTAATGAGAGAGATACAGCCACTTGGCTGTGGAGGCACAGCATGATACAAGTAGAAGCCAAAAAATTATATAAACCCCAGCAAAATTAAATAAAAGCTGGTATTTACATATTCACTGATGATTATCTGTTTTTATGTTTGCCCTGTTGGTTTATACAGACCAAACAGAGATTTCTAATCTATTCCACATTCTCTGAAATCAAAAGTCTCAAGGAAGCCCATGTCTGGTCTTTTACAGTTAGTGCATTATAATGGTGTGGAAAAAGATCCTGTTTTCTTCTTAAGGAACAGTCTGAGATGAAAGCAAATCAGATAAACCTAGACAGTTTTCAGCAACAGACACTCCAAAGTTGTAGCTTCTTAACTGAGGTTTAGTTTTTATAAGTTAGTTAGGTTGTTAGAAGGACTGTTCTCCACAGAAGCGACCTGTGCTGGGGCAGATGGCGAAGAACTGCAGGCCCTGGGAAAGAGACCTTTATTGAGGAGTCCTGTGGGAGGGACCCACTTCCACTTAGGAGGAAGGAGCAGCAGAGACAACGTGTGATGACCCACGACTGGGTCCTACCCTGTCCCTGTGAGTTGCTGGAGAGGGGTGGACAGAGAAAATAAAGTCAAGCCTGGGAATATGGGAGTAGGAGTGGGGAGGGTGTTTTTAAGATTTTATTATTATTTCTCATTATCCTACTCTGATTTGATTGGTAATGGCTCAAATAATTTTCCCCTGAACCTGTTTTCCCTGTGACAGTAACTGCTGAGTGATCTTTCTCTCTCATCCTAACCCAAAAGCCTTTTGCTCGATTTTCTCTCACCACCAAGGAAGGAAGTAATAAAGCAGCTTTGTTGGGCACCTGTTATCCAGCCAGGGGCAACCTACCACAGCTGTGCATTTACTGTTTGTCTTTTTACATCCCCTAGCCCTGGATAAGAATTTGAAGGTTAGGAAAGCTATAATTTCACTCAGGTTCCTCTTAATCTGTGTGGAGGCAGGTGCAAATGGGAGCTAACCCGTTCTTATGTCAATTTCTGCAGTCGCTTCATTGAATCTTCTGAATATTTTCACTCTCTAAAGGATGTCTGCCTTGAATGATACAGAATTGTCCAGAGAGAATATTTATGCTTAGAGGATCCCTATCTTCTCCTGTGACCCCAGTCATCCTGGGTTTCATGGCATAGTAGAGCCAAAGCCTGGAAGCTCCCAGCAATGTCTATTCTGTGATAGATTAGTGAGTTACTTGGTAGCGTGTCTGTCAGAAGGTGACTGGCTTTAAGGACTGAGCATCTGTTTAACCTGCTTTTCACTTTCTGTGAAAACACTGCCATTAACAAGAGGCCCAGCAGACACTCAGTTCCTTAAGGACAGTCTAGTGTGGTCTCATCAGACTTGAAGAGATATGTTGCAGGCGAACTGGATGCATCCAGCTTCTGCAACAGACAAGCTGTGGGGAAAACAGTGAAGAGAAAATGATGCTGGCAAGGAACCAGACTGCAACACTGACCTTGGCACAGATATAGATAGCTCTTTTGACTTACACCATAAAGACCTTCAGCTGTGATCAGAAAACAGATATGTTGATTGTAAACAGAAACCATTAGAGAATGACAATGCTTGTTTCAAGGAAAAGGTTCAAAAGTCATTTAGAATAACATGAGAGCACATTATTTTAATGAAAAGGCCATGTAGTTACATCACATTTTCCCACATCAAAGAAACACAGTCATAAACTCCTGAGATGTGGGCTAAGGTTTTCCAGATGAAATTGAAAGTCCTCTTCTCATACAGAGGAACAGACTGTTCCTCTGTGGTATTGAGATCAGAATTGCACAAAAAGGCAATTAGTACAATACCTTTGAAATCACTAGCTAAAATAATTATTGTTTTCAAAGGGTGCTAACTTGAAAACTACTAACTGTCTTTATGATGTCTTCTCAGGATAAGAAAGATACAGGAAGAATTTGGCTGTCTCAAAACAATTTGCTTCATTTCTGGTGCTACCCATTTCTGGGCCGTGTTATGAGAATGCCACCAGATCACTGTACAGAGAAGGAGGTGATTTTGCCTTAGACAAAAAGCTCCTCCTTTAGAAAAGGGGAGCTTTTCTTACTATAGACATCCTTCACCTTTGCTCCATTGAACTAATTTAGTCCACAGATGGCAGACCTCCTTGAAAACAAGTGAGAGCTTTTCACTGGTAAAAGCATTCAAGTCCAAAACTGAGTTATAAAAGAACTAGAGTTCAGGCACTAAAAAAAGATTTCAACTGCTGTTGGAAGTCACACTGTAGAGAGCTTCACATGAAAGACTTCGTTTATGTGGAAATAAATTTAGAGATTTTGTTTTTGAATAAACCAAATTTTGTACATGATACAAGAGAGGTTATAAAGAATTTATTCGATATCACTTTCTAGAGGACCTGTGAAATATTCCTCTTTACCTTTTCATTTGAATTGCAATGGCATACTGGTGTTAGATACACTTATATAACCATTTTAATGGAATAGTCAATCTATAGGTTTTTTTAAAATTATTTACCTTTTATCATGTCCCTGTATGATTTGGTAAATAAAAATGAACATAAATCTGTTAGAACTTCGTTGAAGTGTAAGCTTACTTTATTTCTTGGTTACTTGTTAAATAATATGGACAGTTTCTTGAACAAGGCCTAAAAAAGCAATGCTCACCTACATTATCAAGTCAGAATGAAGAAGGAAATGAATTCCTAACTTCTCAGCTTTTTGGGAAAAAAATCACAACCAGATGCAATTGATAGGAAGAAAGGAGCTTCAATCCATAAATCAGAAGGATTAGAAAACTGTCTGTTTGGTGTTGGGGTTTTTTTGGTTTTTTTTCTTGGGTTTGTTTGTTTGCTTGAATAAATAAATATATAAATAAATGAATGAATAAAAACCACTTTACTTCAGGAAATACTGAACACACACGGGTAAAACTGCATAATCTTTCATCAGTGAGAAGGTAATTTGTTGACCTTGACCAGGTCAGTGGCTGGATGAAGCTCTGAGTTCTGCATTACAGCTAGTTACTTTAAATCCTGCCAACAGATACAGATATCACTTCAGAACAACATAGTTTTGTAATTTTTAAAATAACTTAAAAATAAACAGTGATTCAAAAATATATGCCTAATTCCACTAGTACTTTTCAGACCCAATAAAACATACGTATTGAATACCTATTGTACTGGATTATTTCATGTTGTATCTTTTGACTGGTGTAGAAGTAAATAGCAAATTTGCTGACCAATGTTTCTTTTTTCATTCTGAAATCTGTGAGAAGAGGGAATATAGAATAATAATGCAGAACAACCTGTGTTCTAAATATAGCACTTTTTTCAACTTATGTGTTTGCAATTTATAACTGATTTTGGATAAAAGGGGATAAAGTCAATGATCTGTTAGATTGTGTGTTGCCAGTAAACTGCCTGCCAATTCCCACTCCCTGAATGTGTTATAGCAGCACAATGTCCCCAGACACTGGCTGAAATGCCAAACTACAATTACTTACCAAACTGAGAAACCACTGAGATAGCATGCAGCATTTTCTTTGATTTTTGTGGCAAATTATTAAAGACCGTAATGGAAATAGGGACCTGTTAATAGTTAAGCCATCCAAGGACTACATGTAATTCTTCCTGTCTTTCCTTCTGGAAGATATCCTTCATATTTATTTTGACTTTTGTAACACTGCTTATAAAACAAAGTCCCCTCTGAAATATTATTTCAACAATCAGTTGTATTGTTCCAGGCTTTCCTAAAGGTATTAGCAACAGTAAACACTGCAAGCAAGAAGTCTGCTCCGCACACACATGGATTATATACTGTCTTTGCTCTCATAGTCAACAGGTCCTGGGTATTGAGCTAATTAGGTCCCCAGGGTCTCTGATACTGACTGAATAATGTCTCAGTATCTAGGGTCTCTTTCTCATCTGGAAACAGAACTGAAAATCATGGCTGGATTTTCTTTAAATTTCCTGATGGGTTTAATAAGTCTGTGCTACCGTACTACACTTATAGTTAAGCTGATATATTTTCAGATGTTTGTACAGTATTTTCTGTGAAAATATTCTGTAGTGACTCTCAGTTTGAAAAAGATATTCACAGAAGGGTCATGGTATTTCAGTAGGATCAAATGGAATAATGAAGGGAATATGTACTCTTGGAAAGATCTGATGGTGCTGTGGATTTTGGCAGGTAAAGGCAAGGCAATATTATGTGGAACTCAGTGTAATTTATTTGCTAGCACATAATCCACCTGAATAGCTCATTTCACTGCCTACAGAGTGCTTAGACACGTTTGCTAAACACACCTTGATGCTTAAGGCTTTTGCTCCTCTTACCTTTGATTGAGGGTATTAGCCTCAAGAAGTAATTTATGGATTTTCTTCTCTAATCTAAATGAAGGGAGGATTTTCATTTTTCTATTCTTTTAAAACTGAAATGTGCGTCTTTACTTTCCAGATAATTTTGTGTTTTGGTTCTCACAAGATATCAACATCTCAGAAGACTTCTTATGGGACACACTCTTGGCCTGTTGAAAACCTTATTTATATCTCCACTTCCTACCTGCCCCTCAACAGGAGACTCCCATGGTTCTTGTCCTGCCAAGCTCCCCCCTTCCCTCTTGCTGCACAGTGCAGGGAGGGAAGAGCTATGAGAGATGTGCCTTCCATGTTCAACACTGATTTTTCATAACTTTCTTTCAAATGATGAAAGAAACCCCTTATTTCTCTGCTGGTTTTGGCTGGGATAGAGGTAATCACACTGTTAGGTGTGATGGAGCCCTGCTTTCCAGCTGAACACCTGCCTGCCCATGGGGAGAGCTGAATGAATCTTTTGTTTTTCTTTTGCCTGTGTACACGACTTCTGCTTTACCTATTAAACTATGAATTCTCTCACTTTTGCTCTTCCAGTTCTCTCACACAACCCAGTTTTATGGCTTAGCAAATGTGTTTTCAGTGCTAAAAATGGATTAGAATACAGATTTGAAGGCAAAAAGTGATGTGACATCACGGTGACAGCAAAGCACTTCGTACATCTTTGCCAAATCCTGATACTTTCTTCAGCTTGTCTCTGGTTAAAATCCAGATCCTTCCAAAGGAAGTTTTCCAAAGAGGAATGCTCTGGTATGCATTATGGACTTCCAAAGAAACCTTCCTGTGCAGAGGGAACAGCTGATCTACATGGCAGAACATTTAGGTGTGCAGTTAGAGACACATATACTATATTTTTAAACACTTGGACAAGTCTGTCCTGTTGTTTTATCCTAAGGGCTGAGGAAGGAAATGAGCTAGGGTGGAAGCTATTTGGTGAAATTTTGTCCTCCTGAATGGATATAGAAAGCTAGCAAAGCACTGGCATGGTCTGGGTATTACAACTTTTGAGAGTAATTTGTAGCATGTAGGCCTGTAATTCTCTGTCACAAAACCTCCCATAAATCCAGATGGGAAACCGTTTTTTTGGAGAAGATTGTATGTGTCTGTACATATATTTATTTTTTTCTTCTTAAGAGAGGAGCATTCTGCAATCCAATATAGCGGTTAAGAGTAAACTCTGATCCCTGCAGTTTTCCTTTCTAGGGGACCCCAAGGAAATAATCACAATTGTTTATTTTTATTTGTTATTACTAAAAGTAGCTTTTCCTTAAAATCTACTGCCTGGTAGAGATTGTGAGGGCTCTATGTATTCCTTTGATAATCTCAGACACAATCTAATTCCACTTCAATCTACTAAAATACTGTTAACCAAGAATTTAAAAAAAGGTAATTTCTGCCATTCTTTTGATTTTTTCTCATTTCAATTTTCAAAGAGTCCAGTGACAGCATAAAGAACAAGAATAAAATTCAAAAGAATTTGATTTTTTAAAAATACTTTTTTTGTGTAGGGTTTTTTTACTTTTTATGTCAGAGTAAGACTCATTCTGCCTACAAATGAGAAGTCTATTTTCTTAAATTAGGGATATGCAGAAATATACTGAGGATTTAGGAAGCTATTGTAGGACCCCATTATGTTCAGCATTCTTGAACTAGTTATTGTGAATATGATAAAGTCTTTTTCCCAGTTCACACCATAATCGCTGACATAGAGAAAGAGGATCAGTCTCCAGTCTCTGTAAATGGATTAAAATTAAAATATGCCAAAAGCTAAAGCTTTCAGACAACAGGAAAGAAACACTGGCTGTTATACAGTGCCTGCATTCTCTGTTGTATCGTCTCTGTCTGGAGCAAAGATGGTAGGTAAATATAACGTTAGCTGGAATCCCTAAGTGTTTTGGATATTTTCTGTATCACTTAATCTAACAGAGAAATAAGTAAGTACACAGTTGAAAATGAAACCATATACTTTCACATGAAAAAATACAAGATCTGCAACAAAGAATTCTGAACTTTCCTTTTTGAGCGTTTTGAGCAGCTAAAGTAGCAATGGTAGTTTATAGTCTAGGCTTTGATACTGGAATATTTCATGTTTAATTTCCTGAAACATGCATTCCTGCTCTTGATGGCATAGAATGACAACAAAATTAAGTACAAATACCTTGGATACAATATACTGCTCCCATAGTCTTGGTGTGGTCTCTGCAGGCTCCATGTAAGTGCCAAAATCTGCCATGATATCAGCTACAGCAATATGGAATTAATTTATTCTATATTGCTCCCTGTAATGATCTTTCAGCAATACCAAACTGATTTCATTTCGACAGCTACTGTTCTTCTCTATCTCATCTTCATTCCTTCCCCCAGCTTGAATTAAATAAGAGAGGTGAGAGATTTCGTTTTGATAGTTCACTGTTATAAGGGGGATAGCTCTGTAGCATTGTATAATATAAAAATCTTCATTACACAGATGTATTTGAGAGCATTCTTCTCTAAAGAAAGCCATATAGCTGAATTAACTCTTAGTGTACCCTACACATAAAGTATCACTTTGATTGTGGTACAGCTCAGTAAGCACTGCTGGATGGCAACAGGGAGGGAAAGGCTGCCAGCACTTTCAAAAAGGTGGCAGACTAGAAGCTTGCCTCCTGTAGTCATCCTGACACACTGTAATAAAAATCATCAATCACAGTTCTGATTTATATTTGAGTGACCACTCACTTCTAGAGAGACATTTTAATACGTAATCGCTTGACCACACACTTAATTCACATTGCAAATGCTTGTGTATTGTGTCCTATGGAGATCTGGACTCAGAGGTGCCAGCAGCTCACTCCCAGACCATTAAAGCTGCTGGATCTTTTCTGATTCCATCTTCAAAGAAAGATAAAGTGCTTTTGGAAGGCTGTAGGGAGTAATTGCTTTTTGACGTATTGGATGGATTGAGACAGCTAGGGAGTTGCATTTTCTGGGGCTACTTTTATGATTTACTTGTGTGTATATCTCCAAACTAATTATTATTTTAAATCTGTACAATCACTAAGAAAAGTGTATCCATTCTGTTTATTATAACGAATTAGTGATTAGTCTCAATCACTAATAGGTTTGGACTAACTTGCACTCATCAGGGCAGAGATAAAAAGGATGGGAGAACTCTGGGAAGCAAGAGGCAGGAACAGGCAGAGCAAAAATTGTGATTTGCCCCAGCTAAACGGATTGCTGTGAGGAGTAGCATTGCAAAAGTGGGAAATAGCTTATTGCTTTTCATATTGAACAAAGGAGGTAGAAGCACATGCTGCACTCTCCCTGCTGAAACAGTGAGTCCCAGTTCCCCAGTTTGGTCTACAGGAAGCATTGTACCTGTGCTTTGCCCTGTCAGCTCCTCATGGGATAGTGCAGTCATATCGCATTTCCTCCCTTGAAAACTTCAAAAATCCCATATTTTCCTTTATTTGGTTTTAATTGGAGTAAAAACTTCTTGAGCACTTGTTTCTATTATTAAAGTTGCTTGTATTTTCATAGTGACCAGAAGCTCATTCAAGGTGCTATGTAGGTAAAGGATACATGGTTAAAATGATAGCTCTTGTTTCAAATAGCTTTCAATTGAAATGCAATAGAAAATTCAGCTGATGTGGATAGATCAGTGTGGGATGAAACAAACTGCTGATTGAGAAAAATGATGAAACATCTTCATGCATAGCTTTCCATGTGTGAAAAGAAACATGTAAAATCCCAGCAGTGTCTGTTCCAAAATGTAATCAAACTGTCAGACGGAGGGCCAACCATGCTGTTATTTCAAGCCAGAGTTTGTAGAGTGAGAGTACAGCTAGAAGGACTTTTACACTCAAGACTATCAGCTTGTGCTTGACATGAAGAAAGGACAAGTAATATAGCAGGACTCAAAGGGAGAGATGAATTTATTAATCAACTTTGGAGCAAAATTGCTCCACACACTCTTAGGAGAATATGGGCTGTATGCCAAGGTGGGTTTCTGTGTAGAATAGAGAGATCCTAGAGATAAAAGAATGCGTAAAGTTTATAGTCTGGGAGCTTGAATTGTCACTGAAGCTTGAGTCAAAGGCTATTGACCTGAGAGACAAGCGGAAGGACAGCCTTGTGGAACAGGTCTGAAAAATTTAGGTTGCAAAACAGAGGGAGGAAAAAATGAACTCATCTGATCTCAGAACTTCTGTCATATATGTTTCCTAATATAGGAGTAGGAATGGAGGAAATGTCTAAGGTGAGCCACATCTAAAAAAACCAAAAGAAATATTGCAATACAAAAGATAACTGGAGGAGTCAAGGGGGAGATGTAAAGCACAAAGGGAATCAACAGGTCCATCGGTAAAAGAAAGGAGTAGAGGAGGGAAGAGGAGAGGGGTAAAGAGGAGGGGAAAGTGGGAGATCAGGAAACATGATGTGGCAAAGGCATGAAGTGGGGGGTGAATGTCACAGGAGGAGAGTTAAAGTCATCAACAAAAAAAATGATGCTTGGAGAAGACCAAGGGAATAACATTTTGTGGTGAATAATAGAGCTCCAGGCTGAAGGATGTGATTAGAAAGAGAAAAGGAGTGACATGTTGAGATGATTTATGGACTGATTTTAGTAAGGATGGTACTCAAAGAAGGATTTATTTTCTACCCCAAGGATGATTTTAAATAGTTTTAAATTCAAACCAGCTTTAAGCATAAAATGTATAGGTAACTGAATCAAGGGCTTAGTTTCTCAAAAATACTTTAGTCATACTCTCCACTCTTTACTGCTTCTGATCTCTTCTTGTTTTTTTAAAACTTAATTTTTGTAAAATGAATGAAGATGGTACTTATTCAGGCCAGGCAATTCAGTGATCCCACCTAGGCTTGGATCATATTTGACATTCAGATATTAGCATTCCCAGAATAAGCATTTCTGTAGATGATTGTACACAGTTAGGCAAAGGCCAACAAAGTTTGGGACTAAAGAGAATAGTATCTAAATAGCTTACCATCCCAGAGAATGTGGCAGGCCCAGAAGGGAGGAAGGTAGGTAGATGAGACACGTTACTAAGACTGCATCCCATTCAAAGTTTTTGTTGTATGTACAATTCTATCCATGTGATTGTGATACTCAGTTTTTCACCAGTGTGACTATTTTACATGTGATCTCAGATTGGTGTGCATGACTCATTATAAAAAGTTGTGAAGTAGGATTTTGCAACTTACTGGTTCATATATTTTCTTAATTTAAATTATTTAAACAGAGGAAGAAAAGGATCATTGTCACTGAACTGCACAAGCTAAGAAAGTAGTGCAATGTCATTAAACTTTATAGCTCATAATGTAAGTAAATTGCTTGTGTGGAGCAGGAAGATTTTTTCTTTCTATTAGTCTGAATAATAAGTACTGGCTGCTGCCCAAGAAAAGGTAATAAGCAAGATGGGACAGTGAATTTATCCAATATGTCAAATTCAGGTTTCCTTTGAAGGAGGGAGCTCTAACCTGTGTCTCTCAACTCCCATAAATATAAGGAGCCATGTATTTAGGAACTGAATAGTTGTTTTTCTCTCCTTGAGTATATAGCATGGCATCCTTTTGATATTTTTCCAAATACTTAAATCAAAATGGTTGTCATAAGGTATCTGGTACTCCCTGCAGCACAGGAGGAGGTGTGTTTTTTTCTAATGTGGTAAAACTGTTAAAGAATCCCATTTTAGTTTAAATGTATTTAGCCATATGGTATAACAAATAAAGTTTTCAAAGTGCCTTGAGCTTTTAACCAAGTGAACATAAAACAAGATGCTCAATAAACAAACAGATCAGGTGTATATCCATACCTGTGTACATACCCGAGGAGTAGCTGAGGGAGCTGGGATCCTTTAGCCTGGAGAAGAGAAGGCTCAGAAGAGACCTTTTCTCCCTTCACAACTTACTGAAAGGAGGTTGTAGCCATGCTCCCAGATCTGCCTTTGCTCCCAGGTCTGCCAGCAACAGGACAAGAGGAAATGGCCTCAGGCTGCACCATGGGAAGTTCAGGTTGGAGATCAGGAAGTATTTCTTCACTGAATGCGTGGTTGCACATTGGAACAGGGTCTCCAGGGAGGTGGTGGAATCACCATCCCTGGAAGTGTTCCAAAAGTGACTGGATGTGGCACTTAGTGCTATGGTTTAATTACGAGGTGGCGTTTTTCATCATCAAAACAAAAGGCTGCCTTCTTAATTGACCCAAATATCATTTTGGACTTGATTATCTTGGAGGTCTATCTATCTATCTATCTATCTATCTATCTATCTATCTATCTATCTATCTATCTATCTACCTACCTCTGTAAATAGATCAGCTAAAACCATGGTAGGCATTTTTTTTTTTTCTGAAGACTGCCTACATTAATGAGATTTTTGTCTTGCTCCAGGAAAAAATGAAGTAGCTGTGTTTCAATGCATTCTTACACCTATCTCAGTTCATTCTTTAAATTGATATTGTGAATTTCCCTTTGCCAATTCATTTTTATTACTTCTTACAGTTATCCATGTTTTCTTTCTTGATATGACTATCAATTCATATTCACTTATACTATCTCTGATATTCATTGCTTCATATCCTCTAGACTACAGCTATGAGGAAAAATACCAATTGTTTTAATTTTTTTTTCTTCACCTCCTGCAGATATTTTAAACTCAGTGCTGGAGATATGAAAAAAACAGTCCTAATCTGTGTTTAGACTACTGACAAGCATTGTATTTCATACTCTTCTGATTATATTATACCCCAAACAAAGACTGAAATATTCTTCAGTTCTCTAAAAATATAGCAAATTCATAAGCAGAAATAGAATAATTATTTCCCCCTAATATATTTGACCCTCATCCTTTAACTATTATAGCCTTCCTTACTTTCTTTTGTATTCTCTCTGCTCCATGGATGGCTATTTTGAACAGAAGCAGTCTCATAGTCACACGGAAACACTGTGGAATCTTGGAATTACTTCTCTTCCTACCTGTATCTCCAGTGCAATGGCAAATCTCATTACTTTTAGCAAAAAAGTAATAACCTGTGCCAAATTTAATATGTCATAATTCATTTCCCAGTCCCCACCCCCAGTGGATTAAAGAGCAAGTTAGGGCTGTTCATGGACAAGTGATCTGGGTTTTGACAACTCTGAACTCCTATGCTGGAAGTTAATCAATCTCATTACCTTCTCAGAAGGGACCTCTGCAGAAATGGAAGAGGCTCTGCTGCTCTGGTTCCTGGTCACTGTGTCTTTGGTTGTCTGAACCACAAAAATATAGGACTTGATTTATGCCCAGGCATGGGTAGTTTATCTTTTTCCACTGAAAAATTAAATTTCCTGTAAAGTTTAATTCAGCCCCTTGAACTAGACTCGGCAAAAACAGTCTTCTTTTGCAATACTGCAATGTGTAATGCCAAAATAAACGACCTAGTTTACTGCAGTAGAAAAGTACATATGTCTCCTTTTATTCTGGGGTCATGGTAAATCATAACCCTATTTTGTGAAACTGAACCTATGTGTATGCATGTATTGGTTTTTGCATAGAATTCAGTTTTAATTCTCAATTACAGCTTTCACTTGTTAAAGCAATGTTTATGAAGTTTATCTATGTGATTATATTTTAAGGTAGAAGTCTCTTATATAGAAGGTAGATGTATACTGACAGAAGAAAAGGAAGAATTTCCAAACAAAGAAATTGCCTCAGGCTTTACCCTGTCAAAATCTGTTACACAACAAAGATCTTCAGAAGTGTGTGATATTCCTGTTGACAGTTCTGAGTGTTTATACATGGACTGATTACTCTCCAGTGTCCTCTGCAGACAATAGTGACAACAGTGAAGGAACTGACTTTTCTCAGCATTTGTTTGAGTCTCAGACAATGTTAAATTCCATTCTTTGAGTTCAGTGAATCAAAACTCAGTGCTGATAATTACTGTATTCGCAATCCCAAAGATTTTACAGCCCTTGAGACAGAGCAGTGGCATTCAGCTAAAGAGGAATGAGACTCAGAGAGCTGCCTTGTTAATTGACCCAAATATCATGCAGTTAATGAAGTGTTTTTAAGGATTCTGTAAGCTCATGAGATGTCTGAGTGATACTGGATGCTCTTAAGAAGCAGAGAATCTTTATCAATGCCAATGAAGGCAAATAGTCTATGCAAAAATACTGGCACACATTCCCATCATAGAAATGAACATAACCTTGATTCTCATTTTCTCAGTGTCTTCATAACATTTTATATGACCTCCTCTTTAAAAAAAATTTAATGCAGTGGAAGCGTGTGGCAGTAAAACCTTCTCACGGTACAAATTAAATGGTTGTGGACCTTCTCACAGTTCCTATAGCCCAGCATCACATACAAAAATACAAAATATAAATAACTGCAGAAGATTCTCCTATGTTGCTCTTTAAAAGATGATCTGCAATAGCTCTATGTCTGGGGGTGATCATTTGCTGTCAAAGAGGGGAGTAGGTGAGACTGCAGATTTGCAAAGGGAAATACATATTGATCTGCTTTTGATGAACAGCAAAGTGGACTTCACCAAGATGAAGTTCAAACACGAGACATAGCTTGAAAAAGTTGGTGCTTTGTGCTTTTGTCTCCACAGTGTTTTTAAAAATATCCAGCAGTACAAAATCAACAGCACAACTCCTGGTGATAACCATTGACTAATATTATTTCGCTCCTTTTTTGGCAGGCCTACCGTGCAAGCCCATTTGCTGATATTGAGAATATAACCATCAGTTAAAGAGGAATTCGAAATGGTTATAAAGAGGATTACTTTTTAGCCTCTGGTTAAGAATATATGATTCAGTATCAAGAAGTAGTTTCAGTTATTGAAATGTACAGTCTCCCCTCTTAAAAGAAATCTTCCCTTTCTAACTGGACACAACAGTAAAATACCGCATGAAACAGAACTTAGACAAGAAAGCAGTATTTGTATAAACAAAAAGAAACCATCACACTGGTAGAATATTCCTAAGCCTGTAATATCAACTTAATTTTGCAATTTTTAAATAAAAAGTTTTGATTTTTTTGCAATATATTGCAAAAATCTTACTGCCTTTTCTTGGGGGTAAAGTTTATCCACCACTAAATAGCTTTGAAAATCCCATCTTTGATGCCTTGAAATTATATCAGTGAAGGGCAATGTAATTGCTCATAGTATAAAGCTAAAATTGAATAGTAAGAAAAGATGTTATTGCAAAAATGGTCAAAACGCTGTCTAGAAGAACATGTGGAACTACTCTGTGAGTTGAGGATACAAGTTTCCAGTTTCTGAGTGAATCAAAGGCTTATGCCCAAAATTAGTTACAATTAAAAAAAACACCCAAAAAAAAAAAAACAAACCAAACCAAACTAAACCAAAACCCCTAAACTAAAATACACCAAAGTACACCCTGGAAGTAATTAAAAGTTTTGTCTATAGATTGATTTTCAAAACAATGTTAATTTGAACCTTGTATCTGTGCTTGTGACAAGCATTCATCTGGAATAATTAAACACTTTGAAATGCAATTAAAATCAATGTAGTTCTTTGACATAAACCTATTACATACATTTCTTTTTGTTTGTCTTAAAAACACAGTACTTTCTGAGAAACCTCAAACCAGCATTTGCAGGTAAATGGTGTTTGAACTGTTTTCATAGTAATAGCTTCCCTCCTACAGGAGAAGATATTTGATCATTGTGGAAATTTTTTGTCTTTTTTTCATATTTTGTGCTATTTTTTTTTTTTTTAATTTTGGAGCATATTTTGCAGTTACTTATTCTACATTCTGATCAAATTCACAAGCTCCCCAGCTGACTGCTCAGTGAAAATTGTTATTCAATGTAAATAAAGGTGTCTCACTTATTCCAAGAGAATAAGCCAGTACTGTGTAGATATTTTTTCATTGAATGTGATCTAAATTGTTCAGGCAGATTAGCTGCTTTAGATATTTTTTGAACAGTGAACATTATTTGAGCTTGCAATAAAATGCCATTTTTAAATTTTGCCGCCACATGTGCAATCATAGGTCAATAATTTTGTATCAGCCCCACATATGATGAAAATTCAATGAAAAAAACGCAAGACTGCATACATTAAAGATAAATAATTCTAGGTAAAGTGTGAATCATGTCTTACCTCCACCCCATACCATGTGGCAACCTCTAGTTCACATGTTGAAAACTAATCTAAGTGGGCATAAATTGTTCAGTTGCGCAGCAGAACACTTAAATTGCTTAACTTTGGCATTTCAGTCAGGCAAACTGTCACCTCATCAAAGTCTCCTACAAAATGTCAGCATAACAGTCTGCTTGAATGTTAGTCTTCAAGTCATTTGGGGATCAAATGTGTCCTCCTTTATGCCACTTTGTGTATTGTTCCTTCACACTTCATTTTCCTATCCTGTTAGCACTTGTGAGGGACTCTTGACATTTTTGGTTTGCCATGTGGTCTGAAAAGCAATTTTTTCTCATTTCCTGGGGCATGCTGAGACTTTCTTGCAATTTTTTTTCCTTTTAATCCTGGAAGAACATTTGTTGAAAGAGAGGCTGAGTTCTGGAGGTCCCTTAGCCCTTGGCTTTGGAGGTCAGTACTGTATGTATCAAAGGAAGGAGCAATAAATCCCTGTGGACAAATACAGACTCACTTTCTGCAGGAGTAGTCTCTTCCCATTGCATGTAATGTGTACAATGAAAGAGGAAATCTATACCCCAGCTTTTTTCTTTTTTATTTTCTGAAAGTTATATATTATCATCTGTGTAACCAGACAATGGTTTTTTTATAATGTGTCCAGGCTTTAGGTAATTTTAATTCCTTGGCCTCCTTTCATGTTTGATATCTTATTCTCTTCTTTCAGCAATCTCATTATGGAGCTTAATAATTTGTGCACCTGGGTATTTTAAATGTTTTACTTCGCTGTTTCTCACAGAAGAATATCTAATATAGCATTACTTTAGTATTTGCAATAGGTTTAGACTGTTTTATTTATTGAAATTCAATAGAAAATTATATCTATTAGAAGAATCCAGACATAACCATCATAACAAACAGTTGGTATATCTGCAGGAACTTTACCCTGGCAAGGCAAGTATTGTTTATCCAGGTATAATTTAGTCTGAAAAATCCAATCTTTATATAACGAAAAAGTGGCATTTGATTGTCTCCTAAAGTGTGGGTACAATTTCTTTCTTTTCCTTTCTGCCAATGTTCTCTAGGTCTGTTTAGGGAGAAATTTGTTAAGGTTTATTGGAGAGCTGTTTGTTAGGTGGGGTATGTTTTAGCTTTTCTTTCCAAGTAGAGGCTATTGCACTCACTGAGAATTAAAAACGCAAGACTTTTAACCATTTACAGAAAGAAGAGACCTTAGCTGAACAGAATGAACAAGTCAAACAATCTGAAAAAAAAAAAAATTCTTGTATTTAGAAGACACCTCGTACTTTTTGAAATAAAGCTGGAAAAAGAGGAGCCAAGACCCAGATTGGGTGATTGTTGCCTAGGAAAAAGATGTCCTGAAAAGTGGCATCTATGTAGTGGGAAGAGTATCTACTAGTCATTGCAGACAGTTCAGAGTCATTTCTTCAGAGAACAAGTCAAAGAGGAACCCCTTTCAGAAAAGGACAGATAGATTTTGCTGCATCAGAAACTGGATTATGCAATAGAAGAAGTAAAGCAGAAACTGAAGCTAATATCACTAAATAAGAGGAAGTGGCAAATGCAGCAGGTCAGGACCATAGCAAAAAGGCAGAAAACAAAATGATAGGATCACAAACACAGCAAATAAGGTAAAGCAAAATAAAAAAAATAATATGGGACACAAGAGGTCTCCCAAAGAAAAGGTAATATGGCAGAGACTCATTATAAACTGACAGTCACATCTTTGGACAATGGTAACTTGAACCAATTTTACTCTGAACTTCTCTCTGTATGTATGTGATGTTTCACTGCTGTTGTTCAGGATGCTAAGAAATGGTGCAGCATGAGAGACTCTTCTTTGTTCAGTTCTTAACAGCTCTTTCCTTACTCAGAATGCTTCTGGGAATTGACAGCCATTTCCAAGAGCAAATCAGCCTTTCTGCTTCTGTTTACAGCAGGGGTAATGCGCTTGTGTTCTGGGCTATTACACAAGCTCATGAACTTGTGGTGGGTGGCTGCTGTTTTGTGCATGAATGTTTCACACCAGCTTCCAAGGTAATACCTTAATTTTACAGATTTTCAAAATAGGAAATCAATGATTTCTAATGGAAAGTCTTTTCTGCCAATCTAATCAACTAAATTAAGGCACCCATTTAATTTAAAATTGGTCTTAGAGAGTATTTCTCTTTTTTTGCCACCATGCCTATTTAAGTTTGCCATGGGCTAGAATCTTAAAGCTTATGTTCTCAGCAAAATCTATGCAAAACTGTTGGAATGCTGTTAGAGTGTTTAATGTTTTCCTACTTAAATACCAGATTTAGTAGGGAGAGGGAGTGGTGACTGGAAAGAAAGAGGAAGATCTGCATTTATACCTGTAGGCCTATACATAACCCTACTCATAGTTCCCCACAGAAATGTACTTGTCCTTTGCCACACTGCTGTATAAAACTTCAGGTTTTCTTGTAATAGAGATATTTTCTTGCTACTGTCATGAAAAATTCAGAATGCATTTACATCAGTGTCTCACTTCACTGATACTCATGTTATCTATGTCATATCACAGTTTGCCATGTATCAACTCAGCTTGCATAATTCTTCATTGTTGCCTCACTGCTGCCTATTTGAAGGCAGAAGTCTTTTCCGGGAGGCAGCATGACTGAGAGGGAGCTTGTAGACTGAGGTCTTCTCAAAACCTGTGTGTTGCTCAGAACTCTGCTTGGTTACTGTAGGGTGTGGAAAAGAACATAAATTCAGATAGAAAATAATGAGTTTTAATTATTTATTTGATCTATTTAATGTTCTTTTTTTTAGCACAGAAGGGTTCTTGAAGAATATCTGGGATTAATTGTTTATATGCATCTCTAAATTGTGGGAAGTTATACCTGAGATGCTAAATTGCCTTCCTGCCCATATGTAGCCTTCACTAATCTTGGTTATGCTGTGGCTACACTGTTTAATTTGCAATTGTTTTTGTTTCCTTGACTGAACTGCTGCTGCATCTTTAACAGCTTTTGGCTCATTACATAAACAGCAACATTTTCTTCTTTCCATAGCAGGAATTCTGAGTTTTCAGCTGAATAAGTGTGTGCATGAGCAAAGGTGTGGACTCAAAAAACGCAGTATTAAACTGTTCTCATGTTACTAATGAGGTGCTGGGGTAAAACAGGCTGCATCTAGCTGAATAACATCTTTCTTGAGAGCAGTGTATAACAGCTTGTTAAGCTTGCGGTCACAGATACAGACCCACAATGCTTCTCCCTTCTTCTCTTCCTCCTGCTCACCAGCCCCCCGTCCATCTAGCTAAACTCTCCATTTTAGAACTGAAGAGGTCTTCAGATCTGGCACCAGGATCTTGCCAACTCACAGGGCTCCCACCCATTGGCGTTTAGCTCACCCACAGCCCCTTCCCATGGACTGTCAGGGAAGGCAGATTTCTGAGAAGAAATAGTGGCCTGAAGGTTAAAATAAAAGGAGGTATAGCTTTGGAGGTAGGATATGTTGGTAGCTTGGATGTAACAGCAAACTGTGCCTTATCATGCAGACTGAGACCTAGAAAAATGATGTGAACCTTCCGAGTCCCAGAGAGCACCAGCTCCTGTGTGAAAGCCTCTGTCAGTGACTGCTCTGTGGGGCATAATTTCTATGAAAATTGTACAAGCAGTGGAAGCAGGAAGAGTTGATGTAGCCCCAAGGAAAGGGAAGCAGGCAGCATCCTCTGAGGAGTCGACTTGGCCCTAACTGCAGCCAGTGGCAGAGCTGCTGATGCTCTCTGAGCCACCTCCTGGAGCTGATGTTGGATGGAGGTAAAGGAAGCTATCTTGGTGTTAACTTGAGCTTCCATGAGGGGTGAGGAAAATGAGTAAAGAGGTTAATGTTTCCCCAGGTCTACTCATCTGAGGGTAGATTTCTCACCTTTTTTTTTTTTTTTCCACAGTGTCTTTTATTCTATTTGAAGAAACTTGACTGATCTCTGTTCTACACTCATCCTAACTTTTGCTGAGCTGGTTCTTTCCCAGATCTCAACAATCACAATTAAAGAAAATTAGAACACTTTACACTTTTCAAGCACAACTTGGAAACAAAGGGAAACAGAAAACCAAACAAGTCTGACAACAGAGACTTGTATAAAAAAATATTAGTTAAAAATAGGTTAAAAAGCACACCCGATATATAACAGACTGAGTATTACAAGTACTGATTGGATGGGGTTCACCTAAAAGCAGTCAGTCAATGTCACTTACAATACTAAAGAAACAGGAATGGGTTGACAGATAGAAAAAGCAAAGATGGAGCTGTGGTTACCTGGCCTTTCCTGTTCATTTTAATTTGAACTCTGGCAAGTATGTTCAGTCTAACTGGTGATCATTCTTCAGTGGAGTTAATGGAGCACCAAGGTAATGCCAGCAACATCTTGGTAACACAATGTTCTTGCTGTACACCAAGAATTAAAAGTAGCTGATCTAGGCAGAATAGAAGCACAGACATAAGAGAGAGGTAGATTTGAGACTTTGACAGATAGGTCACATTAGTTGAGTAGACTTTAAACTCTCAGTGGTGAGAAATAAACACTGTAAGGCATGTTTATTCTCTTACTATTGATGTGCAAAACAGATTTTACAGGCTGTATTTTAGATTGTCCCGTTTTGTTATGTTAATTATAGGAGCAACCTAAGGTAAAGGTAGCTATTTGCCTTGCAGATATTAAATTAGGTCAATATGATCCTACAGCAATCATCTTCAAGGAAAAGAAATTATGGTCATTGGAGGATTTCACCTGGTTAGCCATGGTAAGGGCTTTGGGAGATCAGCTTGATTTTTCATCTTTTTATAGCAGAACACTCAGGAAGAAAATATGAAGAAGGTAGAAGGAAGAAGACACATCCTGTGAGGAGTAATTGGGGGTTGTCCAATTTGGAGTAAAAGAGGTTGAGAAGAGAAATGAGTCCTCCCTACAGTTTTGTGAGGAGATGCAAAAGATCTTCCCTAGGTTCTTGTAGTGTCACAATCTCATTCCCTGGAACATTTGCTCTGTGGACAAGTGTGAGATGACAAGGAAAAGGATGGAGCTGACCTTGTCAAAGCTATGATTTTCATGAAGTGCATACTCTCCTAGCCAGGAGAGTAGAGTTTGGTGCCGAGGGTAGCATATATGCCAAGCATATATGCCAAGGTACCCATTTATGCCACTGTCTCCTTTGCCTTCGTCTCCACCCTCCCAGGTTGGCCACGTTCCATATGCCCTTGCCCCGTTTCCGAGAGCAGTAGGAGGTCTGCTTGTGAAGGAAAGGTGTTGTGGAGGGTGAAAAGCTGACCTTAATAGGACATTCTCTTTAGGATACACCTGAATCAGTGTTTTCATGGGAGAGATGACTCTGCTGAAATGCTGTCATGAAAACACTTGGGACAAAAGAGGTGGTGAGCTTGAGTTCACTTCTGCGCAACCCAGAGAGTATAAATACAGCCAGAAGCAGGCTAAGATCATTTGTGTATCTTCATGATCTTAAAGCTGCTTAGCTTACCTTGAATACGCATAGCAAGAGGAGTCAAAAACTGATCCAAGGACTGATTGCAATTTTTAAATTTTTTTTCCCCTGTTCTATTTCCATAGTTGTATCAGTCCATTTAGAATACTTTGTGTTTTTGCTTTAGCAACAAATAAAACTAGTCATTGACTGAATAGTAATCTTCTAAAAGTTGACTGCAGAAACTTCATGAATGAGCAGAGAAAGAAACAGATTATAAAATTTATTTCATCTGAACATGTTTACATCTCTGAGAATAGCTTCCATGGTAAAATGAGTCCATTTTCTTTATAAAAGAGTTTAAAATATAGCTCAAATAAAAATTAAATATTCTGACAAGTGTTTTGAGAAAAGAAAAATAAAATAAAATAAACTTACTGAAAGTGGCCCAGAAGTCCAAAGGCTATTTCTCTGAGCTAAGAAATGAGCAACCTGCCTATGAAAGAGGCAGCTGAACTGGGAATAGGAGGTAACTCACCTACAACTCAATGACACATCTTGCCCAATCTCACACTGGAAATATCCAGGATTGCTGGGCTGCATCCTCCAGAGCAGACACTGTCTGACTCCTGTTTGACTCCTGTCGAAATATTATGAATCATTCTGATTTGTCTTGTAGAAAAGGTTAGTAACACAAATCTGATCTCTTTGGTTGAGGAACCTGGTACTTTTCACACACATAAAGTGGTCTCCTTACCAATTCAGTCTAAACTTCATTTTGCTCTACTTTGCCTGAATTCATTGCAGGGATGGGGTTGAAGTCTGTAAAACATATTTAAAAATTCTTACAAGTGTATTGCAGTCCCTGGAGGAAGCGTTTTGTGAAGATGCTACAGAGATTTAGTACTGTCCATCACAGCCTACTCCAGGTCTACTTCTAGCCCAGTTTATACACATGACAAAGATGAAAACATCTGAGAAATTATATCTACAATGGATTGAATTAGATGTGTTGTTCCATTTCAGTCTCATGGTTGATGTTCAGAGCTACATTGTGGAAACGAACCCTTAGTACCTGTGAGAGAAACAGCTTTTGTGCTGCTGTTAGGATCTTTTCCTTATTTTCCTGTATTTTCTTAGTACAGCAGGGAACATGGGAGGCTTTGTAGTCCTCTAAAACCCAGAGTATTTCATGCAAGGAGCGCATATACCAGTCAAAAATATGTAAGGTATTAAAATTTCTATTCTTTTACTAGTTGTGACACAAAAGAACCATGTTAAATGCAGTGATATTTACACTTTTCTTCAATTGCTTGTAAGATTGCCTAAGCAGTAAAAGTGGAGTTGTAAACACATTTATTCATACATTAACAGTTATACCCTTGAGAATATTTCAAGCAAAACTGCATTCAAATAGGCTGTTTATTTGTTTTAAGAACTTTTTCAAAAAATCAACAATTAAATAGTCCATCTGTTCCCCAAACACTTCTAGTTAAACATTTGACTATACAGTTTTGAAGTGGTAATTTTGCCAAATTAAACATTCTGTGTTGCTTGTGTATAAATCCTTGACTGCTACAGGGAAGCAACAAAGTAGACAAAAGCTTGGATTTGCCAAATTAAAATATGGTGTATATCAGCAGAATTACACCCACTTATAGTACATTAGGTTACTCTTTTTCTCTTTCTTCTTAGAAAACTACAGGTTTAAAATATTCCCTTCTGAAAGCTGGGTTAATCTTACAATTAGAGAATACAACAAATGGGTCTAAAATCACTGAGAAAGTACTTTCAGCATGTGTTTGTGGAAATAGCTTTTCAAAGAGTAATTATATCCCCTAGATTTCTTTTTCCTGCATTTTATTGTTGGGCTAGAACCTGCTGATATTCCTGTTAAAATGAGCCTCCACTTTAAAACCAGTGCAAAGACATGCTAATGTTAAAAATGCATACAGACAAAAAATGAGTGATTAAGCAGAATTTATATTTTTCATTAAATGAATGTACATTATTCTCAGAGCAAAGCTATATTATTAATGGAAATTCATGATTTCTATTAATTACACATTTTTAAGTGCTTTCATTTTAGCCTGTCAATTTCTCATAGTAAAATGATGTGTTCCAACTTCAAATATTCTGAACTTTGCTCTTAAATCGTGTCAGGATTTTCCTTTGGACAATCTAGTTTTTGGTGAGCATTTCTTCCATTTAACAATAACTGTCCCTGCAATCTTCATCTTGCTTCCTCAAACTACTACTTTTAAACTTGTTTTATTGTTTTCCAGAGTAGAAACACCTTGAGGATACAGAATATAATTTTAAGTTGTTATTTTATTGCCCCAACTATTGTTAATTTGTGCAATCAGGTATTGGAGATGAATTCAATATGCTCATCTTTTTAATTTGCATGTAAGTTAATTAATTACTGAATTCAATTTTCCTTCAGGATTTTTTTTTTTTTCCTTTTCCATGGGCTGGCAACACTTTAAGAAATAATTCCTTGAAATGACTGTCTCTTGATTCATCAGAATATATCTTCAAAAATCAATCAGTATATGCAAAACTGACATGGAGGCTGAATAACTTTGTAATCACAGATGGCAGGACAGATGCTTCACATAAATTACAGTTATAAAGAAACATCAGCACTCGGAGGAATGAGTATATTGTCTTAAATGTGTCCTGAAGATGCTAAATAGAATTGCACAAAGTGAGGGAAATTTTGGTTTACTATTATTTTAGAGCTATTCCATGACTGTGACTTGGAATACTGTTTGACCCACTCTGTCTTTGAATTCCAGTAGAGAAAATAAAAAATACAGGAGCCTGCTTAAAAACCAAACAAACCAACAAGGAACAATTTACATAGGAAAGAAGGTAGATAGTCAAATAATATAATAACAAAAAGTAATAAAGAGCAAAGTTTTAAACAGGCATGGTATCAATGTTTTTGTCTCATACCTTCTTTTTGCCTCTGTGAAATTGTTCAAATCTTAGAAGGAATACTTTTTGCCAAATTACCCTTATTTAATTTTACTATTTTATTATATTTTTATCTTTCCTTTTTTAAACACAGTCTTTTGTTCTAGCATGTTGTCTGGGATTTTCATTCAGTGTATTTACTCTTTTTTCCCTGATTAGGACCTCAGTGTTTATTTAATTTTTCTAGCCTGGAATTCTCTTTGCAAATGAATAGATGAATAATTCCTTCCTTCCTTCCTTCCTTCCTTCCTTCCTTCCTTCCTTCCTTCCTTCCTGGAAGAAAAGGAAAAAACCAAAGGAATAGCCAGTCATTTCTGAACAGGAGAATAGAAAGATCTGAAAGCTGAGAGGCACTGACAGAGGAAAATTTGAAGCAATGCACAGCCAGGTAATTTGAAGTGTAAATAGGATAATTCAGATTTAGCTGGAAGTCTAGGAGGGAGACCCTGTGTCTTTTGGCAAGGATATAAAGAAAGAAAAAGTGATTTAATGGCAGATTGCAGGCTAGGAAAGGAGGACAGAAATGAGTCCATGGGAAATTACAAGACATTGCAAATTAAATTAAGTCAATGGAACATATAATCTGTAGGATGAAATACGTCTTATATACTGTGATGACTTCACCTTTTGTCACAGCACTGGATTTAAAGATGAGTCACCAGGGATGAATACTACCCTATTTGAAGAGGATAAAATGTTAATACTTATGTCAAATGGAAAAACAAAATTATCCCTTCCAGCTCAGAATATTCTGTGATTCTGTGAAATCAAGTTAAAATATCAGCTGCAAGCTTTTCATACATATGAAATTAAAAGCTGTGTTGCTGTTGTGTCTTTGGAGAATTGAGCAAAGGAAAACAAGGGGTAAATATTATTTTGGGGGCTTTCTTTTCTCATTTTTTGTCTGTGTGGATTATGATTGTTTTAGAATGTTGGTCTACTCTTTTTACTCTTTTTTTTGTCTTCTTTTGTAGCAATAGCAAAATTAATTGGACTCTTTGCCAGATGGAAAAAGTCAGCTAGCTTTGAAAACTCATTTTCCTTCTTCTTTTACTTTACTACAATGAAGGTAACAAACTTGAGCCCAAACAAAAATCTAAGACCAAACTCACAGCAAAATACCTGACAAGAGGCAAACTCCACAGGTAAAAATGAGGATATGTTCTGATTCTTGCATAACCTACAGTTATAGGCCCATGTAATTTTATTGTTAAGTATGTTTTTATTGCTATTGTCTAAGTGCTTTATGAAACAGATGAAAAGTACAAGGTTCCTGCCCTGAGAACCTGTGGCTCTGCTTCAGGTGTGAAGCAGCAAGGGAGCAAAGGAGAAGAAAGGGGATGTCAGAAGAGCCAACCAACAGAGAAGGCAGGTTGTTTGGGTGCACTGCACCTCTAAGGTCAGCTAGCTTAAGCTACATACAAGGAGAAAGAGTTCACCTGCGTCCTAGACTCAAATCAGAATCAGACAGGAGTAAACTGTCCATTATATTTTCTTCCTTTCTATAATGTGTTAAAAATGTGCTAGAGTGTGTAAGCCCTCCAAAAAGTGCAAAGTTGGCTAGTAGATTTTAAAACCAATATGCTAATATTTTACTGGCTTATTGAATAATGAATTGGGAAAAATTACTTATCTCAGTTACATAATTAGTGATCTCTTGACATGGAGTAGCCACTATCCCTAGCCCACCCAGCAATTTACCTTCCTTTTTTGCCATGGGTGCCCTAGACCCCTGGCCTTTTGCACCATGCTTGGAAGTTATTCATGCAGGACACAAATTTCCAAGTACTAAGATTCTGCCTGCACCCTGATGCCAGCAGACCTCTTTTATAATGACAGGTTTGTTTTCCTAGTATGATGAAGAGGTGTTCCCAATGGAGGACAGATTATAGGCTGTGCTAGGTCCTAAATGTAGTCCCCACCATTAAGAGAGTTGTAACTATACCAGCTCTGATTTTGAGAAAAGAAAGAGGGGAACAGTCTTAAAAATACAATGTCATCGTGGGTTTCGAGGTAAGGATTTCCTTGGGCATTAAACAGTCATAAATATGTTAATTCTTTGTCACTATAGAGAACACAAGCTTTTCCATATGAACAGGTAAATGGAATTAAGAACTTCATGTTTCTTTGCATCAAATGAGAAATTTTAATGGAATGGTACTGGAAAAGTGCAGGAACAAAGATATGAAATGAGTGTTTTGGAAAGATATTTAAAAAAATTCTGCCAAAGTGAGATTGCCGATGCTGCATCCAGAGAAGCTTTATATTAATTATCTGTGTTCAAAAAGTAAGAATGATTACATCAATAAAGGGTGATTCATAGTTAAGTGGTGCCTTTCAACCATATGACATCTATTGAGAACAAACAGTGTGCTCCAGATGGAAGCCAACTAATGCACTAACAACATAATTACAATGATTGCAGCTGTGACAAAGGCTATGAGTGGCTTTCAACCACAGCATACAACAGCTTACAAGAAATGCATTTTTGTTAGTTAAGTACGTAGCGCTTTTGCTTATGAGAACAACTCGAATGGAGCTGGACCTGTTGGCGTACAGTAGACACTATAGAAATTGTAAGAAGGGAAGCAATTATTAAGAATGCAAGAAAAGAAATAATCTAAAACCAAGATAGAATTCTGCTATTATTTTCATCATATTGCTGTGCATAAATGAGTGTTCATGTGCACACATATGCTGAAAAGAAAGATAGTTCCTGTTCTCAAATGCTCACCTGTGGGAAAATAGATTCAGGGATGGGATACTTTCCGCTGGACTTCTGACTCTTGGCTCCCTGTACAGGTATCTGAAATCAGCAGACTTTTTCAGAGTATGCTTCATTTTGTCATATTTTAAACTTTGATTTTTGAGTGGGGTTATTTTTGAATAAGCTGACCTGCGCCTCTGAGTAAAGGGAACTAGGATGATGTGCTCACATATGCTCATATGCATATTGTAAAATTCTTTATGAGACCAGATGTATTACACCTTTGAATGAATACAGAAAGACCAATGAAACAGTGCTGACATTAATGAGACCATGCATTCAAGTTAAGAATAATCATAATACCCCAACATATGTTGTCCTTTGTATGTAGCAAAGCACTAAAGAGCTTTGGGAAAGGCAAGATTGGTGATTATGTAAAGATTACTCATTTCAGAGACAAGGCAACACTTGGAAAGAAGTGGAAAATAGTGAAGATTTATAGGTTTAACAACACTGAATATTGCAGGTATGTTGCGACTGGAACTCTGCCTAAAGGATGACAGTCTGTGAAGGGGTACCATCCTTGACGAAAATGTGATGCTGTGTGGGTTTGCAGAAAAGTTGCGGGTGAGTAAATACAAGAGGAAGGTTTATCCTAAAGCCCAGCACCCGGAAGTGCAACCACACAGATCTCTGGAGTTTGACATGACCCATCCATAAGTCCTTCTTCCAAATCCACCGTAGACACAAGTCTGCACTGTTGTCTCGGAAATCTGTTTCTGAAGAGACGGTTCACCCACAATCTGATATTTTCATACCTCTACATATACTGTAACATCACTGAGCAGGCTGAATGATTAAAAGTATAGCATTTGTTAACTAGAACTTTAGCTCAGATACTTCATTAAAGACCTGGGAAAAGTTTACCTAAAACAAAATATTTTATTTTAGCAACATTATGCAAAATTTTATTAAAAATCTGTGACCTTAGGTTCAAAGAATTACTCCCATTCCCTCTTTCCTACCAGCAGGCAAGCCCCACCCAGCCCTCCATCCATTTAAAGAGAAGTGGGAATATCCTCTCCCCATAGGCACTACCTTCCTGTTTACCCCCTCTAAATTGTTTTTACGCTTTCTAGGTTCAAGATAAATCCTTCTTCCTTTCTTTCTCCATCCTAAATTCTCACATTTGAGCTCAGTGAAACAGAGCACTAATAGCTTATCTAGCAGCAGAGGCAAAAATTAACTTTGCTATTTAAAGCACTTTCTGCCTTATTACAGTTGGAAGTCTTTTTCAATCTGCAAATTACATATTGTAACAAGTATTAGCGATACATATGTTCTATTAAATTAATAATCTTCATTGTGGCCTTAGCTTTTGGCAGGGACTACTCATCGCAACCCATTATTACTTGCTGACACAGTCTTGAAAAATGTTCTGTCAAAACCACCTTCTACCTCTTTTATTCCATTCTGTTACTTTCAGAGGTAACTATCAGTGGAAAAAATAGCTAGAAAAATCCAAACAGATTTTTAGGTACTGTTTGGAAAAGAACAGAATGAATTGGAAAGCACCATTACCAGGCTGTATACATCCAGGATGTCCCTGCTGCTTAAGCATTATTTTCAGTTCTGTTCATTGTATCTCAAAGGGATAGAGGATAAATACAGAAAGTGCAAAGAGAGGCTGCAAAAGTCACAAGAAGCATAGAAAAACTTCTGTACAAAAGCTGATTAGACAACATCTCAAAAGTCTCAAAACTGGGGAAAATTCATCCAAATGTGAATTAAACGTAAATTTATAGAGAAAATCAAGATATAATTTATTCAGTAGTTACCATGGTGAAAGAAAAAGAGAACATTGTCTGAAATTATTGGGCAGCATGTTTAAAACAAACTGACAATATATCTAGTGAAAAATTAAACTTAGGTTAGTTTTCCTAAAATTTTGTGCTGTCCAAGGTATAAGCATATATAAAAAGTTAAAGAAAATTCGAGAGAATAGACTTACCCAGGCTTTTTGGGTACCATGGTCCCAATTGTGTCCAGCACAAGAATTCCCTGGACATTTGCTCTCCAGTAAATTGCAGGATTTTCATTGGAAAGGAGGGGGTGGAATAACAATGCTAGTCTACCAGCCTCCAGTTCAGCAGGCCTTCATCAGAAATTTCAGGTGAGCCATTTGGATTAACCTTGACCTGAAAAAATTCTGCTTGGAATACTCGAGTTCACTTGGCTCAGACAAGTTAATTTAAGTTTGTAGATGACTCTGTTTTAATCACATTATTTTCTTGTAGTAAGAATATATGTTATACTACCATGAATTAAAAGTTAGTTTAAGAGTGTCCACTGAGTGATTTTACCAGTTTATAAAAATCTTTAAAACTCATTTTATTAAGAAGGCAAGATCTGTGAAAATGTGACCTCATTGATGTTATTATATTTTTTACTAGGTCACCTTTTTGTCAAGTGCACTAATGGTCTAGAAAGGACATGATTAGATAAACCAGTACGGGCAGATTACATTGGAGCCAATTTTAAGAATAAAAATCTTCATCTTCCAGTACAAAGTCTGCTGATGGGGAAGCTGGTGGTTTAAAACAGAGTGAAGCATAGCAAACATCTTTTCAAGAAAGTTTTTGTATTCCTTAGGAACTTAGTTTTTGCTATAATTTAAATCTATGATCCAGAACTAAAAGAAACCTTTACACTTCATTAACAAACCAAATATGACTGTGCTACTAATGCCTTGAGATAACACTGATGATGAATGATTTTCTATGCTGTACTTTAATGGTACCTGGCTGCTTCAAATTTCAGATTTGGAGATACACACAGCTACACTGAATTTAATAGACAGTTTACTTACCTCTGGAGCTGTCCAGCTGACACTTTACTGCTTATAGAGTTTTCATGCTTTCACCTGAATTTAAAAGCAAAATCTTGGGCAAAAGCTAGTAAATGTGATTTGTCCATAATCTCTGCATGACTTAAATTGGGTGCCTGAGCAACAGAAGAGGATTTAAACACTAGTACCAATGGCAGTCATAACCTGCCAAAGTGTAGAGATTTAACAGAAAACTAAACATGAAAATTCTGTCAGCCATTGGGTATGCATCTGTTGCTAATTTGGTGCTTTGGCTCTCAGAGCAGTCAAACCTGACCTCAAAGCTCAGACCATCAACAGGATGAAATGTCCATCTTATTAAATTTAGTGGCAAAATTGTTCTTGTCAGGAAAGTCATCTTTTCAGAATATCTTTCCAAAGAGAGATGAACCATTCTGAGGTTATAGTAGTTTTGCTACCCCATAATTGTGTTACATATAGAGTTCATATAGTTAAGATTTATTTCATCCGTATTTTGTATATTTCCTTTTACTTATTTTGACTTCTGCTTTATCTTTTTTTTGAAACACTTACCTGTTGGGAAATAAATCACACTCCCATTTGATACTGGTAAATGCAAGAACTGTTTCCACTTTTTTTCCTTGATGAATCTTGGTGCTTCTCCTAATTCCATTTTTCCTTAGCTAAAACCAATTTTTGTAACTATAATATGTTTATGGACTCTATATTTCTTTGTGATTTTGCTGGTAAATTTTAATACAGTCTGACTTGTACTTTATGAAACTGATAGCATTTAAGTGCTACTGTACAAAACCACTATTACTGAGGTAGAGTATGTGTTTTATGTATTCTGTGAATATCTAATAGGGGTTTTTTAGCATTTATTCCTGCCTCTCAGCATATCTTCTGATTCTTGTCCATACGGAGTGAAACTTGGTATAGTGTATTCCAAATAAAACATAACTCAGATGTTTATCTGAATTTTTGTTTGAAATAGCATAGTTTTAAGAAACAGTAGAATTTATGCTTGATCCTCCCTATACAAGTGGTTGTATTTGGACCTATCAACTATGTCAAAATTTGATCTATCATATGCCAATGACTATGACCCATAATAGCCTGTTTTACGGGAGGTATCAATTTTTCAATATTACTGCTATGCAACAACAACAAAAAAGACATGGCTTGTATCCTATGTACCTCTGGAGGTTCAAAATCTTTCCTTCAGATAAGCTTGTTGACTTTTGGATTCATATCTGAAGGTTATCCAATTAATTTTGGATTTAATTATTTAAAAATAAGATTAAAAAAATAAAGTTCAATGTTTAAAATGATGAAAAAAAGTAGGGAAAAATGAGTAGTTTCATATTCAGAAACTTCAGGAAAATTTTCATCTAAAGAAAGGTGCTGGGAGATGAAAAATGAGAACTAATTTCCTCTTATTCAAGAGTGGCTGTGTGATTTTGGAATTATGTTCATTTTTTGTTGTTAAAACTGAAAGGATGCTCCAGCTGTCTTCAGAGCCCCTGCCCAATAGCAAGTGTTCTGATAATATGTTTTTTGCTGCACGTTTATTATAAAAAATACCTGCAGTGTCTCTGATAAAATTAACTTCATTGGAACAGCTGGCAAATTCTAGTTTTTAAAAAGAGGACCCCCGTTGAGCATTCCAGTTGCAGAGGATATAAATTACAATAAAAAATCATGTCACATAAGAGACAAGACATATATGATCAGTGATGGTATACCAGAGGGCTCTATCACACTTTTCTCGATACTTAATCAATGTTAATAACTATGTATTTGCATCTGTTTTCATTTAGGAAAGATCTTAAGGATACACTTGACATTAGGCTGAAGTTAACACACTAGCTTACTGAGACCTCCTTGATTATATAAATAACCTTTTTCGTATAAGATGGGAAGCATGAATCAGTATTTTACTTTATTAACAGATATATTTGAAACCCAGATTCTGATCAGAAATGTAATTTTTAAAATATATTCTTCTGGCTCCTGTCAATATCCTCATGCTGGATAGCTGTTGACACTTCAGCTGAAAGTAAAAATTACCCTGAAATAGCATAAGACTTTGACCATTTCAGGACATGAGCCAAGAGACCTGGGGCTGTTTTGAACATGCTGCGGATGTACAGCTGCCAATACTATCAGCTTTCTGAGGTGTTGCAGGGAATCTGGCTCTTCCTGTGGGCCAGGAAAGACACAGAAACATCTATGTACACATACATCCCATGGGGAGCTCTGTAATGAGACAAATGAATCCCAGACACAGAGATGGAAAAAGTACTAAAGGGTACAAGAACACTGAGTCTCTCTCTCTCTCAGTAAAGCTCTTACAATGTAAAATTGCCTTGCATCTCTCAAATTGTTTTTTTTTTGCTGCAAGATTGAAACAGTCTGACTTTTAGGCTGCAGGGCTGGTAGGTTGACTACAACTTTGTTAGCAAGGAGGAAAAAACTCTCATACCTCCAAGACTTTCAGTACACAAGTATGTTCACCTGGCAGTGCCTCCACAGTCTCTTGTTAAACCATCTGAATTCTTTAATCTTCACATTTAAAAGACAGGTTTGCTGCTTGGGCCATTTTTATACCTTTCTTTTGAACTTTTCTTTATACTTTTATATCCTTCTTAATTTCATTGTAAGACCAGCTGCTTCCTTTCTTGTGTACTGCATCAGGTCATATTTTACTTTTCTGCAGTCTGCTTGGGAGTGTGCTGGTGTTTCAGGATCACTTTATTCTGGATAAGGACCCTGGGCAGGGTGCTGTTAAGAGGGGTATTTTCCTCCTCCTCTATCTCATATATGAGAGTCTGTTGGTTTTGCATGGCCTGGTTTTGGTAGCAGGGGGGCCTCTCACAGAGGTGACTTCTGTGAGAAGCTGCTGGAAGCTTCCACCGGCTACAGCAGGGCCAATGCCTGATGGCTCTGGAGATGGACATGCCACTGGCCAAGGCTGGGCTAATTAGAGATTGTAGTAATTCTTCTGTGATACCATATTTAAGAAGCAATCACAACAAAAGTAGTGGCACAGTGTTAATTTCAGCCAGAGAAGAGGAGCAGGTGAGAACATGTGAGGGAAACAACATGGAGACCCCAAGGTCAGTGCAGAAGGAGGAGCAGGAGGTGCTCCAGGCACCAGAGCCAAGATTCCTCTGCAGGCCATGGTGAGACCATGGTGAAGCAGCTGTGTCCCTGCAGCCCTTGGGGATCCACAGGAGATGCAGGGATCCACCCGCAGCCTGTGGGGATCCACAGGGGATGCAGAGATCCATGCACAGCCCATGAGGATCCACAGGGAATGCAGAGATCCACCCATGGCCCATGGGGATCCACAGGGAATGCAGTGTTCCACCTGCAGCCCGTGGAGATCCATGGGGGATGCAGAGATCCACCCGCAGCCCCTGGGGGAGGCACCCATGCTGGAGCAGGTGAATTCCTGGAGGAGGCTGTGATCCAGTGGGAGACCTGGCGGAGAGAGAGGACCCTTGCTTCTGGAGCAGCCTGTCCCTGGAGGTCTGCGCCCCGGGGAAAGAAAGACCCCCACCGCCGCAGTTTTGGGAGAGCTGTGTGTCCGTGGGAGGGACTCAGGCTGCGGCAGTTTTGGAAGGACTGCTGTTTGTGAGAGCGGAGCCTTGTTGGAGAAATTCACAGAGAACAGTCTCTTGTGTGAGGGACCCCCATAGTATGGCAAGAGAAAAACTCTCCCTGAGCGGCAGAAGAAAACTCTGGATGTCAAACTGACCAAAAGCCTGTCTCCCTGCGCTGTTGGTGTGAAGGAGGGAGGAGTTGGGGGGGAGGGAGAAGGTATTTAAGGAGTAATTTTAATTCTCATTATCCATCTCTGATTTTTGTTAGTAATAAATTCACTTAATATATTTCAGTCCAGCCTGTTTTGACTTTGGAGTCTTTTCTCGCAGTCCTTAACTCAGGAACCCTTCATTATATTTTCTCCCCTCTGTCTAGTTGCAGACAGGAGTGAGCGAGAGGTTTGTGTGGGTGCCTGGCATTTGGCCAATGTCAAACCGCAACAGAGAGTTTCCAGAAAGTGCTTGAGCTTTCCTTGAGAAAAAAAATTAAGGTATAGCAGAAGAAAAGTTTTCTGACAAGTGAAACAGAAGGTTTCAGCTCAGTCAGTGCTAGTGAGAGGAAAGACGGAATAGTGACAGGCAATCAGGTCTGTGGGTGCAAGGACAGAGATGGGAGGTGAGCATCCCAGAAATCTAGAGCCTGAGGACTGCTCTGCCAGATCAACAAAAAAATCTGCGAAAAAAGCCCTAGAAATCTATGATTTCAACATCCAGTCTGATGAACTGGATATTTATCTCCTGCACAGTCCTGGATATGCTCTTTATTTTATTTATTTTTTTTTTTTTCAATCTGAAAGGCCTTCCTAGTTGCCTTTTGATTACACTCTGATGTCACATTGAAGAGGTGATGTGAGGTCACACATCAGCAGCCTCTGATGTACCAACTTCCAGTCTTGATGCCAGCTGTGTTAAAACTTTCATTGGGTTATCAGCATTTAATTAGGGAATACAGTATTCTGAAGCAGTTTGTCTTCCTGATCATTTCATGCTCCAACAAATTTTGTGTCATTCACAAAGTTTATCAACAATGATTTTATGTCATCCCTTAGTTTCCATATCTGCTGTATTTTATAGTACAATGCAATTATGAGCCAATATTCTGTTGTGAACTATATGAAGACATTTGTTTTGATTACTTGAAATGAAATGCCCAAATTGTCAGGGGAGCTTTTATAAATAATGTAAAAGAAAGGATAAATAATGCAATAAAACTATGAAACCTGAAATTTGCTCCAAACCATGGTCAATCTGTTCTGCATTGCTGTAAAAGACAAGATACTATAAAATTCTCTTTTGGCTTCTCAAGAAACTAGAGTGTATAGCTCTGAGTGTTACTCTGCCCTTCAGATAAGCCAGAATGGGCCTTTAGGTCGGCTGAGAGCAAACCCAAGACTTTGCCCCAAGGACTCAGTAAAGCAGGTAGGTTAGTCTGAGTGCTTCTGCCACTCAGTATGTGGCACAAACCAGCTCCCTCTAACTTTCCTGAAAAAAGCTCAAGGTCTGTGAGCACCACAGATTGGTTCTGCACTACACACTTTAATGATTATTCTTCAAGAGAAGCTATTTCCATGTGAAAAAAGAAACTGCAGACAATTCAGGACTGTTGGAGTGCTTCAAGAGTGGCCTGTGTGGTGGCCCTGTGCTCCACAGGCCTGGATGGTGCTTGGGGTGCTGTTATGATCATGATTCCAGATGCATGGTGGAAGCAAGCAGGTTTCCCTGTGAAATGAACCAGGGTTCCCAGGTTACTTTGCACCTAGGAGTGTTTTATGACCTACCTCAGAAGGCATGTTTGGGGAAGGGTGTTTTTTAGGGGCCACAGATGAGCAGTTGCTTCTTTGACTTTTGCTACAGTGGACAAAAGTCCTCTGATGATCTCAATGTCTAAGCCATGAGCCATTTTAGCCTCTCCCAGAGGGCTCTGCTAGCTGAAACAACAGCAGTGTTCTCATTCTGATGCTAAATTCCTCCCCTTCTTCAGTAAGCCTGAAGTGTACCCTTTCAAAAACTCAGGGTATGTTATGTTAGGATTTATCCTGAATCCAGAACTTTTCCTACTTCCAGTGTTATTACTAAAGACCATTGGAAAATTATTTACCATCAGTTAAGCTACCAAAGGACAAATTTACTTCTGACCCATTGAACACGTGGCATAGTTTCCTGAGATTTTCAAGGATGAAAATTTTGTGTAGATGTATATGTTAGAGAACTATTTTGATTTATAAAGTGTGTCATCTTAAATAGGTTTAATTTTAGAAATATGCCTGGATTAAGTAAGATTTTAAATAATTCAACCACTGCTGTGTAGAAAAGTAACGATTAAGCACACAAGATACAGAAGAAGCCCTTTCAAGGCTGTTGATCAGTTAGGGAAACAACTTAGTATGCTGAATAGCCAGTGCTATTCCCCTGAAATTATCCTCCAGTGCAGTTTAAAGCATCCTATATGTCATGTAAGGCATTCTTTATACAATGTTAGGCAATGTCCTCTATTATATGGCTATACTGAATTGTTATGAGACTGAATGGGAATCACAGTGGATGTAATTTATTTCTGAACAGAAACTACAAATTAAAGTTGAATTAAAAATTTTAGTTAAAATGTCAAGTTGCTCATCACTTGGGTGTCATTAGCAAATTTTATTTTTTTTAATTTTAAAAATGCTTTATTTATTAGGGCCTTTTTGAGTGTGCTTCATTGAAAAAGCCTTTTATGTGTTGAAAAGGCATTTTTTCCCTGAGAGTCTGAAATTCTATGACAAATCATTCTGTTGTCCCAATACTCAGATTGAGATTACTATGTTATTCTTCCCTAGAAGCTTTTATGATAAAACCTTGTAATTATGCATGGTCAGATTTCTGGATCTGTGGAGAAGCTCTGTAACAATGTCTGTCAAATTTTTAGTGTGGATTCAGCTGCAGGAATCAGTACTTCCTAGAGGACCACATCTCCAGATGGAATTGAGAGCTTCGTCATGCAACTGTCAGCCATGGGCTTGTTCCTCTCACTGCTCTAAAGGGATTCTTGGCATGATTAAGGTTAATCAAGAGAATAAAAGTTTGCTGGATCAGGTCCCAATTCTGGAACGTGATTAATTCATTGTTTGAAGTAAACATGCTGCAATTTTAAGTATCACAAAGTACAGTAATAAATAAACAAGGCTGATGTGGCTCTGAGGTTTGTTGAGGATTATCATGAATTCCAGTTTGTGAATTAGAACTGGCAGGCTGTGCAAGGGTTTCAAGCCCAGTGCTGTGGATCTCCTGGGAGCTATTTCAGCTTTTCTAGTTATGCAGCAACGCTGATGTTGATTGTGTAAGAAGCCAAAATATTTAAGAGGAAAAGAACTGAGAGGACAACTGTATTAAATCAGAAAATTTTCCATGTTACAGAAAACATCTTAGAACATTGTTAGGTATTTCTGGCGAGTAAAAGTTTAACCTTTAGTCAGCTAATGATTATAATATCTAATTATCTCCTTTAAAGTAGAAAAGAAACCCCCCAAAAGAAACAATTAAAGTTTTAAAATATATTTTTCTACTCTTAACTGTCATAAATCTTCAGATTTCTTGATTCTATGTCAATTTTTATTTCTATACCCTTTTCTCTTGTATTTTTCTTCCATTGAGACTCATTACATTTACGCAATTTAATCTATTCCCATCTCAAACCAATAGATACTCCCCAATAATAGTCTAGGCTTCACATTTTAAATTGCTTCAAATTTCTGAAGAGGGGGGCCGCTGAGAAATGTGTGTGTTCATTATCTAGTTGCTGAGGAAGTGTCAGGTAGAGAGGTTTTGTTCTGTTTGCTGACTCACTAGAGGGAGCTCCAGATGCACGGGAAGGGAAGGCTTTGTTCTCAAACTCTACAAAACTCAAGAAACCAGAAAAAATACCTCTCCCAATGGACAGTGATTGCTAAATGCCTGAAAAGGAAAGAAAAAAAAAAAAGTAATTTTTTTCATCTTAGAGCATTTTATGTCCTTTTGTTTGCTACTAATACATGCCTCACAAGGTAATAACTACAGCATTTAAGGGCTGGTAACAAATGATGTCCAGTTAAAAACTTTGCAAATAGAAAGCTTGAAAAATGTCAAAGACCAGTGCCCGTAAGCCCTTTTAAGCAATAGCAATCAAGATACGTGGCTTTTTCAAGTGGCTGGTTTGTCAGAGCTGATGAGATAGATATCCAGTAGGTTGGAACTAAATCTTTCCTCTGATGCAATGCAATTATTCTAAAGCAGCATAATATGTCTGTAAGTCCATTGATCTGTTATCTGATATTCTTATAGGGCAATGGCTCTTATGGTGCTAAAGTCGGGATAATTTTTGATGACCAAACGGAAGTTCATTTGGATGAAACATAAAGTGGAGGAAAAACAAAATAGCACTTTCTGAAGCATTTTCAGTGTTTATTATTCACAAAATTTTTTCCCAAGTGCAGGAATTAAGAAAGCATTTAGTTCTGGCCTATATTTTAAATGTTTTTGGTTTACTGTCAGTGTTTTTCAAGGAGATTCCTTTTGTTACATGACATGAGAAGCTGTCAAATGGTCTAATATCTTTTAATAGTTAGCATTGATACCTTGGTCCCCAGAATATTTGAATTATTGAATAGTGGAAGTTCTATTAATATGCATATGCAAGCACAAAGAGCACTAGGATGGAGCCCATTTTTGAGCTAAGTAGCGGTCACTGAAGTCATTAAAATCTCAGTATATAATGTATAAAAGCATCTCTTTACTATCAGATGTATGTACCTGCTTTCCTAGTACTCTAGGGTTTTTTATATGATAGTCTCCTCTGAACATTCATTCCTATAGATAAAGTAATCTTTACAATATGTATCACAGAAATACCACATTTGACATTATGGTTTTATAAAAATAGCAAGAAATAACGTAGTGTGTCATCAGGATTTTCATATGTATTTGCTCCAGGTCTTGTCACATGTACATACTAACTGTATTATGTTTACTGAAGATTGCAATAAACAACTATTTCAGCCTCACACAATGATTAGCACTGGGAGGAAAATTCATAAAGTGTTTATTCAGGTCTGCTCTTTCTTCATATTGGATGACAGTGCTGCAGAAAACAGAAAAAATAGCTGTGTTTTCATACCCTGATGGATGATATAGAAATGTATGGCTCATCAGAATAAACTAGACCAGCTTAGAATTTATGACAATATTAATCTTTGACTTCCATGGTGTTCACCCTATTTACTGATTCTATGAGGAAGAAGAAGTGCTTTGTTCTCGAGGCTGTTAGCTGATAAACAGCACTGTCGAGGTTTATGTATTGGTAGGTATGTATCCCAATTACGTGATAGCCATTGTTTAGGGAGTGGCATTGAGACCTGAGCGGAGCAGGAGCTTCATTTTGATGCAATTTTTTGGATCTCACCTTCTGTGAGTTTTGGTCAAAGAAAACAGGTTTATACTTTGATGTCGTTTTAATCTTGTGCTATATTTGGGTTTGAAAAATTTAGGGAAAAGAGGAGAAGGTTTTCTTCCCATCCCTACTCCTTACTTTCTAAGGCTAGAAGGTAAAAAGATTTTTTTCCTCCCTATCATGTTTTTAACTGAATAAGAATATAAAAAATGACATTTCTTTTAAGAGTTTTGCATACTGGTTTCAGAAAGATCTGTTTAAAGCTACTCAATGTGTAAAAGCAGCAGGATTGGGCCTCTAGAGGGAATTAGATGAAATAACTGTTAGAAAAAACTCACAAACTCTTTTTCTGTGTAACATTAGGAAGAATCTCCTATAATTTTGAAAAGGGCTAAAATTCTCTTTTTATCTGTCATAGTCCAAATGTAGATTTACAGTAGCATAAAAACCACAAATAAAACCCTCTGAGCTTATGGCCATATATGTTTTTTCTTAATAAAAGCAAAATAGAAAGGTTGTGGTATGCATATTGTTCAAAACTAGAGAATTAAACTCACACCATTCTGTGGTGTTTCTTTTCTAAAAAAAGATAATTATTTTTAGTCCTCTTTCTGCATTTGTTACATCTTTCTGAAATGTTGTACTGGAGACAGGAGAATTTATATGGTGCAGTTACTCCCCATATTTTCTCTCCCACATGAAAAAAGGCTGTTAAATAATTAAGCAGTACATTTGTCACAACTTTAGCCAGAAATTTTCAGGAAGCATTTTCCTGAACTCAGTCCCTGTCCCAGCCCAGGCTCTCTGTGTAGCTCATACAGAGATGGGAGGAGGATTCTCAGCTTTGCTGTTTAGGCCAAGTCTCAGTGTAGCTCACAGAGCTTTACATTTTCCAAGCACTGTGTAAATGTTAACAGATCTTCATGACACCTCAGTGAGGTAGATAAAGATTAGCAGCTTCATTTTCCAGGAGAGAAATACCTTGGGAAGGAGTGAATATGTGAGCTCATACAGGGAAGCAGTGACCCAACGGCTTTTAGAACTGAGAAATCCCATCCTGCTAAAACACAGTGTTTTGGGTTCCAAACCCACCAAAAAAACCCAAAAAAAACCAACCAAAAAACCAACCAAAAACCACAAAAAAATTCTATCTATCTATCTACCTATCTATCTATCTATCTATCTATCTATCTATCTATCTATCTTTATATATATATATCTCAAGCTGTACAATTATTCCACTAGAGACAGTGTTAAACCAGATAATTAATACAGGTCTGGTGTAGAACGCCAAGACATAATGATAGTGACACAAAGTATATTTTAAGGCCTTGAAATAAGTGGAGTCCAAGAAATTGTAATTATCCCTCACTTATATTTTTGTGGCCATTCTGATTTGACAAGTCGGAGATATGTTTCATTTTGTAGAAACAAATGTACTGAACTCATGGTTATGTGTGCACTGTGTCTAGACACCAGAGCAATTATAAGGAAAATCATATTTTCATTTCTATTGCAAATTGTCTTGTTAATGTGCTCAATATTTCCTTGTCTAATCATTTTGTTCTGCACTTCTCGTCTTTAAAGAAGGTCAAACAAGCTCTTTTCGATGTTACTACTGCCTGCTGTAGCTATAATATGGGTAATAAGAATCATAGTTCAGTATTATCATACAAAAAATCTCATTTTTGTACTGGATCTAGCTGATTTATGTTTTATTTTTCCAATATTTAAAACAATAATTTTGTCAGGGAACAAGATCTGGTGAATTCTCTTCCCTAGAAATACATGTTGGCCTTTATGGTCATTGCTTTTCTTATACCCACAAGAACCGCAAAAGATGACTTAGTATTGCTTCCTCCTTTCTCTCCAGCTGTGGAAGAAACAGAGAGAGAATTTTGCTTTCAGGACCAAACAGAACTATTACCACTGCCAATACAGTGTACAAAGCTCCCAATTCCAACACAGATATAAAACTTAATGGCTTGGGAACTGGGCCTTTTAATAAAATGGGAAATCACTTTTGAATCTTCTCTGACTGGGAATGCAAGTGAACCATAGATATCTGCTTTCCTAGAAGGCAATATAATTGATATTATCATTTTGATGAAATCATGAACACTGTCATCTGGAAGAAGAAGAGGAAGAGTGCAATTTTCATTAATGAAACACAATGTTAAAGAACATAGGTATGGAAAATGGTGCCTTACCCTGAACAGAGCTCTCAAGGAGCTTCATTCTAACTTCCAGACAAGTGACCAGGTCCAGAAGTAAGACAATGCTTTTTCTTTTATGGTTTAGGCATTTTCTGCTGGCTGTTGTAGGTGTCTGTTTGTACAGCTGACTGTGAAATCCTTTTGGAGATGCCTAAATTCCATAGGATAATAATGAATTTTGGCTTGACTGCCACAGAAGGACCTGACTCAGCACTTCTGGAGCTGAGTCCCTCTGTGCATGTTTACCATCACAGGACTAAGAAGTCTGGGTGTACAACGACTGAGAATAAGAGCCAAGGTTTTTTCAATTTGAGCTTAAACATCTTCTACTCTTGCATAAACTTGCAGAGTTAAATTATTTATTATGAATTTTTACAGCAACTAATAATACCCTTCTTAGAAAATGTAGTTTTGACTTATGAAATGAGAGGCTGCCTGAGAGTGAATAAAAATGAGGAAATGACCACTAAAGAAAATAGAGCAGTGGGTAGGGGATGATTTAGTATGACAATTATGCAAACAAATAATAATCTGAACTACTCAGAAGGTATTTTACCACTGCAAATTGTTAGCATTATCAACAGTTTTTTGAAATCACAAGCTGTTTGCTGAATTTCCGAATCATTCCTACTAGGGTGCATATTTCTATGTAAATGAATGCCATTAAACAAATGCTCCTGTGGTGATGATACAAGTTCCTTTCCCCATTATCACAAGTTCTTTCCTTAGGCAAACTGCAGGGAGAAAAAAAACTAAAAAGCCATTCATATTATTCAATGTCCTATTTGTTTCTAAAATGCAGCAAATTTCAAAAACAGTATTTGTGTCTGTATTGGTGTGTAACTCTTCTATAGGGCATATGCCTTTTCCTGATTCTTAGGGAATATGTAAAATGAAGCCCCCATGTTGGCACTGATTCTTTTCAACCTTGTTATGATAGTACCTTTTGCTTGTTCTGTTAATGAAATTCAGGGCCTCTGTTACCCTTCAAATTAACCAAAACCTGCAAAGACATGGTTCTGAACATTTCAAGACATTTTTTAAACCGTGTTGCAAGTTAAGCAAAGCTTAAACTTTCTCTGTAAGATTTTCCTATGCTATTTTAAATTCAACAGTGCTCATTTAGGAATTCCTGAAACAGCCTTATAGCATAAAGGGTAAATACTTTAGATTATGCAGTTGGCAGATTATGATCAAAATCTAATACCATTTATCAAAGAACACAAATTTACCATGTGCAGGAAACTCCTGATTTTCCTTGAGATACCTGGTTTCAGAATTTGAAGGCATTACGTGCTGACTCTTCTAAACATTTCTTAGACCTAGGAGTAACATGATGGGCTTGCTCTTTTTCAAGATGATAGACCTGAGCTTAGAAGAAAGTGAGGAGGGACAGACAGGAGGAAATGGGTTAACAAAAATGTTTCTAATGTTATCTGTGAAGAAATATCTTGCACTTAATAAACAATCAATGGTATCTACAGGAGAGAATAGCCTACCCACACTATCAGCTGCTTGGCCCATATGGTTCACTTTCTTCCTTGCTCCCTTTGGCAAAAAAATGTCTATTGTAGAGTTTTGTTTCCTTTGGAGTCAAGTAATTTATAAACTTTCTTGACTATGAAAAACCTACATTTTTTTTTACGAAACTAAAATTAATGCCAAAAATATTTTTCATTCTAATGGAAAGGTCAGTTGTGAAATGTTTAGTTTAATAAGAAATAAGTAGAGAAACTCAAAATTTTAGTTGTGAAACACTGCACTACTCAGCATTATTACAGTATTTCTTCTGCAAAGTTTCTGTTGGCTGAGGTGAATGTAAAGGCTATGATGATAATGCAAAGAATGAAAAGAATTGGTTGGTAATGATTCTGGAATTTTCACAATGTAGCAGAAAACTGGCAACAAATACTGAATCTTCTGTTACATTTGATTGGCATTCAGCGCAAATACTGAAATGAAAAAGAAACGGATTTCAGTCAGATATATATACCTGTTTCAATCGAGAAATTTCTGAAAGTGATTTTCTTAACGTTATTTTTAGATGTGCATTAAATTTTTTTGAGCTTTTTATTTTCAGACTGCTTTTAATGGTACAAAATAGGATATGTGGAAGGAAGAATAAAACCAGTGTATTGTACTTTCTTGATTCCTTCCCTTTCTTCTCTAGTTCTTAAACAAAAGCTTTTATTTCAGAGTTACCAGCTACTGTTGATTGCATTCAGTACAACCAGAAATTTTTTTGCAATTCCACAAAAGGTTATGAAGTGGTCAGTCATAAAAGGAACCAATGTCCAAAGAGCATGTTAACATTTATGGACTGGTTTTTTTGTGTTTTTTTTGTTTTTTTTTGTTTTTTTTTTTTAATACAAGGTCATGCTGTCCTAATCTCCATCTATAGAAATCTTGGATAATCTTTCACTCAGATACTTTTATATTAGAAAGGCAAATACAATTTTATGCTTTCTGTTTACCCAGCTGGAGGTTTGTGTTTACAAACACATGTAGAAGAGGTATCAAATTGTCTTTTGAGAACCTGCTGAAATCTGGTTGACACAGACTGGACTTACACCTTACTATTTCCTGGCAAATCAGCATTTGCTCCTAAATGCTTTTTATTTTCAGAAAGCACTAAAGACAGCAAGCATGGAATATACTTTACTTCAGGATACTTTAAATGGAAATGGTGCAAAAGTTTCCTTTGCTACCTCAATCATCTCCTTTCCACTACCTTTTATCTTGACAGAATCAGTAAGGCTCTTTTTATTTTATATATAAACAGAATTTTACAGTTGTATCTAGTGGTTTAAGAAAAAAATTATCCTCTGTCATTTTTGTACACTAAAGGAGCTTGGTTGGCTACTCTTCCCAAGTCCTGATGTTTTTAGAGAAGTTTCTCAGCAGGATGTGTAAGGTTTGAAAACTTAGAGGAAATGGCAATGACAAATAGTAACTTCTAGTGATGATGTAAAGGCCACATGAATAAAAGAAACAGAGAAAGAACTGAGGAAGGAAATAGATCTGCTGTAAGAATATTAGAATATAATTCTGGCCTTCACTCAGGTGATAGCTGGCTGTTTCAATTTTCCCTACATTTGTAAAGGATACACTAAGACTGAGCTACTTCTTTTATAGAGAAGTGTGTGTATGTAATTGTTTCCTTCAAGAACACAGACATGGTTTTATAAAATACAGAGGAGCTGAAGTAGATTCTAACTTTAAACACAGATTTTCCCTCTTTTTGTAATAAGTCAAGAAGTCAGAAGTGCCCAGTTATTATTTGTCTATGTGCCTTAAAACAGTGCTTTTTTTACTGAGGTGAGGTGTTAGAAAAATTATAAAAGCAAGGAAATGTGAAAATAAATAAAGGACTACCTTTATTAGGTAATTATTTTCCTTCATTTTAATTTACCTTATTTAAGCTGTAGTTCATTCATGATTTTCAGAACAAATGAAATGTTCCCCCTTTGAGACCAAGAATCAAAGAGGCATTGTCAGCTTAAATTTGGTCCTAGATTTAAATTTAACAAAAAAAGAAGATTTAATTAAATCTAACAAAAGCAGGAAAGCTTTTGTAATTAAAAAGACTTGAACTGTCCCATGTTGGTAGATAAAGATTTTCTTGCAGTCTTTGAATCCCAAATGATGCAACACAAAGAATATGACTTTAAAAGAAAATTGCTTAAATTGAATTAAACAAAAATAAATTGATTTTTGCATTCCAATGCCTCAGCTGTAGAAAATTTAAGTCAATATGAAAAAAAAAGTGGAAACAAAATAAAACTATTTTTCTCTGTCTTTGAAAATCAATGATCATAGCAGATACATAGGATCATAGAATCCATAATGTTGGAAAAGACTTCTAATATTGAGTTCATCATTTTACCATTGTCAATTAAACCATAGCACTAAGNTATAAAATAATAAAATAATACAAATATAATCTATCAAAGCTTTGTTTTAAAGTTTAAAACTGGCCTGATGAATCACTCTTCTAGAAAGTCTAAACACAGTGGTTTCTAATTCCTCAAACTCCTTCTAATTCTTAACTTCTAAATTCCTAAATTTCTCTAACTTGTCTACAAATATATTTACTTGCACCCCATTCTGCCTGGAACATTCAGCCTCTCTTGAGGCTGAAGAAGGAGTGTCCTGTAAGATTTGAGCTTTGAAGGCTCTTCGGATTTTCAGCACTTGGACTACCAAGGATATTTTGAACGTTAATTTACATTTTCCTCGGGATATTGATTGGGAAGAGAATATGAATTTTGCCCTTGCTTAGAAATGTTAAGATATTCTTTCTTCTCAATGGGCAGATAACACAGTCAGTTCAAATAAGTAAATGGGAACTTCCACTGAGGAAATAAACCTCTCTCAAGAAAATCCACTCTCAGAATTTTTACTTTCTTTTAAATATTTTATGATGCAATTAATATATAACAACGGTTGAATCTTTTGATAAATAACATTTGGGTTTTTTTTAGTGACTGGGATACTTATTTACCCAGGAGATACTTTAGGAATTCAGATTCTGTTAATAATGACTATGCATCTCACATTGCTGTCCTAATGAGGCCAAGTGAAGTTCATACCAGGTGTAAAAGGACAAAAGCATCCATAACTATTGCTCTCTTTGGGAGTTCTCCAGTCACTGGTGAAAATTGAGGCTCCCTCTTCTCCCCATCCCAGGCAGGAATTTCCTTCCTGACTGCCGGTGAACGTGTAGATGAGGATCTTCTCTCTCATGTAGGAGCTGCATATTCAGTGCTTTTTGCACAGAGGAGAATCTCAACTCTAGGTTTCTGCTTTGAGAATGGAAACTGTGTATGTGNTGATTTTTGCATTCCAATGCCTCAGCTGTAGAAAATTTAAGTCAATATGAAAAAAAAAGTGGAAACAAAATAAAACTATTTTTCTCTGTCTTTGAAAATCAATGATCATAGCAGATACATAGGATCATAGAATCCATAATGTTGGAAAAGACTTCTAATATTGAGTTCATCATTTTACCATTGTCAATTAAACCATAGCACTAAGTGTCACATCCAGTCATTAAATATAAATTAGTTTATAACATATTCAATTTAAATAGTTGAATTTTTGGATAATAAAGGTGGAGAAATGGTTCTTGCCAAAGCTTATAGATCTATATTATCAGGGTTAATTGTTGAATGTTTTTTTACCAGAGACTTTTAGCCTTTTTTATACATACTGTCTAAAAGCTGTCTCTTCTCTTGAAGTTACTGTTGTGTGCTGAAAAAAGGTCCTATTTCTTCTGATGCTGAGCATGTTTCTAGTTCGGTCTTTTTTTTTTTTTATGATTAGTTATATAAGTATTATAAAGGCTTATTTTAACATTAATTTTCATTCTACTTTAAAAGTAGTTACATACAAGTTGACTAATTCTTCATTATCATGGTGTTATTTATTCAAATATTTAAAAAACCTGGCTGTTTAATTTTCTGATGGTCCCGAGTCTCAGGCATCCTGAATAAAAAGAATAATTTTGATAAAATTTAAGTAATAATTTCTAGCAGCATACATTTAAAATATATGTATTATCACTGAGAGAAAAAATATAATCT
>WBMY01001551.1:69242-97488 GCA_013397315.1 Donacobius atricapilla
TTTTTTTAGTGACTGGGATACTTATTTACCCAGGAGATACTTTAGGAATTCAGATTCTGTTAATAATGACTATGCATCTCACATTGCTGTCCTAATGAGGCCAAGTGAAGTTCATACCAGGTGTAAAAGGACAAAAGCATCCATAACTATTGCTCTCTTTGGGAGTTCTCCAGTCACTGGTGAAAATTGAGGCTCCCTCTTCTCCCCATCCCAGGCAGGAATTTCCTTCCTGACTGCCGGTGAACGTGTAGATGAGGATCTTCTCTCTCATGTAGGAGCTGCATATTCAGTGCTTTTTGCACAGAGGAGAATCTCAACTCTAGGTTTCTGCTTTGAGAATGGAAACTGTGTATGTGTATTTAGTCCTATAATACATATTTATCACAAATTCATTTTGGAAAACTGTATGCATATTTTTAATTATATATGTGACTAGAATCTTATTTACATTTTTCTCCTAAAGTGAAGTTTTGGAGAAATTAGGCTGGTGGCTGATTCATCCTTCATATTTACCTTTCATCTTAAACTATTAAAAGCATTTTATAAGACATATATTGTTGAGTGCTAGTCAATACACCTTGATGGTTCCTTTTCTATTTCTGGAGGAGCTGTGAGGAGTTCTGACCCAGCATCACATGGAGCTTCTGTGTCCTTCTGTTCCCCTCCTCCAGGTACTGCTTTCTGATAAATATGTATTGTTTGAGTGATCTGATATATGATGATTCTGTCTGCAATTGGGAACCTTGATATTAGGGACTATATTATTAAAAATATCCAGATTAAAAACAAGTTTCTCGTTTACAGATTTGTGAAAAAAAAAAGACTAGGTGTCTGAAGGCAATAAGCAAGCAACTGGCCCATGTTCATTAGGTTTGATATAGAAATCCCATGATAAGTCCTCTGAGTTTGATGGATTGCACTTTTAATAAAGAATATGAAAATATGTCCATTTTTGGTACATACATTTGATGGGATTATGAGACAATGTAATTTTTTTTTCCTGGTAAAGCTTTATAGCATTCAGGCATTATAGAATGAACGTTTAGCTACTGAATGAACAATTAGTATAGCATGGACATTTACATTGGCCTAGAGGTGAATTTTCAGATGATTTACCTGATAAAAGATAGCTGACTCACTTCATTGCCTAAGGCCTGTGCTTCAACATCAGATATGTTCAGTTAAACACTTGTAATTATCAAGCAGTTTATCTTTGCCTGGCAACTACCTACATCTTATTTACAACATTTAATTTATTTTCCTTCAAAGCTACTTTTAATAACTGGCTTTAATATCTAATTAGGCCGTAATTGCAGTACACATTCAGGAAAATAAAATACACAACAGTAAAAGCCCTACCTTGAAAAGGGAAAGAACTTTGAAGCAATAGGAACAAATAGAAGTGACACATATTTTTGATTTGCTCATGGAAATTGAGGGGACGAAGGTCACCAGATTTTTTTTTTCTCTCAGTGATAATTAAGATCACACCTCCTTAGGAATTGGAAGCCTCAGCCCTAAATTATAATATTTTAAAGAGTAAGAGGAAGGGACAAATCTCAAACCAAATAGAACATTCACAACAAACTTGGCTGTAGCTTCCTGCTATAACTGCTGTATTCCTTCAACATGTGAAACTAAACGAAGTGAGGAGTCCTCACTGAGTTAAACAGGTGCAGGATCAAGTTCTTTGTGAACCAGAGGTTCTGTTGCATATGCTGGAAATGTAATGGGAGAAACAGACCTCTGGACCCTAATTAATTCATAGCTGCCCCGGATCTGTTTAATTTTTAACAATATGTGTACTAGGGCATGGTACAGTTTGAGAGACAGGGCTGTTAATGACTAATGACTCAAAACATTTATCCATTTGTGGAGCCACCAGTGTGCTTTGGTGAAGTCAGGCTTTGAGGCTGATCAGGAAGACAACAGGATGGTGCTCTTTATCATGGTAATTGTCCCCTGATCAGTTGTAAAACCTCCCCACACACAGAGGGGCAGGCATGATGGGGCATTACTGGCTCAACTACACTGACATGGGAGGCAGATGTTGTGTCTTAGAAGGCGTCATAAACCATCAAAGACCTTTGAAGTGCCCCCAGACTTATTTCTGAGGCCTTCCACAAGAGGACTGAAATATCCCCTGCACAGAGGGGAGGTACCAGGCTGTTCCCACCTGAACTTATGTGTTTATTAACCCATCAGGCTGTTTTTCATGGAATTCTTCCCTCAGTCCCAATGGATGAAGATCAGCACTTCCACAAACAGTGTTATTGTAGATCCACTGGTGATTATAGACCTTTTCCCTTTCTTTTACTTCCTTTCTTTTCCCCTATATATTTTCATAAGTAATTTTTTTGCACTCATATTGGTTATTACAACAGATAATAATAACAACTAAAATGGCTACATACCTGCTTTCCATTGCAAACAAATTTTTCTAAAATAAACCCTACATATATATATATATATTTACAAGCACTGATGATTAATTTTCACTTCACTCTAATCCACCCCAGACCATCTAGAAACAAGAATCTGGATTACTATTACCTTCTGGGGTGTAACACACAGCTATTTCCCATCCTCTAGGGAGACCAAGTTTTATTATCCTGGAGCTTGTGTCGCCCATAGTGTGACTTTTCAGTTTTCCAATGGCAGATGGAGAGCCACTGTGGAAAGCACATTGCTGCCTCACATTAGACAAAGAATTCCTTTTTTTTGGCCGTGCTTCACCTTCTTTGTACTATATTTCCACATGCTGTCAGAGCATGGTGTCTTCCCCTGTGTTACAGCTCCTTCAGCCATGGATGAGGCCAAGGGGAGCAACTACACTATCAGCAGATTCACATTAGGTCTTACTTTTGTTCTTTAGTGTACTTTTATCTCTCCCTTCTGATTTGTATACAACAAAATAAATTTGGTCCCAAATGCCAAAAGGTACATGATGAAATGAAAAAGACATTTTTTCTGTGTTGATGTCACTAGTAGCATGACATCAAAAGATAAATTTACTGTGAGAATGACCATAAAGACAAAAAATTGTGTTATTTACTATAACTGTCAAATATATCTTGTGTCTTTTATATCTTTGTTTCCTGTTGCTACATAATAAATAGACAAAGAGTTGTTTGGAGAAAGGTGTTTTATGAACTTGCTCACAAAGTTTTTCCCTAGTACTGCAGTTATAATGACAATAACTGTCACCCAACAGCAAGTAATATTGACTCCACAGTCATACACAGATACATGGGCTTTTGTTTGGGTTTTGCTCTTTTAATATAGTTTAATTTTGGTTATGGTCTAGACAACCATAACCCTAACTTACTGTCCAGGCTTGTGACTAAGTTTTTCATTAGAGAGTATAAAAATTTAATACTATAGCGCATACTCATAAACCCCATGTTTTTATCTTTTGGAGGCTAAAGATCTTAGCTGTTTACAATATTATATGATCTTATGATAGTGATTATCTGACTTTTGCAATCCATCCAAAGTAGAATGAATTTAAATTTTAGTTTTAGTTGTATCCTACAAATTTATTCTCTATTCTCTATTCTTTAGTCTCTATTCTCTCCGGTTTATTTGACACCAGTTAAAGTTTTGATGGGATTTTGGATGTTGTCTTTATGGATGCCTCAAAACACAAGCCCTTCAAATCTATGAATATTTTTCTCTTAACACAATCATCATCTTGCATATTATGAATTAATATGTCTTCAAGTAAGCAGAAAATAATGCATCGTTAGCTACAGAGAAGTGCAGTACTTCTACCAGAGAGGTTTGTATAAAACTCTAGTTAGACTCAGAAAAAACCCCACTTTCTTTGTCCATCTTCTTTCCAATCATTTCCTCTTTCCCTGCTTTTCTACACATGCTCATCCTAACTATAGTACCCAGAACAGATTGCAACACCAAGTGTATTCGTAGGCAAAGGCTAAAAGATCATGCTGTCAATATTTGCAGATACATAAAGAAAAAGATGAAAAAAAAAGGTACTTTATTGTTATACTCTTTTCATAAGGAAACTTTCCAAAATAAAATAGATGCTGTATTACTTTTACAGAAGCAGCAGCATTGCCCGTCAAAGTAACAATAATGTGTGTATGCTTGGGAAGAGAATCGTGCTCTTTGTCAGGATACCCCTTTGACAGCCTTTCCATCTGTAGTTCAAGGCAGAAAGTTAGGCTGTTTTTCTGACTGAAGTAAAGTTACTTTATTTCTTTATGTGACAAGTCTTATTAGTGCAAAGCTGTACAGTTTTCACCGTCTTGTGCTAGGAGGTGTAATTCTAGCATATAACGAAAGTAATATTCTTTTCTGTAAACAGCTCATAAGCTGACATGTTTGAAACATTATGAGGAGGTGTTCACACTTAAATAACAGCAGAGAAAGATGAGCAATTATGGTAATTCTTATTTCTTTCTCATTCATTTTGTGTGTCAGAGGAGCCAGAGGCAATCCTCTAGGACCTTTCAGACAGAGGACACATGATGATTCCAAATTTCAGTTTGAACCACATCTACAACAGCAGGAACTTTGAAGTCAACAGGAAAATAATATGCATATTTAGACTCACTGACTAAGCTATTCACCTGAGGTCTTCAGTTTGTCTTTCTCTCTCATTCAACTGCACAAGGAACTTAAAGGATCACATGGGAGGAACCTCCAGACTAGATACCTAAAACATAGATGTTTTCCTCAGGATTTTATATCTATTCATCTTTTCCTCCTCTTTTTGTTATATTTGTTGAGATCACATGACCAGAAGTAAATGTAGCATGTCACATAAATACTCCACCATAAAAATAAAGAAGTATTCTATGTACAAATATTTTCAAGGTATTTTATCTTGCAATTTGTATAACCTAATTTTTTTTCTTTAGCCGAAGTCAGAAATGACTTGAACTTTTCACTGAACTATTGATATTGATGACAGGGTATTCTTTCTGCATGTCTCCAGTTACTTTATAGCCTTCTAGTGCATAAACTCAATATTTTACCCCCTTTCAATGTGCATTACCTTGCATTTGTGAATAATTGAAGCCCACCTGTCAAACTTTTCAGCACTGTCATGCTATTAAATAGCAAGAGCTAAATGTGTAATGATCAGAGCTGTAAAACACAACAGGTTTTTCTCTTCAGTTTCTATTTGCTTGGAAGAGGGAAGGAATATTTTGTTTCTGGACCTGGTGTGTGTGTGAATAATGACCACATTCTAGCTTTCAATGCACATAATCAGAGATAGAAAATAAGCAATACTTTTTATAAACCATTACAGATATAAAGTCTTTGTCAGGAATATTCTTATAGTGGTCACAATAGGAACTACATCTAGTGATCCCTACCTCCATGAAACTCTGTCCATCTTGGTGGATATTCATTTTGATTACAAATCTCAGAGCCCCAGTTGGTGATGGAAATACTGAAGAAATATTTTTCCATTAAAACACAGAAACAAATAGTTATAACCTTCTTTCACCTCTTTATATATCTATATTTATATCTAAAGATCATCTTGCACCTGGAGCCCAACATTAGCAAAACATTCTTGCCTGTGCTTTATTCTAGTCTGGGGCATTTTAGGTCTTTCCCCTGACACAGAATTAACAGGTTAGAAATGTTCAGATTTCTTAGTGTCAGGTGACATGCATTTACTTGACAAGAGGCATATTTGCCCAGCTATACCACCAACAGAATTTCTGTCCTTCCCACCCTTTCTGTAAATCAGTGGCAGAAGAGAGATTGGACTAGAACTGGAGGGCTCTGCCTGACCTGTTGTCTATGCAGTGGCCCTTTTACGGTAGCCATGAAAATCAAGATTTGGAATTGGAATGGTAACATAGATGCAACTTCTACATGTGTTGTCCTTAAAAACATGAAGCCTATACTCTGGAAACCTTAAAGACTGGACGACTTCATTCAGGGCAAGTGCCTAGAAAGTGTTTCTTATAACGTATTTCCCTGGAGTCAATTGGCATAAGGACTTCCTGAGTGAGATAATTGGCTTTAACCATGTAATAATTTTCTAGAAAATCACATTGTTTCTACTGCAATAATAAATCTCACTACTTCCCAGAAGATTTATCTCCATTGAATTAACTATTCTTTTATTGCATCTATATTAAACTTCATTTTTTATGGTTTTTTTTTTTTTTTGGTTTTTTTTTCAAAAATATGGAGGAGATTTCACATGACTGAACCTTCTGGAGACATACTTAAGTACTTTGCAAGTTATGCTTTTAAAATACATCAAATAACTTTCATGGTTGAAAATAGTATTTTAATTTGAGATATATTGCCTTAGAAGTGATGATGATTTTACCCTCCCCCCTTGGACTATTTAGGAAGATTCTGAGTTTTCTTTGTGAATTAATGAATATATCAATTTTCTCCTTCCTGAAGTTGATCTTTTTGACATAACCTGTCTAGCACCTTGGAACCACAAAAAATTCAATTGATCTTGAGAAAGGAAAAAAAATCACCTTCCTTTATTCTAATTCCTCCCAATAGTCACTTTATTTTTCACCCAAGGGCAAACCATTTTTATTTAATTCTACTTGTCTTTTCTAATAAATGGGCACGTTAACAATGTCCGCTAATAGAGATGATAATTTTTCTATTTTAATCTTGAAAGTTTCTTGCCAATTCATAATTCAATCAGAGATACATTTGAATAGTTCATACAGTAGTTTCTTTGAAAGCCTGGTGGTTTCCTTTTGCTTCAAAGCAATAAATATTTTGTATTGTATTATCAGGGATAAATAGTGAAACATAAATACTGTAGAAGTCAAGGTGAAACACACATCTCTAATGTTACAATTCCTAATATACATAGTGATAGATTTAACCTTTATTCCAATTAGTTTTAAAAGTTCTTTACTGCTAATAAGTTGTGCTTTCCTTCCTGGCTCTCCATGACAATGGAGTCGCAATAGCAAGTAATTGACCTCTAAAAGGGTACATCCAAAGACATACTGCTCAAGTCTCTACATTCACAGTTTTCCTTTGCATAGAGTTGTCTGCCTATGTTGACTGCATGTTGTTACTGCGTTTGGTATTCAATTATCTGACCACAACTGTTTCCTTCTTGAGTATGGAAGTTCCCTGGGGATTCTTGTGTCATTTTTTACCAGCCCCATGTCCTATAGAGTGTTCCCATGTGGACACAAGCCCTATTTTTATTTCTGCTCATTCGATTGTGCATTCCTTGTTGGTGACCTCCCAGTGCCTGCTACCCAAACTTCCACTCACTGAAAAAATGCATAGTGTGAGGAAACTGGTGTGTTCTTAGTCACCTGAGGCAGCTACTGTGGGAAAACACTCTGAATGGTCTGACTCCTGGGCTTCTTTTAGCCTGACATACAACTTCAGAGGCAAAGCTGTCACAGCACTGAAATTTCTCAAAGAAGCTGCAGCTTCTGTGCCCAGATCATCTAAGGCTGGTGGGACACTATCATGCTTGGGAAGTGTAACTGCCAGCAACAGATGACAGACTTTTGGAAGTGGAGAGTCATGGAAGCCTTCTGTTACCATGAGTTGTCAGACAAAATTTCAGAGCCCAAACTGACCAGCCAGTTAGTGACTAATGGCTCCAGGAACCTCACAACTTACAGGAAGCTCACCATCCCGAGGTGTCTAAAGTTGTGACTGATGTTTCATAGAATATCGGCTGAGCCCCTAATTCTGGATAATACAGGCAGCAGATGCTGAAAAGCATGTGTAGAACTCTTGCTTCTGCATCATGGAGTCTCTTGTAGAATGCAGACTCCAGGCTGATGTCTGGTGGCAGTATAGTTACATTTGTAAAGGAGACTGCATGACAACATTGTCCATATCCATTTCCCTTTCTGAATCTGATTCCAGAGATATATAAAACCTGTTCTCTCTATGTTCTCCCTGTTTTGCATCCATTTTTTCCTGACCCTAGTTCTGTATTTACAGGCTATTGGTGTAAAACAAAGAGAATATCTATGAGATATTATCAGAATTTAATGCAAATGTATGATTTCTGTAGTTATATGCCACAGTTTTAGAGGAAGAAAATGTGTACAAGTCTTGCCAGGTCCTGACTATGCAGATGCAGAAGGCAGCACATCTCTTTAACAGAACTTATGCCTTAAAAAAACCCCATGATTGAATCAACAGTCTCTGAAAATGACAAAAAATCTCAGAAAAGACAGATGCAATTAGAGGCAGACTCAAAACATCTGCTTATGAGGCTGCTCAAAATCTCCCTTCTACTTGTGATCCCTTCAAGAACTGTAGGATATGTTCTTGAACCTGCCAGAGCTTCTGTTCCAGAGAATTAATGAAAGCAAGATAAAGCATCTGTGTCCCACTCTGTTTTGTGATGAAAATCAAACACAGAATTAAACTCGCCAACACATTCTTTGTAACAGCAGTGGTCACAATAGTGACACTGCTCATGAAATTTCATTGAACAGTTTTACTTTTTGCTGTGGTAAAAAGAATTGCAGTAATGTCAGACTATGAGACCTAAACCCACTTTTTCTGAGTTAATTGACAATAAGCTCTTAGTAATTTATTCTTTCTATATATAACACTTTTTGAAAACCATATTGCAATTGTCCTGACTTATCTTTCTCTCTTCTTTAGATAAGTTTCAAATGTTATCTTTTATTCTCTATTTGGTTTAGGGTTTTTTTTGCCAATTTTAAATCTCTACCTAATCAAAAAGTGTTTGTTAAACTAACATTGTCAAACCTTTATAGTTGGGGATGTATTCTGCCCATATTTATATGTGATAAGATTTTTTTGACAAGCTTTTTGGAACTTTTTGGCTCAAGCACCACTTTGTTGATTTTGTTTTTAGATAGACAGATACCTAGGTAGAATTAAGTATATATAATTATAATGAAATTCAGTTTTTCTAAACAAGGATTGCAAGTGAACAGAGAACCATTTGAGATGTAGGTAACTTTTAAGAGGACTGAATTCAAAAACTGAAGGAATACTTGGGTCACTGTTCAGTCATTTTCTTTCCCAGAGATCCTATAATGCAGAAAAGTCTCATTCAGTCAGTTCAGGTTGAATAAAAATCAGATGTGTCTCTAATTAAAAAAAAAAAAAAAAACAGGAAAAACTAAACATGTAAAGATGCCTCTGAGGCACTTTTATATTGACATTTTATTGAATTGAATTTTTAGGTAGAATAAATCCCTTAGAAAATTCTTGTGAAGCCTTCCAAAGTTACAGTTCTGACTAGGGGTCCCTAATTTGAATATTTTTTTAATGAATGACACAAAATGACAGAAGTTAGGAAAGCTATTTAACAATCCTTGCTTTATAGCATAATGACAGTACAAGTACTGGAAAGCCAGGAAGCTTGTTGCTTCTTTGCACACAGAGATGAAGACATAACACGATATCTGCCCTTTGTGTGAAAGTGTATATGTTATTAACTGAAACTTCTTTAAAAGTTTCTCTCTATATTTTAGTCCTCAGAACACTGTCAGAATTAATCTCTGTTTTTAAACAGTACCCATCCAGTCAATGGGTCCACTTATCCCTGTAGAGAACTCATCTTCATTTTATATTCCTTCAGTTTAATCTACTGAGTGAATAGTTTACAGAGAAAATACTAAATTTTAGTACTCATTTTTGGTGATTTTTAGCTTTCATTTATCTGCTGTTATTTTGAAAACAAATAGTCTTTCCCCTCTATTTCTTTTTTTTTTTTTTCTTTCCCCTGGGAAATTTCATGTTATTTTTGTTTTTCCCTGGGAAAGTATTTACATCTCTAAAATTCTGAGACTTTCAGAATAAGAACAACTTCAAGTGAAGACACTGCTTATATCTCAAAGTGCCACCCTTTTCTGGCTAGGCACATTTCCATGTGGGCATTTGATCAGTGACCTGAAGAGGTTGTTCTCTTTGTGACTGTGAAATTCTGTGTCTGGGGGAATAGCTTCTGGCCTCTTTATCTCACTCAGTTCTTCCACCTTTACATCTGTTAAACACAGCCAGCTCTCCTGGCCGTTTGATATTGCTGAAACAAGGAGGGTTCTTGCTCTTGGCAATTTAGCCCAGCTTGCCAGGGCAGGGACAGACTGGAATCTCTTTGTAAGGATTTGCACGTGCAGAACTTCGGACCTAAATCCATTTTGAATACTCCCTTTAACTGCCTGAGTACTGTGGGGTTTCAGTAAAGTACTGTAGCAACCGTAGGTGCATATAGTTATCCAAACATGGTACACTTTCATACAACTGAGCTAAGAAAGATCACCTCCAGAGGCTCTAAAGGCTCTTTATTTCTTTATGCAATCACAGATAAGAATCTACTCCATGAAGGTGATTCAAAAAATATAAAGTAATGAGAAAAAATGCTCTTGCAGTTGCTAGGCTTTCTAGCAGTTGCTAGGAGATAGGTAGAAGTGGTAGCAGTGATTTTGGAAAATAGGACCCACATTAGGCAAAAAAGGACTTATTTTCAAACTTCTAGCAGATATGTTGTCTGGATGCTATATGAGCTAATATGCTTCCCTAAGGAAGTGTATATACACTTATATAATGACCTTTTTGGAAAAAAAATTAAAAGTTCTTAAGCTTATAATTTTTTTAAATAGTCTTTTTACTTTTTCTCTTTTTTTGGACATCCTAGGCTTTAAGAAATATCAGAATCAGAAACAGCAGGAGGACCAGCACCATTAGAAATAGTGTGTTTGACATTTCATTTCAAGCAAGCCAGAAAGGCTTTTTTAAATCATGCTGTCTGTCTTTTCTCTTTGGCACATCCTTTCCCTTTGATTTCCTTTTCATTCTCCTGAGTTTTTCATTATCTTTCCAGTACAAAACCTTAGACCACCGTGCTACATAATGGAAATGAAACATTTAAGGGATACTGAGTGCTGTGGCCTCACTGCAGATCAGAATGTTACTGTGATACATATAAGTTTAACTTCTTTGAAAATCATACTGCTCTTTGTATGAGAGCTGAGAGTAGCAGAACCATACTGGGTTCTAAATTAAATGTGTAGGATTAATGACTTCCTCTGTATTCAGTGAACTTGTCTATTACTCTGATTGGATTCTGAGTTTATATGAATTTGTTTCTGCCTTCCTGGAAAAAATTAACAAATATGTCAGAAAGTCCTCTAAAGTTTATTTTGAACTGCAATGATCTAATTCCAATAATATATTGGATTTCTGCGACTCTCAGAACCTTTATAAAGTTCAGTTTCTTCCAGTGAAGATCAGATCTGGCTATGTGTTCTTAACACAACTAACCAAAGAACACTGAGCATCAATCAATAAATGTTTCTATTTTTTATTGATTTAATGCTTTAATTTCAGTTTTTGAGAATACTGATTTCTATTTTTTGGTAGAATAGCTTGAAAAAACAGTAGCATAGAATGCTAATTCATTAACTGTGGAGGTTTTATGAAGGAGTAGAAGAGAGAAACATGAATGATCCTGGCAATCATGAAAGGACGAACACTATCTGATATCAGAAAGCTGCTTGCAAACGTTTAGTTAAATTGCAGATATTTTATAATAATGGAAAAAGGGAAAAATAAACCCCAAAGTGAACATACTGTAAACTTGTATTAGTCCAAAGAAGAATGATTTTGATCAACTTGCAATTAAGTTTTAATTTAATTCACAATTTTGTGTTTTAATTCCTGTCCCTGGCCAAGATCTTTGTTATAATCTGAAAGAGAAAACAATATGCAATCCTCAATCCTTTGCTCTGCCTTAGGAAAAAGTGGCTCAAGCTCTGACTTTTCATCTGAAGACTGGGCATTTTGCAGCTGAAGGAAGGTGAAATGCCTACAATTCCAGGGATCTGTGTGCATTGAATGACAGGATATGAAAGAAATCAGTATTCTTACAAAAACTCTTATCTCCCTGGGGTCAGGGATGCTGGAAATTTGTTATCAACCCTGAAACCACTCTTAATGCTGGGCATTGCACAAGATCAAAGGAAACTTGAGTTTATCAGACTACAATCAGGAAGTACAGGGAAAGGAAATAGTACCCCTAAGCTTGACTTAAAAGTAGTATTACAAAGTTTCTCTAACCCCCTGAAAAATTTCTGCTTCCCCCAAGCTGGGATCCAGGATTCACCTCATGACTATTCCCTACATGTTGCTTTTCATGAAAGGGAACTGTATTTGGATGGAAAAAACCTTTCTTACATTTCTGTTCTCACTTGTATTTCTTCTGACTGTAACTGCTCTCCTATGCAACCCAGTGTCACATCTCTTTTACCCAGAGTATCAGATGGATCTCCTTTGGATGGATCTCTTCTGCCACCACCACAATCCATGTCACATGGGGAAACATTTCTAGAGCAGCTTCACACCGCTGAAACCCAGACAGGCTCATGAAACAGCTTGATTCTTCAAAGATTCTGTTGTATAATGTAGATACCTTCTTTCCTCAAAGCCAGTAACTGAGGGAAGCTTACACCACCCTAATTTTGCATATGCTTCTACATATGGTTTCAGCACCTACCTGGAACTAATACTTCACCAACATATTGGTGAGAGTGAAGTTGAAATTCTGGGTCAATTTAAGGAGACAAAGATCCTTAACAAATTGTACATAATGCAATCCTGTTTATAAAAGCAGTTCAGAGTAGCCTTCAGGAGGTGAAAATTACTAACTATCCCAAGGCTGAGTCCTGTACCAAAAATAAGAGAACCATGTTAGTAAAACCATAGTTCTACTTCATATCATAGGCAAAAATTTGACCTATTGTACACTGACATAAAAGGCAACCCTCATTTTTATGGCTGTTTTTATAGCACATATCCTAACAGTAACCAAATCTTTTATTTCAATCCTCAAGTCCTCAAACATCGGTGAATTGAATGAGGTGTGTCAGTTTACAGTGTTGGCAGGAAAATTTTTAAGCACTCTTATGCTTAATTTATGCTGCATTATCAATCCCCTGACAAATGCAGTAGCCTTGTTTATTTGAACCATGATCTCTAGCTCCAGTATTCAGCACTGGACCGTGTATTTGTAAAAATGGGAATTCAGAGTTTCCTCTTCTATAGAGTTGATGGGTCATGTGATATAATCACTTAAACCTCCTTCCTCCTACATTTAAATATTATTGCTTTAGGAGGTTCATTCAGGAAACATTACGTGGATTTTTCGCACACACAAAAACATTTACACTTTCATGAGCAGGAACAAGCATATACAATAAGATTGAGGTTATTTATTCTTCACTAAAAACCTTTATGAGATGTTTGATTATTGCTTTGCCCTCCTAGCCAAAGGTACTACGTTTAAGAACAAATTTTTCCCTATTGCCATTACAAGCAAATTGTAATGTTTGCCAAATTTGTAGAACACATATAAGGAAAATTATTCAGTGTAACACAGGACTAATACGTAACGAACCACATTTACATTTTTTTCATTAGCTACAGTTCCAGTATTTCTTCAGTGATATCTTAATTATTCTTGGAGGATAATGTTCCATTTCTGCATAAACACCAATGTGAGTTCAGAGTTACAGTGTTTTTCAAGAAACTTGTATTTCTTCATATGTTTTTGGAATTGTATTGAGCCAGTTTCTCTAGATCTGTAATTATACACGGAGATGTAGTTGAAAGATTTGGAACACTTGAATACATGGTTTCTAACCTAGCTGTTAGAAATCAGATTAATACAGAACCTGCAATGAAGTACAAGTAAAACTAAGTAACTGCTTAAAACTGAAGCTCAGGTTGTGCTTAAGAAGGATGAGACAATCATCTCTGGCCCCATCTAATCTCCCCTTTGTGCTGTGGAAAGCACTTACCCATAAACATTCTGTTCTTGTTTTACTTTTTTTATTTTTTTGTTTTCAGGCAGGATGGAGAGCAGGGCACTGACTAAATGTTAGTCTTTAATTCCTCCTCATGACGCAAAGTTGAATTTTATTCAGCCTATAAATAATTGATTTTCCTGATCCTACAATAAGGTAATGCTTCCCTCTTCACACTACCATTCAGCTCTGGTTTTCTTTGGAGATGAGTTTTTCTGTGCTTACAACCCTTTCCCGAGGATAAAATGCTGTTTGCAGTTCCAGTGTACTTGCACAGGTGTTGTTAGCCTTATTTGGGCTGACTGCAGTTTGCTGGTATCTGGGAAAATAGTCTAGGGAAATACAACTTGTACCTTGCATGCCTTGTTTTAAAATGGCTTCTGAGGCATTTGTTAGTCTCTGCTTTCAGACACAATGTTCTGTGTCAGGTGGGCATGTGCTCTCAGATGGGGTTTTTGGTCTTTTGTAGTTCCAACAGCGTGACCCAGGGATTTGTCGCTTAAATATAACATTAAGTTGCTACACATTTAGGTTACTCTTTATCCCTTATATGTACATTGCAGGGTGAAGGCAAAAAGAAAAAAAGCCATTTCTAAAACTTTCTGATGATGTGGTTGGGCACTGGAAGAGAGTCTCCAGAGAAGCTGTCATGGCACCAAGCCTGACAGATTTCACTTAGTGTTTAGGCAATGGCATGTGGTGAGATTCTTGGAGTTGTCCTGTACAGGGCCAGGAGCTGGACTTCATGATCCTTGTGGGGCCCTTCCAAATCAGGGCATTATATAATTCTGTGATGTGATTAGGGATAGAAGAATCCACCTGAGAAATCCTTTTCCTTCAGTGGTGCAAGAAGGTGAGAGTTGGAAACTTAAGGCAAAGGAAGTGTTTTGTACAGGTCTTAGTACCTCTTAACCAGATGAAGCTCTCCAGACACCTGTACTTTGTCTACAACAGTCTTTTGCCACTGTCTCCTCTCCCAGCTTTGGTCCTGTTGCTAGCTCAATCTGTGTCTTGCTTTACTTTAAAATAAGGAATTTATGTGGAGAAAGCTCCTTATTTAATGCCTGAAGGATCATCTTGAGCTATCTGAATTAGAAGAATCTTTAAAAAGGGATGCTTTTCCTGCTCTATCCATAAAGATATTATATAAACAGGTTTTCTTCAGTCAGAACAACAGAAGACTTCTGCTACACAGTTTCTGCTTTGCAGTGAAGTTGAGAAGTTCTACTTCTGAAGTAGAATGAAGAAAAGATAAGCACACCTTCCATCAAAACTCAAAAATATCTGAGGGAATCATCAAGGTATTTCCCTTCAGAAAAGGTAGCTGCAGATCTCTAGGCTAGTGCTGGGTTTTGTATTCAAGATGTTAAGATTAGGAATCGTGTGCTTTACCTGAATATATCCCATAAACAGGCTTTGACCCTCCAGGGTATTTCAGAATTGCTAAGGATAGAATTTTGTGAATGACTACACAGGGCTGAGAATATGCAGAGGGATTCTAGAGTCCACATACACACTTGGTATAGGAAAGAATCTTGCTTAAGATAACTGCATTTTAAAAAAGATTTTCCTAGATTGTTTCAACTACCCTCCCCCCAGCCCCCCTCCGGCAGCCAGCATATTAAATATATGTAAAAGGAAACAACACAAGATAATCCAAAGGAGCTATGTCAGCATACAACAAAGAATTGATAAATTTTGTTGACAAGTAAAGCCTCAAAATGACTACGAAACAGAGAGGTTAACAATCCAAGTTGCTTGAAGATCCAGATCTGATCAAAGTTCATGTAAAGACTCAAGGCTAAACTGAGATATGGGTTTCATAGACATAGGTGTAGGTTAAGGTGAACAACTTTAAGGTAAATTAATCTAAAAGGGTGCATTCACAGAGGAGGAATCCAAATAGCCTGTACAGACAGCAGTCATGAATCCCAAGAGCAGTGTTCATTTACCCCTTTGGTAGAAAACAGGCTATGTAGAAGAGAGCACTTTCCCCCCGCTGTCCCATGTTCCAGGGAGCCTCCCAGGTGGATCACATTTTCTTCACCTCAGAAACTGGCAGATAAACAGCCAAAGTGTTTCATTTTTCTGCAGAAATACTCCAGTGACTAGGTGCTATATGATGGCTTCATACAGAAAGAAATTTTGTTTTCACAGAAGCCTTGCTACAGCAGATTAATATTGCTTTCTTCCTTCAGTGTTATGATATAAAATATATGCCATTTATGAAACTCTCGAATCACTTGAATTGAATCACTATCATCATAAAAGATATTTCAAGTAACTTGTATTTTAATCATTGAATTGTACCTTATTTTGATCAAGACCTAATTTACAGGGAAATTTAACAAATAATAGCAACACTTGTGCCATAATGTATTGACTAAGTCTGAAATTGTCTTATCTTAAATCTATGAAGGGTATTGAATCTTATTTTACCTGAGTAATTCCAAAGACACATTACCACGTAACAAGAAGCAAGCTAGTCATGACAGGAATACAATTCAAAACTTTGCTCACTATTAATTTCACTGTTTTTTGATTTATTTCAAGGAATTGTGTCCTAGATTTTGCAGAAGCATTTTCTTTTGAACAGTAAAATCTACTTTCCAATTAGTTTGTAATTAATTTCTGATTGTATTTGTAAAATAAGTAACAATAAAGTAACTGTAGCATTCCCATTGTGTCTAGCTGATACACTTCAACCCCAGCATAAAAAGAATAGCAGAGATATAAATTTAAACAGAAATTTCTTGTCAAAGTTGACAGGTTAAGGAGATAAGCTGGTGCAATTAAAGAGAAAGTAGATAAGATGGTTTATTATATCACAGCATGAGCCAAGGTTTTCAAGTTGGCTCTCAAGGGTGAAAAGATAGATGATTACATGCAACTGAGGGACCTGCTGGCCTGAGTGTAATTGCCATTGGAACAAGATAAGCTATCATAAAAACATAACAAACATCTGCTTTGTTGGTACCATTTGTATGAATGTCAAATATTACATTGAAATCTCATTTCCAGTCCTGGATTTTTTGCCATTTAAAGTGACTCTTTGTGTTTTGACATACTAAACATCTAAGCTGACCTCCTTGATTCAGCTCCAAAGTGCGTACAGCAGAGGAGATGAGCTCTGTCAGCTGAACAATCACATGATGGAAATCACTGCCCTGGTGCCACTGGGAATTTCTTCACATGGCTCGTGGTAGGATGAACACATCCTACTCTTGTTGTGTGTTGAGTACACAAACAAAAATTAAGTAGTAGCAATTCTATTTCAGGTTATTCGTTCATAAAAACCAACTACCTTGAACTATTCTCACACCATTTTCAGTTGTCTGCCTTGCCCAAGCTATTTGTCCACAGCAGGAAGCCAGCATACTTCTTTCCTGTGGAAGAGCTCCATGAAAAAGTAGAGTTGCACACCACATGCAGCTAAGTGAGAACAGAATAGAAGTAAATACTGGTGAAATAACAACAGATGTGGACACAAGTTGCAACATTCAGATAGGACTGAATGCATGGCAGGCCACAACTAAAATTATAAGTTTTACTCTATTTACATTTCGAACTCACTGACAAAAATTACTATGGCTCTGGACTGTTTAAATGAGCTAGGATCCAGGAGCTGCCAGTACGCCAGAGATTTGGCGCAACTTCTTTTCACAAGCGTGGTTTTTCTCAATAATTAGGTAACTCAACAGCTTATTCATACTTGAGTGTTAGTTATTATGAATATGAATTTCTCAACTTAGAGAGGCTGAAAATGTCTGTGGACGAGCATTGCTAGTTACTAAAAGCTCTATCTTACAGCACAATGATGTAAATTAGGATAACAAGGCAGCTCAGAAAAAAAAAAGAAATTAAGAAAATTAAGATTAGAGGAATGAACCTCTTGACTGCTTCTTGCTTTGTTTCTTTTATTCTTCATCCTATGTTTCCTCTCAGGCAGATACATACTCCAGCTTTTGAACTGGGACATCTGATGGTTTTTAGTGTCTCTGTGAGGTGGTTTGGCCGTGACAGCAGACCAGCACCAACACAGCTGCTCTTCCATGCCCAGCAACAGAGAAGAAAAAAATAGGAAGAATAAGAGAAAAACACTCAAAAGTAAGACTAAAAACAGTGGAATAACTTCGCCCTGATTTTTTCAGCCTTCTCTTCTGTTTCACAGTTTCATGTTTTGAGTTCTTTCTCACGCTCTGGTCTGTAAACACTAGCAATTGTTTATCATAACTTCAAGGTAGTTTACATTCTTTGTCTTAAAGATATGGACAGCTGATGGACAGTTGTCCGGACCAAGAAGATAGGGAGAGGTATCAACCTTCTCCCCCAATCTCTAGCCTTTTTAAAGATATTGTATATTGAAGTCAGACTTTCAAATAAAGTAGTTTTAGTTCATGCCTTCTGATCAAAGTGTGAGTGTGTGTTTATGTGTGTGTGACGTGCTGCATCAGAATAAAGGAAAGTAAGATAAGGAGAGAGAAAAAATCCCAAACCATTCACCCCCATCTCATCCGGACAACAAGCCTCTAAACAGTAGTCACCTCAAAATCCACTAAAACCATCCTCCATTTCTTTTTTTAACACAGCATGCCATTACATAGTATGGAACATTCCCCTGGCCATTTTGAATCATATATCTTGTGTGTGTCCCCTTTCAGATTCTAAATGGTTTCATAGATGTATTCCCTCAGTCAGACTCTCCAAGTGATGCTGTTTCTTCCATAAAAGGAAAATTAATTCCAACCCAGCTAGACCCAGTAGGCTCTAGTATGAGTCCAACGGGTCTGCATATGACTTTAAAAATCGTTGATATTGCTCACATATCAGAAACAGGTATGAGGACATGATGTATGCAGCTCAATGACCAAACAAAGATATCTGTGTACCAGCTACATATAACTGCCTCTATAGTCAATAATGTCAAGAAGATGTACAAAGAGGATCATTTGACTGGCTGACTTTGGGAACTTCATTCACCAGCTTAAGCCGAAGCAGTTCATACCATTTGTGACTGGGAACTCAGACATGAGGCCTGTAAGGTTACATGGGGTCTGGAGTGTTAGACTGTCCTTAGAGCTCATCAGACTCTGCAGTAGCTGTTTACTTAGATGGGAGCCTGCCATAATTATCATCTGCAAACAAAGTCCCTAAACAACTTTCTCTTTAATGTCTCAGTTCTTCAGAAATATGTATTTGGAATCTACTTCCATGCTAGCAACCAGCTCCAAAAGTTGCAAGTGTGGGGAAGGAAACAAAATTAAGGAATGATATCCATGAATCTGAACAAGTAGTAGGAGAGAAATTCATCCCCCTTGACTAGAGGTAAGCAAGGTAATAGGATGCCTTAGTGGCTGCCCAAAACCTTGTGATTCTCTGAATGCTATCTGGGACTTTGTGTCCTCAGGCTGATTTATAAGCTTCTGTCAGCAGCAGATGTCCTTTTAGGAGCCTACAGAGACTGGAATGCAGCTTTGAATCCCTTGACCTTGGGAAAACTTGAAGGGCAGCAGAGGACATGACAAAAACCTTGTGAGTGATGGATAACAGATGTTTTGGGATCCAGTTACGAACCTCTACCAAACCAGATGGAAATCTCTCCAGGGCACCTTTGAGTCTGTGATTAGCCATTCTCTAGTTGGCTAAAAACATGTTTCTTCTTTCTCTCTCTCTATTTTTTTTAACAACCTGAGAAAGAGATATGTGATGTAAGGTTCAGTATGCGGGCTGGAAAAGAAAGTTACTGAATAAGGAAAAGCAAGAAAGCAGTAATGAAACAATAAACTGAGTTCAAAGGTGACTGACTTCCAGGATTCAGTGGAGGCTGCCTACCTGTCAGGCAGAGATGCTGCGATCCTGTGGTGCTTGGCTTGATTGTCCTAGACTCTTTTGCTGAAGGATACAATTGTGTTTTTATATGGCAAAACTTTGACATTTCTTATGGAAAAATGGGAACTCTTTAATTTTAATTTTTATTTTACTTCATAAATTTTTGGATTCAATATCTTGTGAGGCAGGAATAAAGCTGATGTAGCAACAGGATAATAGAATAATTTTTTTCTGCCTTTTAAAACTTAATACCAATTTTTTTTTTTAATAAAAGCAATGACATAAACTATAAATTCAGAAGGATGTCATAAATATATCCAAAGCCATATAACAGACACTTTCCACGGTTTCTGAAAGAAAAAAAATCAAGCAGAAAAGCATAGCATTACAAAGCAATATCTGACATAATGTATGCAAAACATGAACTGAATATAGCGAGTGTTTAAAAATGTTAATTGTTCTACCACAGAAGAAGGTAATTTATTTGAGAAAGAAATTCTCCATTTCCCCCTTGGAAATTTTCCTTAATAGTGTTTAAAATAGTAATGGACTAGAGGGAGCTCAGAGTATATTTTAAGTAACAATTTCCATAAATATATAGCTAAAACCTATTCAGTTATACATTTCTGTGCATCTATCATCAATGTATTTGACTAATGGTTCCAATATTTCACTTTCATTGATTAGTAGCATTTAAAATAAATGTGTTCTAAACATTGGTGGAATTATTTTCCACTTGAAGCATAAAATGTTGGAATATAAATTCAACATTTTTCAAACCACAGCTGAGATACTGCAGCAAAGTTACCTATTCTTGCTCAGTGAGTAAAATTCTCTTTTCCTCAAGACGATTAAAGACTTGCCTACCTGACCTTTGTCGTTTGCCTGCACTTCTTGGCAACAGAGATGTTTCTGAGATCTGTCAAGGGTCTTTCATTTTCCATAAGAGTCACAAAAAACATGGAATGGGGATTATGGTCCTGGAGGAGCAGGAGTGAATGACAAGAGATGGTACGGCAGTTTCAGGTGAAACATGCTTTGACTTTACTGACAAACTGATTCTGCCAACTTCAGAAGTTTATCTAAAATCCAGTGCTACTTTTATTGGTTTTGTTTTTTGTTCAGAGAAATAAGTAATGTAACATTTCCTGGGCTTAGTCCTGCTTGAAATGGAGAACACAGAGATGGATTTGAATAACTGAAATAATCAGTGTCTTCCTTACTGACTGTATTGTATACGTGAACTTAGAGCTGAGTTTACAGAGCCAGGCTGCTGCCAGTTCTGTAGGTATGATCTGGCAATAGAGAAATGCCATCCTCAGGGCTGTCAATTCAGCATTTGAATAGAAACAGGACTCACATATGTAAAGGACTGTACTCTACATGCATTTTAAGTACACTCTACTATCACAGAGTCTAAAGGGCAAGCTCAATCATTTCAGCTGATCTCACCTGATGAGCTGGAGTCAGTGCCAGGGTTTCACAAGAGCTGTTCTCCTTCTCAGTGTTGCTCAGTGTTGGGGTGAGCAGAAGTCCGAAGGCCAGATATCCTGTTTTGGCAAAGTTCGTTAGGGAACTATGTTTATTATAATAATCTCAGCAAATAGTTGCAGCAATTGTATTTTTTACAGATATTTTGTAAGCGGCCTAATTAAGATATGAAATTTCTAGCGAGCTGTCACTTGTCATCAAAGACAACCTGACCTGTGCCAGTTATATTTTCTGTTAACTGGCGAAGATATGGTCTCATCCCAATTCAAAACCAAGTTTTACGCAAATTCTTCCAATGTCCATACATTTATAGTCATATATATTTATTGCCAAAGGGAAATATCAGTATGAAATTTAAACATCTCTATTATTCCCAAGTCTAGTAGTATGATTCAGTCAATTAATGGGAGACAAACTTACACCAAGGTGTTCTCAAAGTTAATAGCAGATGATTATTTGATTCTATCATCATTTTGAAAGTACTTGGTATATCACTCATCAAACCCATCAAGCAAATAAAAGTTGTGGTGCTTTTATTTCTGCTTGACGTTTTAAACATGTATCTCATTATTTAAATGTCCATAGAAGTCACTTCTTTTATTGCTCTGAAATAACATAGCTGCAACCAATATATTAAAATAATATTAGAGATATAAATTTGAACCAAAACAAGGACATCTTTGGTGTAGGTTGTCACTTCAAGTGAGCAGACTGACAGTTGAAATGAGAATTTTTTCTTGTGTCAGTTCTCATTAGACCCTCAACATAAAATTAATGTACCTTGAAGTAATTTCTTTATCTTTCATTGCTTGAATGAAATATGACTAGAACGGCTATGATGAAAACTGAAATTAACAGAGAAAGGAATATAAAGACTTGATATAATGCCTGTCCCTCAAGACCATAGAACAGGTACCCCAAGAGCTAGGTCTTGGAAAGCATGAGTCTCCCAAGCAAAACGACTCTGTGAATTCCTGTTCTATGTTTGTACAGAAGAAGATTTCACTGGAAGCCAACAATAATGTCATTTGTTGCAGGCGGATTTGAGAACCATAAACTAAAACAAGCTTAAAATATTTGTTAATGTGATAAGCACTGTGGTCACAGTTACCGTGATATTAGCCACAATATTTGTCTTACTTAAGTGGAAATTGAGAAAAAAAATATATACTTAATGGTGCTGCTGAATTTGTAGCAACATTGCCCTGGAAAAATGCTAGTTGGTGGTGTCGTTACCTCTGATGAGAATGCAGAGAAGTGAGGATACATATTGGAGAAATTCTTTGTACCTTATGATGAGAAGTTAGTATGAGATTTGAACAATTTACCAATAGAGTTGTGTTTATTTTTAAAATCTGTGCTAATGTTCTACAACTTCTAAGTGTGTGTTTAAATAACTTGCTGCATAAAGTCAAAAATGTCAACCTTCTGCATGGCTGGGAATACTAAAATTAATGATTTTTCCTCTTGACATGGTGGTGTATGTCAGACAACCCAATTTGTTATTTCCTCTTTTAGTATTTATCTTCTTCTAGTCAACAGCTGATAATTTCATTTTTAAATCCTTAACAATCTGAGGCTTAACCTACAATAGTCTCTTCTTACTCTGTCCTCTTTTTCCTTCTAAGAACTCTTTTATTTTATCCCCCCCAATTATAAATTGTCTTTCATTTTATCATGTGCAATTAGAACCACCTCCATATTCTCATGTGTATATATATACATATATATATAGTAAAATGTTGGGTTTTTTTGTTATGAAAAATTCATTTTCCTTCACTTTTCAAGGTAATACATAATATTCTTGATACTGAATCACATAGAGAAGTGTCAGCATTACAGCATGTTATACATTGTTGGAACGCAAACTTGTCCAATGTTTTTCCAGGATTGTGGTAAAAGTTGCATTACAAACAATATTATAGTCAGATGACAGGATAGTAAGCTGACCCTTCACACAGCAGGATTGACTTATGAGGAGACTAGCTTGATTGTATTATCACTTATTTGGTAGTGGCAGAAATAGCAAAATATAGTTGGAATTATATACCCATAGTTTCCATTTAAATAGGATAAACCGTCTTATAAAAATATTGTCATTTGCACTTTGGTAAAAAGTTATACAACAAAGATTTATTTTAATTTGTGTCAAAATTTATAGTTACTGGAAGCTGCAAGAGGAGTGATTTTGTGCAAACACAAGACATTAAAAATATGTAAAATAATTTAAGATTATATGCTTTACCTTTGCTTGGTTATGATAATAGTTGTCTTCATACAGAGAGGAAATATATTTTTTCATTATGAGATCACTGTAAGAATAAGACTAAATTACAGTAATTAGACTGGGTAAGAAAAAATGGGGAAAATTACTCTGTACCAGAGTAACTAATGTTTTGTAACCCGGAGGAAAAAAAAAGTGGTGTTTCTATAATTTTTTTTTACTAACTTTATAGTTGGTAAAGCAAATGAAGATAATTCATCCTTTTCTACTTAGGAAGATCTATTTCATGACCTGTAAGAGCTTCTGTACTCTATAAAATCTTAATATCCCATACTTACACTTCCCTTAAAAATAAAAGTGTTGTTATTAAAAGTCAACTTAGAAGAGATGCTTCTTTGGCCATTTTAGTAAAAGTTACAGAAAGAATCTGAACACTTCTAAACTATTATTCCATATTTCAGGATATCAGTTTCATATTTTTAAAGTTTGCACAGGACAGCACATTTTCATTCCTGTTAAGTGCTAACATTCCGCTTTGTCCCTCAGCTCTAAAACTGCACTCAGAAGTTCTGATTGTGCTTGGTACCATAAGAAGGGGTGAGGAGCTGAGACCAGGCTTCAGTGAAGAACAATGTGTGATAAATTCACTAGGTTGCTTTGAAAGTTTTCTTGCCTGCAATAGTATTTGAATACTACAGAAAGACTTGTATTGTAAAATGCTAAATATATGTTCTATCTATATGGACTATATGACCTCCAGGGGTGTGTTCAACCTGATTTATCCCATTATACTATAAAATATGTATTAAACTATCAACAAAAATGTGATTATATAATAATTTTATCTTCATTGATTAATTTCACATGGTTTATATTAATAACCTTAGATGGGGAATTTTAAAGCAGTTAAAGACTGCATCTTACAGCTCAAACACTGGATCTTTGGTTTTCCTAAATTGTCATTAATTGACTGTAAATACCTTGGTTGACACTTACTGCTTTATTTTTCCGTAAGGTGCTGTATAAAATGATTGAACAACATTGAAGATAAACTAAAACTGTTCACCAGCTTCATTTAGGATAAATGCACATTAAGTCAGAGCCACCAATAAATGATAGAGTTGCTAAAATACTGACCAATGTTTTAGTGTTTCTGCTGTTTAAAACACTTTCTCATTCCCCCCAGATGTACACTGTTAACTGAAAATTGTGTAGCATGGTTCTGACCAGAATCAGTGCTAATGATATCAATGGAGAAACAGTGGTGGAAAAGTGACAGTGTCTGAATGCTAAATTTCAAGGTTTTTTTATTTATTTGTTTGTTTTTCCTACACTGCTCCATTGAGACCATAAGGCAATAGGCTGCCTGCTGCAGCCTTCGTTGGTCTGCCAGCAGTTACCTCCACTAAGAATGAGTGTTCCCAGGCTGGCAAAATAAGGCAGATCCCAGCCTTGAAAGCAAGCTTGATGAGATCCAGCTGACAGTGCCTGAAAGGGAAGCACTTTTCCTTGCACAGGCTGGCTGAATTCTGATATTAATAACCCCCTTGACAGCTGTTGAACAAGAATGACCAAGACAGTGCTGCACCCAGCTAGGCAGGGAGGCTGCTCACAACTTGGATGGGTGCACTCCTCACTGGGTATAAATCTGGTGGGATGGCTGGGACTGGGGAATGGCTGTGAACTCAGCTCCATCGAGCTGCCAGCTGGTCATTAGAGGGGTTCCCCAAGGCCGAGCATTGAGGCCGGTTCTATTTAATATCTTTATTACCTACTTGATGGGACGGAATGCATCTTCAGGGAGTTGGCAGGCACTTCCAAGCTGGGCAGGAGAGTTGATCTGCTGGAGGGCACGAAGGCTCTGCAGAGGGATCCAGACAGGCTGAATCAATGGGCTGAGGCCATTTGTATGAGAGTCAACAAGGCCAAGTGTCGAGTCCTACACTTGGGTCACAACAACCCTGTGCGTCAGGCTTGGGCAAGAGTTGGAAAGCAGCATGATGGAATAGGACCAGGAATGCTGGTTAACTGCCAATTGAACATGAGACAGCAGAGTACCCAGGTGGCCAAGAAAGCCAATGGCATCCTGGCCTGTATCAGAAATAGAGGAGCAGGCTGCTTAGGAAAGTTGTGAAGCCACCATTCCTGGAAGTGTTCGAAAGGCATGTGATTGAGGCTCCTGGGGACATGGTTTAGGGGCTAACACAGGTGTGCTGGGTTAACAGTTGGACTCAATGATTGTAGAGGTCTTTTCCAATGCAAATAATTCTATGTTTCTATAAATTAAGTAGGCTGGAAGACATCACACACGTTTGGTTTTTTTTCCAATGAGGAGTGGGATTGTGCTTTCCTGAAGAGACCTGATTCTGGATATCTGCATACAGATTTTCACAAATTCCTCTTGTCAGTTTGCATTACTGGCCTTAATGTTATAAAGTTCAATATGTTTCCTAAACTATTTGCTGGTATGCACAACTAAATACCTTTCTGTTTCTAGAACAGAAGGTCTTGCACTTCAAGAGCATTAAACAGTCTAAACAATGTTTATAAGTTTTACAGAGTAAGTCTGATCTTGCAAGCCAACAGCTTAATATATATGAATAGTTATTTAATATGAAAAATAAGCATGAGTAAATATTATTCTGATATGACTTAAAATTACTGAAATCCTCAAAAAAATCTATACAGAAACATATCTTTGTAACTGTGCTATCAGAAATGGCATAATAGTGCAACTGGATTTAAATCTGAAGTTGAATCTAGATGACATTAAAGTTTATATTCTCTTGATGATTACCATTTTTATAGCAGATAGGACAGTGATGTCTGGTCTGCAGAGAGAAAAGGACAAATGCACATATTTCAAATTCTTCAGCAAAATTTCATATTTGACATGTAATATAGGACAGGTATCATATCGGATCAGCATCAAATGCTTGTTTCTGCTACTATAAACCCATAAACCCTTTTCAATATGTATTGCTGTAGAGCAGAAATCTGGTCAGAATTCCTCACAGAAGAGAAAGTCATCATGTACAGAGTTTCTTTGCCAAATCAAGGTTGCAATTTTTTATTTTTCTCTTTATGGTTGTACAGTTTATGTAAAAAGATTGCTGCTTCTGAAGAAATAATTTGCTTTCTGCTAGCCAGAGTACCGAGGTCCTTTTAAACACAAGCATGGTTAAAGAAGAATATGTCTTTATTTTAGCAAACTAAAGGCTTCATTTCCTCTTGACTATGAAATTGGAAAAAAGGCTGTGAGACAAAATGCCCCCACTCGAACAAGCAAAGTAGAGTTCTAGATCACTCTTAACAGCAAAAATCTTCTTTAGCTGCTCCAGAACACTTATTTGGCTCAGCATGTAAAGCATGAGAGTTCTCCTTTTGCTTCTTTCCCCAGGAGCTACTGGGGAGCACTGGAGCACTGTTCAGTGCCACTTAGACTCCTCAGTTGTAATGATATGAGAGCACGGATATTTTGGTGTCATTATTCGTTTTGTATGCCTTTCTCCTGTAGTCCAAATTCACATAACATGAAGGTGGTAGAAGCAGGAAGTATGATTCATTGTTTCCTATTTGCAATCCTGGAACATAATTTCTAACTTTTCAGCCCTCACTTGAAGAGGATTTGGAGCTGTGAGTGTATTAAGAGCCAGACCTACTTTCAATAAGTTTCTCTTAGCAACCACCTCTGTTAAATAAAGATAATTCTCTGTCTTCTTTTTTGATGCAAAGCAATTGCACAGAAGCTATATTTCTTGATATTTAGAGACTTCAACCAAGTCTGGTGTGCTTTGTTTAACAATCCTCTGAGGCTCCTGATGTAAATACCTCTCTTCACTTTCAGTGGTATTTGTATACGCATTTTTATACACAAATAATTGAGAAACTAAATTAATGTAGGCTAAGTTAATGTAGCCATATGCATTCTTAATAAAGATATTCTTAATTTACACTGTTGGTTGAATATAGAGGCTGACTTTTTCTGCTTATTTTCTGCAACCATACAGAGTTTTCCATGATGAGTTAAAGGGTGTATTTTAGATTCAGCTACAAGAATTTATCTTTTTTAAATGATTCTGGTACTGTCAGATAATTATAATGTGTCTTCCCTAGCAGTAATGGGCACCACAGGAAATAAAACCGCAGCACAGACTTAATCAAATCTTAATGACAAGGTCATTGGAAAGTTAAATGCCTTTTTTTTTCCTTATTGACAATGTGTTCCACAAAAAGAGCTAAGTTCAAATGTAAGATAATGTACACAATCATTTGCTCAGTTTTTTGTTTCATTAGAGACATCTAATTGCCTATTAGCTACTTAAGAGGAGTAGCCATGCTAAAGTGTGCATTGCTGAGATCTCCAGCATTTTTCAGAGAAAAATCATGCAGTGTCTGCAGTTCAGTATCTGTTTATTTTCGGTTTTCATCCATTAATGCCATATGCACATTTAATATATTCAACGGCTATCTTCAATCACAGCTATTTCATTATTACGGCCCTAAAATTTAAGTAACTGTCAGAAATTTCATTCTGCATGCCTTTAACTTGACTTGTATCTTCATTTTCTGCAAACAAAAAATGAAGCCAGTGCAGCTCAAAGGCCTGAAGTTTTTGTTTGAACTAAGAGAATAAAAGAGAGAGTAACTTCATCAAAGGTCAGATCTCCCCTCCCACCCTTTCTGAGCTCAGGAAAAGGCTGACTTGAAGGAAAATCTCTATTAGGTTGCTATGAACTGCTTTTGAGAAGAAGGTATTGCTCAAATCTATGGGCTGTCCCCAAAGACACCAGGACTCTGTAGCTTTGTCCTTCTAACTCAAGTTGCCTTTTTGTAAGTCAACTTTTGACAAGTTACCATGTTGTAAAGCCCTGAAGATGTAGGGGAAGGGGAAGGGGAAGGGGAAGGGGAA
>WBMY01001551.1:98339-178770 GCA_013397315.1 Donacobius atricapilla
CTCTCCTCTCCTCTCCCTCTCCTCTCCTCCTCTCCTCTCCTCATTACTCCAAAGGTATTGTAGATAATGAGAGAGAGTTTTATGAACCCTGATATTCCTGTTTATAAATCCCTGCTTTTTAACTTGAAATGTAAAATTGATCTCATAGGCTCAGATGTAGGTCCTCATTCATAAGGCTTCACTTAGTGTCACAATATCCACAGATGTAGTTTTTTGACAGACAGATGACCCAACATCTGAATGAAAATTTCTTTTAGCAGAGGCAGAATCCATCAGCTGCTGATGTCCTTAAAGTCTGTTTGAAAACCTGAAACATGCTTGAAGTTTTTGGTTCAATTTGGTTTGGTTTGAGTGGCTTTTTGGTAGCTTTTGTTGGTTTGAGTGTGTGTGTAGGTGGTTTTGTTTTGGCTTTTTTTTTTTTTCCCCCTTGGGAAGTGTTGGCTTTTCTTTGATAACACCAAACTGATTATAAAGTTTTTACTGAAAGAAAATGTTAGATGTCTATTTTAAAAATGGGGAGTTAGACTGTAGGAGTAACAGCATATTATATAGATCAGAAGGTTAAACTTGACATGTACTTGCTTTTCTCCCCATAACACAATAGGAGGAATGTGTACAAAGGAAAGATGTGATAATTTTCTCAGCATGAGCCACAGTTCAATTCTATGATACTGGGAGAGAACAGCTCTGGATTCTTTTACTTTGCTGTTATTTCTTCATAATGTGAAGAAAGAAAAGATGCATAGGTGGCAATTACTCTTCTCAAACCCCTTCCTGTCTTATATCCAATGACTCCTGGATCTTTTGGATGCCATGAGGCATTAGCACAAAAACCTTAAGAATTTTGCAAATGGCTGACAAAAGCCATTTCTTCTTCAGCATTGACAGTAAGAATTGGTAAATAATTCAAAAGGAGTCTTATGCGTTTTTTTTTTCCTCTAATTTTTTTTTGTTTGATGTAAAAAAAGCGCAATTGATTGTATGCTTTTAATATCCAACATTTATGTGGCACAAGACCTAAAGAATGTAAAAATTGCTGAAATTTTACAGATTTGAATAATTTCCCAAATATTTGGAAATAAGATTTTTTTTTTAGTATATTCCTAATATTAACTTATTGGGCACTGAATAAATAGAAGATTTTTTATGTTTATATTAAATAAATAGCTATATATATATATGAGATGCTGTATTTGCACTACACATTTCTTCCTTATATTTCTAATTATTTTTCACTTATGCACCATGAATCTGCCAAAATAAGACCTCCTGAGTGTTTTGGAAGGAAGAATTTCTGAGTTTCTTCTTTTCACTTTATAATTCAAGAAAATTTTGCGACATAGTTATACATTAGCAACGAAGGCATAACTTTTGGAAGACATGCCTGCCATGGTAACAATCTCTGACTATGTTCCAAAGTGTCAGCTTTTTTTTTGTAGCATATCTGCTCTGGGTTGCTAGGAAATGGGACTGAGCAGAAATACATGTTGCAGACAAAGCTAAAGGCAAGACATATAAAGCGAGAAAAAAAATGATCTATTTTTATTTTAATTTTATTTATTATTTTATATTTATTCCTCCTCCTACAAATCAAATGATGAGAAATATTAGTTTTTGAAGTGTTATTCTTGCAGAACGTTTCTTTCCGCCATATAATCTTTCTGATAGTACCAAAACCAAAACCTATAACTGTAAGGTAATCATTTAAGGACACAAATAAGGGCAATTTATATGTAGGATCAATAGGTGTATAGAACAGAACTGACAAATTATTTTGTCATGCAAATTTTTTGTGGCTTCCCATTCGTCTGCATTTTTCTGGTGTGCTGAAATGATTCACAATTCCTTGACCCATTTAGAAAAATACAGTGTGGATCCCACTTCAAAAGATTTTGTTTTCATAATTCCCTTCAAGTGGAGAATCACTTTCATCTTAAACACTAAAGCTTTGTATGACACAATTCTGTTGTCTGTCAGTAGAATAATGTATCTCCATTTATCTTTATTCAAATCTGCCACTGCAATGTAGCCACACAAGTACAGGTGAATATTATACTCAATCTTACTGAGAATTCTCATGAAGTAATATTTTATCTTGACTTTCAAAGCAACTGGAGTGTACATGTACAAGCTTGGTGTAGATGTCTCTGTCTTCCCTTCTACTATCTGAAGATATTTCATAGCCTCAACCAATTTAGACTTTTTAAAAGACAGATTTACAGGTAAAGAAAAGATATCTTATTAAGAGGTGGCTTTCATATTAACCCTTATCAATTTACCAGAAAATCCACATGAAGGAGAACTGTGAACCCACACAGTTCAGATGGAAATCTAGGGTACTTAGAAGCCAGGTAAAGAAATCCATAGGACTCTTTTTTTTTTCAGATACAGAAAGGGCTTCTTGTAATAGCAGCCATTAATTTGAAGCAGGGTTTCTGTACCCTGTTTTTATTTTAATGTTAATAGATGTTCTGCATAAAGAAGATATTCAGGATTAATGATGTTGTGTTTCTACATCTTATGGTAGGCAGTATAAAGTGAATAAATGTCCTAAAAATAATCAGTGATATCTTAAAGAAAACAAATTATATATCATATATCAAATTATGTATAATTTCTTGTTATCAAGAAAGTAAATTCCAAAAATTTATGACTGTATTTCACAGGTTTATTTCTCTTTGCAATTCTTAAATGGGTAAGTGAATCATTTGACTCTGAATGAAAAAAAAAAAGATGGAAATATGGAGAACAGCAATGAAATATTAAAAACTACTTTGCTCATTAATACCATTTGGCTCTACTTCAACTGGTTATCAATCCATCTGATGTAAAGTGAAAGGATTCCTAATAAAACTTCTAAAGTCTCAGTGACTCTCACAGCCATCTTTGTTGCAATAAAATGAGAAATTGCAAATTTATGACGGTAGGGAGCTTAATGTCTTCTGCTGATGTTTTGACTGTTAGCATCTCAACCTGAATTTCAGGTGGTACATTCCAGTTTTCCAAGTAGTGTATTCATTTAGTTTCTTGAATTGTGGTTATGTTTAAGCTGTTCCTCAGTAGTAAAGCAAAAAAAGGCAATTCATTTTCATTCTGAGACCACTACTGCTAAAAAAATAAGTTCAATACAACAAAAAACATGTTAGAGTTCCATATGTGAACAATTTGACCTCAAACACGTGAAAATGTTTGCTGTAAGGATTCTGATACACATTGTTTAAAAATGCAGAGGTACATCGGGAAATCTTGCACTAAAGGCCACTTCTAAGCACTCCAGCTTGATTTGCTTCCTTGTTGGAAATAGTCCATCCCTGGAAAGCCTGTGGAACAGAGGGTTCACTGTCAGCTGCAGAGCCCGACTGCCCAGGGTGCTCCCTCTTTAAGCAGTGCTGGGACAGAGTGGAATAGGCTTTGTAAGGTGCAGCCAGGTTCCCTGTTTTGCAAATGGGGAAATGCAGCAGAGAAAAGGGTCATCCTGTACACTGTTAGGAAAGTCACAAAGCATGTTAATTTAAAATTATCTGCTGCTAAGGTTGGAGGATGTGTTTCTTACATTAATGCTGTAAACTATCTCTAGTATATTGGGAGACAAATCCTTAGGATTATTTTATAGGGGATTTAGTGAAAGAAGTGAGTTTTGGTTAGCAATCCTAGGGGAATTAAGGGTAAAAGGGTTATATTCATAGAGTGCAAGGAATAAACTGCCCGACAAAGCTTGTCCTGTCAAGCTTGTTTATTTGCTTGGGTAACACACTGGGACTTGTAAACACCGGTGCTCCAGGTGAGAAGTCATTATCTCCTCACAGCTATCATAGCTGTAAGACACTTAACAAGGACTGTCAGTTGTCTCACTTTTCCACACACATGGAGAAAAGGGACATATTTCACATTGTGAATAGTGTAAAATAAGAATCAAAGCCAGGACATATCAAACCCTGCCAGAAGAGTTTATAAATGTATATGTATACATATATCATGCAAATAGGACCTAGGAGATCAAATCAAGCTCTTATCAGTTTCCTATATGTGACACATTTACAAGAAAAGATGTGTGAATATACAGCTTTTTTTCTTAGTTACACTTGTGTATACATTTGTATAACCTTGTCAAGAGGAAGAGCTCTGAGTGGTTTCACTTGCTCTTGCAGAGTCCTTGACTTTGTTTTATGCACAACACATATGTATTCTAACGCAATGGAAGGGCCCAACAGTCTGTGCCTTTACCACAGAAGTGGTGCTACATTTTCTTTTTGGTGCAAAGCTTCTGCAGGCAGAGCAGAAGTGCAGAGAGGCCAGTCCAAAGGTGGAGGTGCAGAGAGTTTTGGCCGACTCAGAGACTTGTGTGCAGACTGGGAGTCCAGCTGTGCACCTTGCAGTGCAGGTGTGGGACACAAACACTGCTCCTTGGGGGCTGGTGTGTGCAATACTTCCTGATTTATAGCACTTACAGTCAGCTTTCATGGGTTTGTAATTCAGAATACGTTTGGAGAATGAAATTTTTTAATTGACCATCTATGCTCACATCTTATTGTAGGTTATTTTGTTTATTTTTGTTCTGGTTTTTTGCATTCAAACTAAATTGCATCATTTGTAAAATGAGAAAAATCAACAACAAAAGCAGTTTGTCTGCATTCTGGCAAAATTACAAGAAATAAGGCATGTGAAAGGAAAAGCTTTGTTAGTAGTTTGTGTGCTTTTAAACAGATACACTTGTTCCATTTTTAAATTGTTAATTTTAAGAATATGTAAATAAGTTCTTTAAAATATTAATTGAAGAAAAAGAAATAACATAGCTAGTTGAATTGACTCTTTTGGACTACTGTTTTCTTAAAAATCAAGGCATGAATTTATGTGATATTTCTGCTGGTGTCTGTTCTAGGGCAGGATGTTGCAAATAAAATACACTTTAAAGCTCTTTTGTGGTTGGATTAACAGCTACCAAAAGATAGCACATCTGAAACTAGAGAGTGGAAATTTCAATTTGTCATTACTCAGATGGAAATATCAGAAAGGAGGAAGAGAGCCAAGCAATGTGGTAAATAATAAACCATCTGAAATCTGTCAGTATTAGAATCAGGGGAATATCTTCAAGTTTATGAGCCAGTAAAATGAGGAGAGTCTATAAAACTCTGGATCACGTGGTGATCACTTCTATAGATAATCTAATCAAGAAGTATATAGTGATAAAAGGAGATATAGAAGTAGCAAGCGTGGAACTATATATATAAATGATAGAAAAAGTAATTGCAGAAATAACTAACATAAGCTACATGGTAAAACACCTGGGAGAATAATGAAATAAAGCAGCAGATTGACTGCAAGATATACTATCAACACAGACAAAGATAATAGGCTTAAAATGGAAAAGAAAAAAATATCTTCTCAGTCACAATTTAATGAGAAGAGGCAAACAGAGACCTGCAGAAAAGATATGACCTCATTTCATACAACCAGTAGGTTCAGGAAGCTGATATGGTGGAAGTCTATCTCTAGTGAATGTCAGGAGTACTGGGAATGATTACTCACTACTTGTAACACATGAAGGATATGAAGCTCAGCCAACACAAAGAGGAGGGAGAACTTTTTGGGAGAGCAAAGGGAAATACTGTTTTCACATAAGCTGTTATTACACTGTGGAACTCTTTACCTCAAAGTAACAAGAAAGTCAAAGGTCTAAATGGCTTAAAAATATAATAGATCATTTTTTGGAACACAACCCTGGAGTTTGACTGCTAAAACTGACCTACTGATTAATGGGGGCTTTTACCATGGAAGACCACTCTATATTTGCCCGGTTTCTTACATTTTCCCCCCTAAATATCTGCTATTAACTGCTGTGGGATTTTGGGCTAGACTGTCTATTGGCTTGATCCTTTATGGAAATGGTGATCAAGGAAGCATTTTAGGCAAGAAAAAGGTTGGTAAAGTGAATTAATCTTTGCTGTCTTTTTATTTTCAGGGTATATATATCCCCATTGAAGTATAATTTTAGGAGGATTAAAAGAATTTCCTTTTTCTAAACATGATTTTAGAAATTTTTCATCTATTCATCTGTGGTTGTGTAAAAAGGAAAAGGATGTCCCTTACATTTAAGGGACCCTATTTTATTACCTAGCAGAAATAAGAAACTGAGAAAAGTCAAGCTTGGTAAACTGAGGTGGGGGAGCCAGACAACAACTCTCTGGTTTCCCTCCCTCGAGGTGGGTATCAGCAAAATACAGCAATGTGGGCATTCTCCAACAGCATGATAAAGGGATAATGAGCATTGCTCATGTAAAAGTGGTAGTTCATAAAAAGGTTTCAGTCTCCATAATATAAATCACTGTAAAGTTTTTGACATCCTTCTCTAAAGTAAAAATACATTCAAATTATAAAGAAATAATACAGTTTTTCTAAATAAATTACAATGACAAAAACTCCAGCAGTGCTGTATTCTGAAATGAAAAATAATGTTTATGCTCCAGGTTTAATTTTAACCAAATATTTGAACTTAATCTCTAAACAAATCAACAATTCTATAAAGAAACCAAATTTTACCTTTTCAGAGCCAAATGAATAATGGAACATATTAAAATCATTATTTTCAAGGAAAATTAACCTTCTAGATCTGTGTAATAAGAAATACAGGTTGATTTCTATGTGTTTGACCTATATAGTTGTGACCTTTTTATTCTTCTTGTTAAGGAAAAATAACTGAATGTTTACATTGCTGCATAAATGGTTGCTAAAGAAGCTTAATTCTTTTCCATTTTGGTCATTTGTGTCATTAATATGCTTGTTTACTGAAACCTGAGTCCAGAAGGCAAGTAATTTAGTTTTAGATTGGATTTTATTTAGCAGTTATGAATCAAAACCAATAACAAATCAAGCTTCAAACACTCAATTCATTGAAAATAACCATCACAAACAGCACCAAACTTTTATAATAATTCTAAGATAAATAGTGTTCCAGTCCTTATGGACACTGACAGCGAATACCTTTTATGAACACATTTTTCTGTCTTCAGGCTATTTCCATACGTTTACCTGCTGTCCTCAAGGCCCTCTGAAAAGTCAGATGTTTCAGCTTATGAGGATATCACAGAAGCAAAACTTAAGGTTTCACCACATTTGGTCACATAATGTGAAAGCCATTAGTTTGCCTGCACTGTGTATATAATTCAATAGCAAGCTTATATAACCTAGACTGGATCTCCTCTTGTGCTTTTGTTTTGCTTCCAATTAATGACTCTTGGCATAGCAATAAAGACAATATCTCATGTGATACCTAAACATACCTCAAATAATTTTTTACAAATAACCTGTGTAGTGGTCTCACAAAGACATTTTTGACTGTTCCTGGTATCCACTGAGGTTATGGGGTTAAAAAAAAACCCCACTAGAATGATGTTTATGCTTCTTATATTCCTTGTAATTCCATCAACATATGAGTGTGTATGCATGTGCATTTGTGTGCACGTGTCTATACCTGTGTGTATGCATTTGCCCAAAATATACATATATATATATGTATATTTATGTACACATATGTGCATATACATATTCATTTATATACATATGTACCACTGAAAGCAGGTGTTCAATTGCAGTTCACCACCTAATTCCAAAAACAAAATCATCCTTTGCAGTCATCTTGGTATTTATTCACTGCACACTTACCAGACTAACCAAAATGGTATAGAGAGCAACCCTCCCATAAACCCGAAAGGTAACTCATGTAAATCTTGGCTGAGATATATTGGGGAAAATTTTACACTGTGCACTGCAATTTCCCATTTTGTGTTTGTTCTGTGAATAGACTCCAACTCCAGGACCATTAGACCAAAGTATTTCATGAGCTAAATCCAAATTAGCAGCAGGCAATGGCAGCTTTATTGCTGTTGGCTCTTAAGATCCAACTATTAAAATTTTTAGAGAGATGCCTCTGCCTGAATTCAGGTGAAAACAAGACTATATGCCAAAGTCAAAAGTACAGATTTTATTTAACAGTAAATGTGTGTGTGTGTGTGTGTGTGTGAGAGAGAGAGAGAGAGGGAGAGGAAAAATGTGGGGGGAGAGAAAGAGAGCGACAGAGAGATTAAGTAGAAAATATCACCACACCATGGGTCCCAGCAGTGTCTGGTTAATCCTCCTCTGGTCTTCTCGATAGTGAGGCTCTTGGAAAACATAGAGTTCAACAGATTAATATAGAATTGGTCCAGGTGGGAACACCCAGGTAGCTCCCCTGGGGGGGAAGTCTGACACTGTCTCTTGCAGCAGACCCTGACTCTTGCATCACTTTGCATCACATGCAGTGCTCTGATGCAAGGCCTCAGGAATTAGTATGGGGGAGCGGTGCTTCAGGGGTCTTTGTTGAATTGTGATACCTCCTCAGCTGCTTCTCATGGAAATGTCCCATATGGATGTGGCCTTTCTGGGGGTGGGGGTGTGTGGTTACAACTGAGCCAGTTTGTGTAAAGGAGGATGAGTGTACACTCTCTCTGACCAGAGGTTACTCCAGACACCCAAAAACTCTCCTCCTGTCCCCTTGGTTGTGGGGGAGTGTGTACAAACCTGACCTCAGAGGATGAGCCTGAGCGCTGTGGCCTCCCCACCCTGAACCCAGCCAGAGATTACTTTCAGGACAGCTGCTGGGTTTGTCTTTCTTCTGGATACATTCTTCTCTCTCAGCTTTGTTTACTTCTCCTCAGACCTGAGATAACTGGAAAATAGTGTCACCTTTATCTTATCTCAAGTTCCCTTAGGCGGGTTAAGTCACAGTGGAAAGTTCCCCTCAGAAGACATATTCAGGGAGGGGAGAGCTTTGGTGATTGCAGACTCTTTATATCGTTTTGCTGTAATGGGCACAAAGTCCTTCATAACAAGGTTTAAGCCATTAACCATAACATTTCATTTCTCAAAATGGTGAAATAACTTCCCATTCTAACAGTGTAATTTTAAATAATCCTCACTTATTTCTCATGACCATTGCTTGCAGGCACTGCACAGATGTATTTTTTTCATATTTTTTGTCTCTTTGGGATATGGTATTGCCATGGCTTAACATCACTAGGCATCTAAGCCACACACAGGTGCTCAGTGGATCCCACCAAAGAGGAATGGGGCAGAGAATCAGAAGTGTAAAGGTGAAAGAACTCGTGGACTTTAGCAAAGATAGTTGAACAGGTAAAGCCAAAACTGAAGACTCAAGCAATGCAAGAACAAGGAATTCATTCACCACTTCCCATGGGCAGGCAGGTGTTCAGCCATTTCCAGGAAAACAGAGCTCCATCACAGGTAGCGGTGACTGGGAAAGAGGAACACCATTATTCCAAAGGTCTCATCTTCCTTCTTATTCCCCCAGATTCTATGACTGAGCACATCCATGTAGTCTGTGTTATTCCTTTGGTCACTTGAGGTCAGCTATCTTGGCTGTGTCCCTCACAAAACCCGCAGTGAGACCCAGCCTCCTTGCTGGTTGGGCAAAATGAGGAGGAAACGAGAAAAAAACTTTGACTCTGCATAAGCTCTGCTCAGCAATAGCTAAAATATCTGTATTATCCAAATGGTTTTGGTTGCAAATCCAAAACATGACCCCATCCCAGCTGCTAGTTCTATTTATCATTTTATAACATCTTCTATTGCTGAGATTTACAGATGTGGAAAATCTGCTACAGTGACATCAAAATATAGTGTTTCCATAACTATTCTGGTTCTTTTATCTTGTTTCTCCTTCTTCTGTTCCTGAGTTTTCAGTATTGTAGGAGATAGCACCAAATCCATAAAGAATCTCTATTTAATTTCTCACTGTATATGTGAATACCTTTTTTTCAATTATTTTATGGGCAAGCTGTATTTGCAAATGGCTGCTGATCTATTGCATTACTAAAAACCAGGGTAAATATTTAGTTTATGAGTATTGTGTTAGAAAGAGTTTAGTTGTTATTTAGAGATAACTTGACACAACTTCTTAAAAGAGGATTCTAAAAAATTAAAACTGATGTCCCTGTTACATGCAATTGTTTCTTCTTAACTTCAGAAACTTTTGTCCCTTTTGCTATGTTCCAGTTCTAAGCATGGTAGATAGTTTGTTATGGAATAAATATTGAGGTAGCCCTTGATGTCTGTAGGTTAAGATCACTAGGATCAAAGAAAAAATGGGTCTCTGGAACAAACATAAGTTTTGTAGTCTAATGTTTGACTATTTTTCAAGTATAAACAAAATTATACAGGTTTTTTTTGCTGTATTCAACACAAAAAATGCAAAAAACACAGATGCCAGAATGACACAGCTGCATGTTCATGTCTACTAATCCCCCTGATTAAGATTCAGTGCTACACACTGGGGAAAAATGTACTCCCAGGTAAACAAAGATAAATCTGTGAATTCAAATAAGAATAAAATTTGGCTTGATCCACTATTTCTCTTTTATTTCCTAATTGTTTGCTCCTGCTTTTCAACCAAACTCCCTCAAAACAGTCAGGGTTTTTGGTGTGGTTTGTTGTTTGTTTGTTTGTTTGTGGTTTTATTTCTTTGTTTGTGGTATCATTTCTGTGGTGTAAGAACTAACATAGTGGCGACGCTCAGTATTGCATGAGAACTGACTACTACTACGATATGTAAATAAATATTTAGCAAAGTGTATATCTCAAATATAAAGCCTGTCTGTGAGCTTTTGAAACTTTTCTTGCATGGAGACCTCTACTTCTCCAATTAATTGGGACTAAATTACAACACTACTTAAGCTGCATATTGTCTATCTTTAAGTATTTAGTTTTTAAAGCTCTAATTTGGATTTTCATTTCAAAGTTTTTGCTAAATGCCATAAGAATCTTCCAGTTTTTTCTTTACATAATCCTTTATTTCCAGTCTGTCTTGAGCCAATTTAGATGCAAATTTAGAAAAATAGAAACTGAAATAGTTTTGATGATGAGCATGATGTTTCCATATGCTAAATGAATGTTAATAATGCTCATGGTCTTATAGAAGTCATAAACCTTTGAAAGACTAGGTTCTGATATCAAGAGAAGTTTACCTAAAACAATGAATCAGGAATCCTTAACTGAGGTTGAGAAGCTTAGAATTATTTTTTTCTTAGAGAATTGCCAGCAGCTATGAATACTAAACACCATCATTGTCATTTATAGAAAAAAAAAGATAGGTCTAATATTTTGAATCTGTAGAAAAATAATTTTTAATACATTATCATACAGAGAATAAGGTAAAATATAATTATTTCAAAAGGCAATAAATTAAACCAGGACAAATTGCAGCAATGTCATGCTGTTCACAGAGTCCTGAATCATATATTTTCAAGTCCATTCAAAACAACCAGAAAGACATATTTCACTGAAAATATAATCTAGGATGCATTTTATGGAAATATTTTGATAAAAAGAAGATATTAACATCTCTTCATTTCAAAATATGTGGAGAATCTCTAAATCCAGTGTGGTTTTTGCATTTCTCTAAAGAAGGCTTGTCATCTAAGTCTTGAGAATTTCTAAGATTCTGTCTTTATATTGAAAAGGAAAGGAAAAGCAGCTTAAAGAGCTTAAAATCCTGATAACTGTATTAGAACAGAAATTCACAGAATAATTGGTCCTAAATTAAATTACATGAAGTATGAGGGGTGAAGAAGATCACTGCAAACAAAGAATGAGTATGGGGGTTAAGCTAAGGTCACAGGAGAAACTGCAACTGCACACTGAGGGAAAAATGGTATGCAAATGTGTCTGCAGAATATAAGTGTTGGGATTATTGTCTTGGCCTCCACAAAATGTTGATGACGTGATCTGTAAAATGGCAAAGGTATTTTCTGAAGCTGAGATATCAATTTTATATTAGCATTTTATAAATTTTGTATCAACATTTTATAATTGAACTTATCAAAACCAATCACAAGTCTTGTTGTTTACAATTTAAACCAGAATCTGAAGAGAATAAACACCATATCCTGTAAGCATAGCTGGGTGAAGAGAGATTTAAAAAAATCAGGCATTCCAAACATATTAACTACAAGTACTTTAGATTTCTGTTGGCAAAATAGAGAAAATGTAGAACAATGCTTAATGATCAGGTACATTAAGAAACTACAGAGCAATGCTGTAGTCATTGTGCCATCTCCCATCTAAATAATTCACGTGGATTTCTGGAAGAACAAGAGGGTTTTACATACTCTGGAAGTTTTCAGAAAATTGGGAAATGGTGGATATTAGAATAGATTAATATCATATAATACACTTTTAATGGAGCAAAGCAGTAGAAAACTGCAGCAAAAGAGCCACTATTGAAGATAAATGTACTGAAGTGTGAAGAAAACTCCTTGAATATCTGGCAAGATCTGAGACAGTGCCAGGACTGTAAAGGAAAGACATTAGCATTGCAGTTAGACTTCGGTTTAAGATTCAAATAACAATCTGAACTGATCAGTCTTAATGAAGGCTATGAAGTAACTGCAAATGCTTTTAGCCATGGCAGAGAATAAGAACCACAGCAGCTTACAGAGTTGAATGCGTTTTGCTTCATTTCTGCAAAGGACTCTAAGTGCAAAGGCAATCTCTGCAGCCCAGCTGACAAGGGGTGAAACACTGTCACAGGAATGCGCTGCGTGGCCTTCACCATTACAACCAGGCTCTCCGGATATTATGCTGAAAACCTTCCTGTTGGCTTTGCAACTAATTAATGTTACTTTCTATTTCCATATTGTGAGACCTATCCCATGTTGCATATGCAGAAGTGCAGGTAGCTCAGTATTGGTGCAAATGTTATGAGAAGTTATTCAAGGGAACTATTTCTGCCTTAAAAAAAGTGTTGAAAAGATATTCTTTATAAAATGGCACAATTAAATATTATTAGAAAATAGAATGGAATAACTCTTTTGAAAGCATATAAAGTGCTTCTGGTTCAAAATCAAAGGTCAGTCTGTAAATTAAAGCTGGGAGTGGAGCTCAAGAGGTTTCAGCTCCTGTTTTTGTCAGGGCAGAGCCCTGGATGTGATTTTTGACAGGTTCTCCTTCTTCCACCATTTCCCACTTGAAAGTCATTCATGTCCTCAAGATCTATAAGTTTATTTGCCCCATGCTTTCAAATTTGCAAGCAGTTCATTAACTAAGGTGATCACCATACAATCATACAAAAAATAAGATTTAACATAATCTTGTTATTTTGGAACTGAAAACAGATAGTATGAAATTGCACTACAAAGTGTGATTTATGGGAAGAACAATCATGAGAGATTTTTGGCACTGCTTGCCTATGTACAGATATGCAAATCCTGTTTCACTGGCGTCACTGAAGTAGCATGCACATACACAAATGCTAGAATGGCGTCCAGCTTTTTATTTAAGCCAAGGATTTTCTCTGCTACTGGAAATGTTTTAGAACAGCTAAGGCTAACTCTTCAGAGCAATACCAGAGTAGGCCTGCAGCACCTGAAGAGCTGAAGGAATGAAGATTATATGTTTTCTCTGACACACACATGCACATACACACTCTCACTGCGGCAAAATTCTCTTGGGCTAGAGATAGGACAAGGTAGATGGCGTTAAAGCTTATCTACATGATACTTCTGTCTTTGGTTTTCTGGTAGGAATCAACATCAGGAAAATTTTTACTGATGCTCATTTGGAGCCAGTGCTCAAATTGCCTGTGGGGAGCTAATCCCTCCTGCTGACCCATTCACTAGGTGAGCAAAGACAGCAGCTGGTGCCATTCATTCGTTACTTAAATTTAGACAGAATCAAGTCTTCCTTGTTCTTGGATCCAAGTATTAATAACAAACTGCTTCATGACATCACCTTGCACTCTCTTTCCTCTGAAGCTGGTGATTTCTATAATAATTATAAACTCCAGTTTAATGCACATGCGTTTTGGAATGTAGATGTTAAAAATACCTTAAATGTCAACAGTAATATGAAATTTAGGAAATGATTTTCACCTCTTCAGTGCTTTCTGGGGCTATTTTCAAGGCTTCTTTTCAAAAGTACTTCAATGAAAAACACTGAAAATATTTTCTTAAAGGTTTTTTTCTCTGCTTTTTAAAAGAGAAAGTGTGAAAGAAACGACATGATGCCTTTTTTTTGTTATCACTGAGCTTGCACACTTTGCAGGATCAATGATTCAACACAGCATCACAAAGCCATTAAGATGTGGCTGCCAAAATGGGCTTTGAAGCACAACCACCAACTCAGAAAGACAGAAAAGGCCCATGTATGGTGTTAGGAAAGCCATATCTGTGTGAAAATCTCTTAATGTCGGCTAACTAATTGATAGCCTCTGCAGGTATAGAGAAGTTTTCATCTTTGTGGTCTTTTTTATTTGTATTAACGATACAAGCTTTATATAGTGTAAACATGAAGCCAAAAGTACATCTGTACTTCATCCCATGCATCTGAGTAGATCATTCAAGCCAATAGATGGTCATATGGTGTCAAAATAAACCTATTTTGTAAATCTTTGCAATAGACGTATTTGCACTCAAATCAGGCTTTGAGTTGTAACTTTTTCTCTATTAATAACATTGATGTTGAAATATATTTTGCAGAAATCCAGGTTTATTGATTTCAGTGTATATCAGCTAGAAGAACAGGCTCAATTTGCATCTTAAAAATAATAGATAGAAAACCACTCAGACTTTGGAGAGCTAAGAGGTTAACTAGACTGTATTTCTCAGGTTTCTTAATGACTGCTAATGAAAAATTACACATTTCACACTTCTACATCATGATCTGGGAGGATTAAAGAAAATTTTAAAAAGGTAAGGTTTTAGGTTTCCTTTTTTTTTTCTCTGCTGCTGTTTTGTGGCCTACCATGATAATTTTAAAAGCCATCTCTGCAATCCTTATCTGTCATGGAAACAAATTCATTCACTGGGTGGCTGAGCAACATGAGGTGAAATAAATTTCTCAGAAGTCTATCCCCGGAAGGCTGCCATCCATTACTGTTACAAGTTTGCAATGGAAATGGCTTTACTGCTACGCAGAGAGTATGATAAAATTTAAGGCCCTGTGAAAGATGCATTAGAACAATAAATATTGTTCAAATAATATATTAGGGACAAAATATTGCTGAATTTGATATGTTTATTTATTCTGACAATTTTTTGAGTTTATCAAAGTAAATGGAGAACTCCTTAAATCTGGAAGTTAACCTAAAGAGTAATAAAAGTGAAAATGCACGAATTGATGTATTCACATAGCATGGGGATTAGCATTTTTTCATTTTACCAATATAGAGTACCTAGAGTGCCAGACTCTCTGGCAGATATGATCATCATAAATCAGAAGATTCATCATAGTCAGCCACCTGATTCCATCTTAACTCTTCCAGATGTTCACTGTCTATACTTTAAAAGCACATTATGGATCATTTTTATCTTTTCAACCAGGAACATCAAAGCCTTTATATCTACTATGATTACAATTAATGTCTGATCAAAGAAGGCACTGAGTAGCCTCACACAGAGCTTTGTTTACAATAAAGCACTTATTTATATCTCTGAAGATGTGTATTAGAATACTACTGCTTTAGGTGGAACTTAAGACCAGGCTTAGGTGCAGGCATTGGCTTTCAACCTGAAATGAGCTATGTGTTAATGGCAGTTATATTGCAAGTCTGTTGTTCTTGCAGGTAATTCCAGCTTTATAATACTTGCATTGACTTATTATATGCAAACAACTTGATTGACTACCAAATAGACAGTACAATAAGTACTCTATTGAAGCAACAACCTACCCTTTGAAAGTTTTGCAGAGTTCCTTAAATTTCAATTCGCCACTGATTTTTAAATATGAAGAGAAAGAAAGGTGTCACTTGTCTGAATAAATAAGCATAATAATATTTCATCCATAAAAAATCCTTTAGTCTTCTCATTTTTCATGAGAAGAAAATAGATGAAGATATTTAGATAAATACTTCAACTTAAATGAAATTTCCCCCAAAGAAGGATTTCTTGCAAGGTGACTTCTTGGGATATCAGTCTGTGTCTGAGTAGCAGACATTACCCAGGCTTAGGCTTTAGAATTCTGCATTGTTTTGCTCCCACTTGACAAGGCCTCTCCCTGCATGACCCACCCATCTTTCACAGGAGGCCAGATGTTAGGTACAACATGTTGCTAACGTAACAGGCTCTACACAGTCTACTTTATGCTCCAGGGTGTGTTCCCGTGGTTCAGCCCAGGTGGTGAGTACTTTGTATATGCATGCTGCCATCCAGCTGCCTTATGTCTTGAGTTCAATGCCTGAAAGTTCAGACTGCCGTGGTCACTTCCCCGCTATGCCTCTCAGATGAGCCTGCTGGTGATCTGATCTTCTAATTTAAACTCCCTACTGAGTATTTTTGGGGGGGAAGGGAAGGACGGTGATGTGGAGGAGATATGCCTAGCAAAGAATGTTCTTACAATGCTTACTTTATGGAATTTTATCCTCAGAAATTAGGCACTGACAAATTTCAAGCTTTCTGTGATGTATTTCCTGCCCATTCTGGTTTCACTTTTTGTAAACTGGATGTGTCAACATATCAGGCTGGAGAGCTCAACCTGTCCTCATTCCTCCTGCATCATAGGACTGTTTTGTTGTCTTCTGTGCATAATTGCACCTCTCATGCTAGCAATATACATTCAAAATTGATTCCCACTTTTTTATCCCTTTCTTTTGTGTGGCAAGTTTGCCCTTTTCTCTGCAAAGGATCTTTGAGCCAACAATTCGTTGCTGCATGGAAATACACAAGCAACTGAAAGATAAACAGCCAATTGTCCTTCACTGTAGCACTGACCATTTCTCAACAATAGTTTTTATTGAAGTTTTAAATTATTTTATTGGTCAGAGTAGCTGTCTGAAGTGCAATTCAATAAGCTATCCAGTGCAAGTTAGGTGTTAGCAAAAAAGAAAAAATGGAGCTCCTACTACAGGTGCATCTTGCAATTTGTAAAATGTCCATTAGTCCTGATTACAGGGCATCAGGAGTATAAATTGTGAGGAAGAATAGACAACTCTGACTCTGTTTTTCATGCACTTGGTAGTGAAACAGTGCAACAAGATGAGCCTGTACTTGGCAAAGCAAATGAAATACAGTTTCCTCAGCTTCAGTGAGCTCCGTGTCCATCATAATCTTCAGCTTAACTGTGTGAGTTTCAGAATAATATATATAGTTATACCGGTGTTTATAAAGTTAGAATAATATTTTCTAACTGGTCTGTGTTCATGTGTTACTGGGAGAATGGCAGAGAATTACACGTTTGCAAGGAACTTCCTCCTTTCTGAAATAACACAGCTTCTGCAGGGTAACTTTCTTATAGTTAACACCTGCTCTAAGTTATGGCTATACAGGTAATGATTTCAGCAGAACCAAATACTTTTACAGATAATAGGATGGAATCACATTTCTGCTAACTCTCTGCTAAGGAATACAATTCTTTTTGTTCATATTTGATTTTTCTAGCCTGCCTCACCTCTCTTACACTTCCATTTGAGTCAATTGAATATTTTGCCCTAACCTACCCTTTGGCTCCAATAAAAGAAAAATGAAAAAATATTGGCATACATTGATCTTCTCTCTTTCCATAATCCCTTTGTCAATGTCATAAGGAATAAAAAGTTACAGTGGCCTTTTTGTAGGATACTGGCATATCTCAAGTGAATGAGAGATTAAAGAAGGAAAAGTTTCCATGACAAATGAAAAGTAGACAGTGAGTACTTACCTGCTAATGATTAATTTTTAGATATTATCTAAATCCAGTTTATCTAATCCACCTCACAGGATTTAATTATGTTTGCATTTAATTAGAATGGAAAGCCACTTCGGCCATTAAACACTGCAGAGCTTTTTCAACTATTCTCATTTTGACTGATATTTTTCCCCTTGTTTATTAAACAAAAACATCCAACTTGTGCTCATCAACTTTGATATTAAAAGCAGCACTAAACCTTTCTAAGAGGTACATAAATGAATACTTGCTCTTTCCTCTATAATACCTACATATTTTTTATCAAGAGGTCTGGAATTTACATAACCATGGTTTAGCAACCAGTCAGAATATCATGGTCATGTTACAGCTAATGAATGAATCCATGTACAATTTAAAAGTGGGCAGTGGTTGTTAAAGGTCATTTTTGAATATAATAACTAAATATAGTAGCAACTCAGTCATACCTTTTTGCATAATTTTCCTGAAGATTTTTCAGTGCCGTTTGAAAAGAGCAATGAAGGAGTGATGTACGTATAGAATTTTCCTCTCAGAAAGATACAAAAATATAATGAGCAGAGACATAAGAGGTGGTAACCTGCGTGTCTTAAAGGACTGCTTTATGATGATCTATTTTATAGGATATCAGTGTCTATACAGCTATGGTGAGGGACCCAAAATTATTTTTATTTGACTGGTAAATTCCTTCTACTTTGATGTAAATCTTTTTATCCTAATGTGTAAATTATAGTGCAAAGTGTCAAAAATATTTTTTTTTATATAATTTCTTTCATAATATAAACCAAAATCCTTCTTGCAGGATATTTGACTAGATGCTATAATTGAAAATGGTTTCTGGATGAGTACTATAGACAACTTAAACCCAGTCAGCTGGAGGATCAGTCTTGTGATTCATTCATTAATACCTGAGTTTGGTGTAAAAGTACTAAAGCATAACTGAGAGTCAGAAATTGCATAAATCTGAGTCTCATTACATTATCTGACAAGGATAGTATAGAGATTCTAAAGCTTATTACCTGTGTCCAAAATAATCTCTCTTGTGAAATATGCAGGTAAAAAAGAAAGTGCTCTAGAAAACCGCTGAGAAACATGTCAAAGCCAAGTCTGGCAAATACAACAGAATTTCATTGCTGCTACTGAGGTAGATTTTTAATATATTAAAAATATGTAGAGTCCCCCTCCAAAGTAATTTCTATGCCCGTTTTTCATTAAAAAGTATTATTACTCCCTCAGTAATTTTTATTCAGAGCCCTGAGCTATAAACTCTGACTACAATTTGTCAGGCATCTTTAAAAAAATGAGAAAGTCAAACCTTTCATGGATTCTAGATCAGAAGAATACAAACACTTTAAAAAACTGTTGTCATCTTTTCTTGCAGTGCACCCCCACAGCTGAGCAAGTGTTCCCATATTAGCAAAAGAGTTGCAGTTTCTCCCCAGAACTTTAAAGGAAGAAGAACCAGAAACTTCTACACTTCTCTCACTGTAATTGGCCCAGTGCCAGGACAAAAGCATCTGTTGGACCCTTGAGCTGTTCCTCAAGGAAAGTAGCTATTTTCTATTGGGCAGCAAGCCAAAAATCCTCCTACACTGTTGAATACTTAAGAGAGACCATGGAGTCTCTTGAGGCTTTTTTGAGGTGCCTTAGCAAGCGCAAGGGACCTCCCTGCGCTGTGCATAGCTTTTATTCTTTTGTATAGTTTTTTATTTTCTCTTTAATTAAACTTTTTTGCTTTTTCAAAACACTTCCAATCAAGCCGTCTCTCTAATTATTCTTAAGCCATTTCTGGGAGGATGCTGGTCAACCCTCAGAGCTTGATACACCTTTGTGGGGCTAACTACACTCTGGCCCCACTCAGATTTGTATCAATCTCGGTCTTCTTTCATCTTAGCATGGAATTACCTGTAGAGCTAGCACTTCTTCCTTTCAAATATTGATGAAAAATGTTTCAACGATGTGATGAAACAATCAAAATACAGTAGATTCCCACATGTCATCCGAGCCATGAAAGCTCATTGCAAATTTGACCTAACATATTCAACATCAAGATTTGTCACTGATTTCCCCTACATTACCTTTGCCCTGAACTAAAAAGGCTCATCCAGTCAGTCAAAAGTGATCAGCTCATGATACCTGGACTGTTAAATGTGTCATACCCTTTATGTACCACCCACAAGAAACAAGATAAGCTGTAGATAGGTTATTAATTCTAGTTGCTGTCATTCTGGACTCCAGTCATCTTTTTTTAGTAGTGTGATTCCCTATTTAGCTCCATAAAGTCTGTTCACTAGCAGGGGAAAAGATGACTTTAGAAGAAAGCCTAATTCCTGATAATTTAGACATAGCCAGGAAAGTATTAATGTAAACCACACCAACACATCTCTTCCTCTAACTTTGTGTATCTGTGCAACATGATAGACATAAAGTCACAGTCTATTTTGAAACTCTTTATGAGTGTTTGGATTAAAGACTGGTGTTTGTAGATACCCAGGAAGGGACCTTACTTCCTTACTGTTGTTCCTTACTGTTTTTTTTTTACCTTTGGTCTTCTAGGGACAGCTGCCTTTCCATGGGGTGTAATTTAATATTTTTGACCCATATAGACTATTTTTTATTTCACTGGTAGTGAATTCAAAATTCTGGCATGTATTTGAGAAATTTCATATAAGTATCATGTGAAGAAAGGTCATATTGACATATATATCAGTTTGAGCTTGCAGACACTAATGGATGTTTTAGGAGGCCGTCAATGCTTGAAGCATCTCTCTCTCTGTTGCAGAAAGGCACTTGACTAAGACTGGGTTACTGGTGTTTGTGCAACTGTTTAACTCTCCCTAGTAAATTGTTCATCCTAAATCTACCCCGCAGCTTTAAACACTCTACTACACTTCCTCACTCATCAGAATGTAATCTGTATCAGTTTTCAGGCATAGTTTCCATTCCTGTACTATTGAAAAGATTTTGCCAACAGTGATCAACTCCTACATATTTCTACAAAATTTAAACATAATAAGACTTTCATAGGTCAAGTACTGTCTCATAAAGTATTAAATTAAACTATTGGCAATTTGAGAATGCTAATTTTAATCAAAACTGTGTCTGAGGTAAAAGATAAGCCTTACTTGGGAAAAAAAAATAGACAAACAAAAGGCTACAGAGATCTTGTTTTCTCCCTTCCTCTTTTTGCCTTGATTTTAGATAAACTGCACTCAAATCATTCTCTAGTAGTTTTGATGAATGTTCTTGAACTGTAACTCTCCTAGGTCAGACTGTCAATTGATATATATACCCGTGGCTTTAAATTATTTAGAAAGATTCTTCACCCTTTGTGGTCTGGTTCTCTTCAGTATGACAAGGACTGGCAATGGCATGCAAATTGCTCTCAAAATATACCAGTTTCAATATTTCCCCAGCCTACATGCACCTTGTCTGGCCAATCACTCATTCACCATAACAGATACTGATCTTTTCAAATGAACTGAATGCCTAGATATTTGGTCTGTGTCTGCTGACTCTCACGTATTATGAAGTCTCAGAAAATTACATCTGGAGAGCAAGTATTTCCCACAAAGGAATGCTGCAACTCAAGGACTGACTGAGATTAAGGAGTCAAAGACCTCTTTCTCTCCAGCTACCAGTTTTATTCCTGGCATGGCACTAAGAACAGTGGGCACACTGTTGGACACCCTCAAAGACAACAAACCAGCACCACAATGGTAAATACTAACTCCCCAGCTGTCCCTGTCACCCCTTCCCTTGTTAATTATGCCCTTTCTTATTTATCCCCATTCTACTCATCTCTCCTGCCAGTGTAGAGACACAACAAGGTTTACGACTATTTCAAAATGCTTTGCACTTCCCATGAAATATCTTTATATCTGGGGCCAGAAGACTTCAACAATCACTGCAGGAGCAGGCTTTAGAGGAGACTTTAGAGCCTTTCCTTTGAAGAGTGAGTTACTTGTCACAAATTAAGTTCCTCATAGCTTGATACTATCTCTGATATTATCCAAAATCTTCACAAAATATCTTCATCGTGGGATTGAATAGATACTCATCAAGTTTGCAGATCATGCCATCCTAGAAGGAGAGGTTGATACTACAGAATGAAGAACTGCCTTGTGAGCAGAAGTCAGAAGGCTGAAAGGCTGGGTCAAAAAGAATTACACGAAGTATAACAAAATGAGGTTTGAAGTATTGTACCTGTGGGTAGCAGGGTGCTCTGCCTGGAATGGGGGAAACAACTTGAACAATAATTATTATAAAATCCAGACTCTTTACAGTAGATTTAGCAAACTCATGAGCAGAGCTGTAGCCAAAACCAAAGGTATGTGTAGTTCAGTGGCCTGTCTTCAAGAGCAACTTTTAATGGGTGGGTAATGCCAGGAGACATATTGTGGTATATCCCTTAAATATTGTGTCAGCCTGCAGCAGTTTTCAGTACAGGGGCTTTATGTTGCAGTGGTGATTTCTGTATGGCTAGTAAGCCTAATCGTATTGTTTTATGTTCTACCATCCAAATTACCCTTTCCTTTATGGAAAGTTTTGTTTTTCAGAATGTTGTATGGCAAGTAGTGCTACAGCATAACCATGCACCATGTAACCAGTCACCTCTTTTTGCTTTCCCTGAATTTGGGTCAGTCATTTTTTGAGTGTATTCTGAAATATGAAAGAGCTGACCATTCTCCTTTAGGTTTTGCAAAGAGAATGTTGTTGCAGTGTTGTGAACATTTATTAGGCAAGCCCTCAGGTGATCTCCCATAGTGCAGTAAAGTGTACGCTAGAGAAAGGTTCAGCTTCTTTTCAGGCTGATCAAGGAGATTCAGCTGGCCACGGGTTTGGTAATGTAAAGCCTGTATAAGATTATCAACTCTGTAGCTTTCCATAGCAGCAACTCAACTTAAATTTGTACCCTGTGGGATGCTTCACAAGGATATTCTACTCTAAAACTGAGGTGCTGGTGTCCAGGAAGACTTCTGCAAACCCTGAAGATATATTGAATAGAGTTTTCTTTTCCAAAATAGAAAATCCCTCTGAAGACTGACAGATTCTGACAGTATCTATTTATAAAAAATACTATGGCATGTGTGTCAAAGTGGTGATGGAATTTGTTACAAGTTTGTGTGAGAATTGAGATGTTTTGTCATTTACGGTAACCTCCATTTTAGTGTAGCATTTCTTATGGCAAAGGATTGTGTCTAGCCTTCTGCTCCTCTGGCTGATACCCAGCTTATTGAGGAAGCTTTAATAATAGCATTTAGCTTTTATAGCATTTTTTATCTGAAGCTTTAAAGTTCTTTACAGGAGTGGCTACTATTATCATTTTTATAGACAGAAGAACAGATTGGGTTACACAGTAAATATACAGATGAACTGTGAGCTGTACTTAGGTTTCTTGCTCTTTAAGCAAGTCTGCTAATCACCACCTAAATTTATCTGTTAGAAGAGCAGTGGGAGATGGGAGGATCTAACAAAGTGAGGACATAATTTTTGAAGTTATCTTTACACGGTCAGTAGTCCTCCTGTTGCGATGCAAAGATGAACTATAGGCAAATAACTGATCTTTTTTTTAGCAAAGATCACTGCAAATGAAAGTTCAGCATGATGCATTGAATGCTTCCTGCCCTAATGAGCAGTTCTACACCACTGTTCCTAACGATGAGCGAGACAGAGGCTTAGTGAGTGTTGAAAGGGTTGGTTACCCTTTCCAGTTACAGTAGGGAAATGAGCTTCAAAAAGCATAAAGCTGAACTTAAACAAAGCAAGAATGGCATTCTTGAACTGAAATTAGTTCAGCATTTACAGAATTAAATGAAGAAGAAATTTATTATTGTTAGATTAAGTCAGAGTATATGCATACATCTAACAGGTGGAGGAAGAGCAATGAATTCCTCAAGTGAAGATTCCTACACAGAATCATGGATGATGAAAACCTGCCAGGTCTGCCATGTGATATTAACAAATGAAATTTTAGTGTGTTGTAATTGATAACGTGTTTTTTCCAGATACAAACAAAAACAAGCCCTGCTTCTATTAGGGAAAATGAGACAAAATAAATTAATTCTTAGTGTATTGACTTCTTTGCACAGTATTTTTCCATATCTTTTTGTATTCCTGGTCTATTATCTGGCTTCCATTTACTGTTTGATTATCTATCTTTAAAATCACTTCACAGAGAGGTATTTCCTTTCAAACTAGTGGATAGCATGAAATGGGATGCACTTTCCATTACATGTATTTTCCCAAAGAAATCATCAACAACCACAATAGAAAAGGGTAAAATTTGTGGCTTAGGGTAGGGATTCTGTCTCCCACTAAGGAAACATGAAAAGTAAAGAGTAAGTTGCAAAAGCACAGTTTTCTTCAAACCCAAGAGGAATGTGCTGTTCTTGGATTTGTCCTGGTTTTGGACAGCTGTCTGCCAGGGAAAGCTAGAGCTTCCCTTGAAATGAAGAATGTAAACCCTTTCCCTCCAAATTATTATAATTTTGCAATTAAGGGCTTTTTAGGCAAAGATGTGGGAATAGGAATAGCAGTTCTTTGCTAGGAATATTAAAAAAAAGAAATACAAATGTACTAATACGAAAAAAAAACCCCAAAAACCCCCAAAAAACCAAAACCAACCAAGCAAGCAAACAAGAAGTCCTAGGAAAAGCCCTGACAGAGTCAGGGATACGACCTGACACCATGTTAGTTAAGGTGTTGCAAGCAGTCCAAATAAATCCTCCTGGAGTAACAGATGTGGTTCTGTGGAGTAGAGATAATCCTGAAGAAAATCCAGTGGTGGCAAGATGGGTCTAGTCTTCCTCTGGGATCCTGTGAAGACTGGCTACCTGGTGTTGCAATGTCTCAGTTTTTATCTAGGTGGGAACGGTTGGCTCCCCCCCACTGGGTGGAGCATCTCACAATGGGGTGATGTACTGTGTCATGTCATTGGCGAGCCCTAATGACCCTTTATCAGAGGATATACAATGGGGTGATGTACTGTGCCATGTCATTGGTGAGCCCTAATGACCCTTTATCAGAGGATATACACTGGGGTGATGTACTGTGGCATGTCATTGGTGAGCCCTAATGACCCTTTATCAGAGGATATACACTGGGGTGATGTACTGTGGCATGTCATTGGCGAGCCCTAATGGCCCTTTATCAGAGGATATACAATGGGGTGATGTACTGTGGCATGTCATTGGCGAGCCCTAATGACCCTTTATCAGAGGATATCCCCCCTGAAGGGTGGACAGGTGGTGAAAGAGAAAAGGAACAATGCCTCACCAGGGTTTAACAGCTGGCCTATTATCAGAAGGCATTCTTCCCTCCCTCCCCTGGATTTACAAGAGATAAAGAAAAATAATCTCCCCCACAGATAGAATAGAATATGCATTTTTTTGTTGTTGTTATAAAACCCAAGACAGGTTAAAAACATGTTTAAAAATAATCAAAATATTCTATTTCTTCTGCAGGAGTACCGGCATTGTACTAAGACTATATTTCTATTGTATTATATATGTGTACATAGCAGCATTTGTGTGACAAAGTGAATAAAATAGGAAAGAATGCAAACTGTGGCAACTTGAAGTCATAATAAACCATCCAAGATTATTTTTCAATATGATTTGCCAGCGATGTTAAAGCTATAAGGCTCTGAGCACAGCAGACACAGAAGCAAGGTGGAGACTATGCAGAGTTCATGGCTAACAGGGATGTTACTGAGGAAGCACACACAGAAGATTAAAGTCCATTCACCACAGTGTGTTACTGCAACTTTCCCAGAGCAGAGAATTTCTTTTATTTGGAAAAGTTGTGGAAACTGTGTCAAATGAAAGTGTCAGAACAAAACATTTTGGAGCAAATTAATAAAATTAATAAAAACAATTACCAAAACATGATTACAACAATGTCTGAAACCAAATGGTGTTTGCACAGGATTTCTGAAGGAACTCAGCTAGGAGATTACCAAATATTAGCTGAGATATGTTACATATTGCTCAATTTACCAAAGGAATAGGAAGCAGTAAGTGTTACTATGTCTTTTCCATAAGTGTCTGCTTCTGGCAATTTTTCAGGATAAAATATTGGGCTATGAAGCTCTTCAGTTTCAGCTGTAATGGATATTCATGTGTTAATATAAAATATTAGTGATTTAGGATTTAGAAAATGAAATGAAAAACACAGAAATGTCTATCTTCTGTTTTTTAAACATAACTTTCAAATATTGATGACAATAAATGTGTTAGTCTTCCTCTTGATAAAGGTTGGAAATTTACAATATAGATGAAAAGTCCCAGTGGCAAAATTATTGAATTAAAGTATTTGCATGCTTCTGGTCCCTCAACCAAAGATTCACATAGTTGGTTACCTTTACTCCACTTTTCACAGTCATGCTATCACAAACATTTCTCTTTCAAGCTCTTGTGCAATGCAACAGTGTTGAGGAACTATGGGAATTTTCTCAAACAAAAGATGATTTTTGAACTGGGAAGCATAGATAAATGTTGTGAATTGGTTTGATTTGTGTTACTCAGGAAAAATTTTAAATGTTAATTGGTTACATGTATTTTGGGGTCTTAACAAGTAAAAGAAAACAAATACTTCACAGGAGTCATTCCTGACAATTAAAAATGTTCAGGTTTAATGGCAGAAACAAGGTGAAATTAGCTAGAAGATAATTAAATAGAATTGGAGAACATCCACTCTCGGGGTAGATTTGTGAGACTGAAATTTAAATCAATAACACTATATTGCAAGAATTCCTTGGTTTCTCTAGATAGAGAGATTGTATGTATCTGACCAGCTGTAGCTCTTTATATTTGGTCAAGTTAATCTTGTCCTGTGAACACCAATTTCTTTCCATTAATTGTAAGGAATTAATTTTTGCAGCACAATGATCTTTATTCCAGAAACACACCGCATAGCCTGCAATATTTTCTGGGACTAGACACATCTGTTTCCCTGACTTAAGGTGAGAACAAGCCTCTAGCAGTTTAACACTTTGAGCTAGGCACTGATAAAGGTTAGGTTCATATTATGTGTGAAAGTAATGAAAACCTGAAATTAAGGTAAAGGTATCCAGTGGGTTTTCCTTCTGTTCTCAATTCAGGTAAACAGATTTTGGAAAGTCTTTACAATGATAAATTTTGGATAGTATGATGAGAATTTTGTGAACTATCATTTCATGGTGTGGTTTACAGTGTTTTCACCCAGCTCATTTATGACATGTAGTGATATGGAACAGTGTTCCTCCCTCCACCTTTTCAAGCAGTAAGTAGTCTGATGTTGAGAGATATATAAAATACAAAAACAAACTGCTGGCTCTGTTTTAGACTGATTTGCATGCTATTATCAGAAAATGCACAGATTTAATCTGGTGCTCAAAATCCTGTTGTTCATTAAGGCTGTTACTACAGAATAATTAAAATCTAGCATACACTGAGCTGCCAGTAAAAAAAGTCAGCTACAAATTACTGTATCTAGACGGCAGGCTGAATACAAGAAAGAAGTAATTAACAATTGTTAACCCATTTGAGAGGGTCCTTCTGACTTTATTTGTGCCAAATGTATATGTTAAATGTTGACTAATTAGAAAGTCTGGCATTTTGATTATGAGAGATATTATATAAAAAGCAGGGGGGTAATTGAGAAAACTGTGGGGGAACATCAGAGTTGCTCTAAAATATACCAGTCATCAGTAGAGAAAAAATTGATTGTGATCAGAGATTAGAAAATAATTCTTGATGAATTACAGTTATAATCACAATGTGCTACTGGCCAACAACTCGGTTCTGTTTGATCAGTTCTGAGTGGTCCAGGACCACTTAGACCCTAACCCTAACCCTAACTCTAAACCATAACCCTAACCCTAAAGTGAACTTTATGTTTTGTTATCATCAGAAATATTCTGATTTTTCTCACAGTTTCTTCTTGCTCTTTTGGATTGCTAAAGTACTTTAGAAGCTTAATACACTTGTATTAAGAAAAACAGAATCACTGCACATTCCAGCTGCCATTTATGTATCTTGTTTGTTTATTTCTCTTGTTTTATCTGATAATTTCAGCATCATTTTCAACATTATGCAATTTATATTTGTATTTCGTTTCATTCTGCATCTTAGAATATGTTGAACAATTAGGATACACATTAATGTATTATAAATTTCCTCTAAGTAAAACAGGTTGTTAAATATTGCTAATTTTTGTGTTCGGCTTAATATTTCTACTTTGCAAAAACATAAAAATGTGAAGTTGAACTAATCCAATGATGATGTGGAGAGCACATTTTCTATTATATCCTGGAGTGCCATCTCTATTTATGAGTTGTAGAGAACAAGAGCTTTTGACTTGATTGGCAATTTGTAGTGATATAGAAGCCAAATTTTCTCAAGCCACTGTTACAGGATCATCATCTTATCACAAACTCTAAATATGCAAACTTATAAAATAATGTTGAGAACTCAATAACGTGTGATGTTAACAGAGCAATAAAAGTAGATCCATTAATGAGAATTGTTCAAGTCAAAACACATGAATTATTAATCCTTAGGCTGTTGAATTATTAGTTTTTTCATTGTTCTTGTTGCACCAAGATGACATATATGGAGTCTTAAAATGAAGACTTTCGTGGACTTTTTAAAAGCTACATTTCTAGTCAATCCTATTTCGTGGCCTTCTGAAATAAGCTGACTGTAGACTGAGTAGGTTTTCAGCATTCCTTAGCTTTGTTCGTTGCAGCTACACACAGGAAGCTGAGATGTAAAAACAAATCCCCAATCCCATTTCTTCATTGAACTCGTAGGTATGATGTAGAAAGCTCATTCTGGTTGGGAGAGGGAAAAAATAAAAGGATTCTTACAGCCTTTCTCCTTTTGAATTTGGGGCTTCTCTAAAAGCCTATGTAGTACAATGTCCTCTTTCATTTTCAGCTCTTCTCTGACCTCTTTCCTGTACTGGATCTTGCAAAAGGATTACAAACCACAGAGGCAAGATACTGTGCTTTTGTAATTCTCACCTTGCTCTGTAATAGCAGCTCTCATCTACCAGGTGAAGGAAAGAATCATTCTCAAGTTGTTCCAGCCATGAGGAAGATTTAAAATAATTGATTTTGATGGTAGATACAGGACTGAAATCGTAAGTGTGAAGTATTTTGCTGGCAACGCTTGAAGATTAATATTGTGACAAAGAGAGAGCTGTGAATATATATTTTGTCTTTTTTTTCCTGATAGGTTAAGATCAGGAAAACTGCTCAAATTTTTTCATCAGCACTACAGTCAGTCATAAAAGATTTCTGCATAAATGTTTATAAATATTTCAGGTAATGGTCTGAATTTCCCCATTATTATTAATGAACATGTCACCTTATGCTTTATACAGAGACAATTCCAGTTGATAATAAGGTTTCCATACTTAATTTGTATGGAAAAATACGGGTACTAAAATTATCAAACTGGCCTTTTTTCTCTCAGGTCATCTCTCCTCCTCTGCTATTGCCTTCCCTCTCTCTGCTGGTCCTGGAGGTTACTGTTTTCAAGCATATGTTTTAAAGTAAGGTTCTTGGAAGCCAGGCATAGTAGGAGAAAACTGCACAGTAGGTAAAACCAAATGAATCGTAAAAGATGTGTGTGTCTTTGCTTGTCTCTGTAATTAAGCTCCTCTCTGAGCTGCCCAGCCATGGAGATAGCAGGAGATCTGGTCTTGTTGCTCTTTACAGTGTTTGTGCAGTCCCAGACCTGATTATCACAACTCAGCCCTCATCTGAAGCCAGCTGTGACTTATAAAGGAGAGATTGCACTTAAACAATGTCAGTCCTTTGGAGCCATGCATTTCTTTAGGTAAGTAGTACAGTTGAAATTGGATTTTGTGACAGAGGGTGTCTGTTTTATTTGATTTTTTAGTTTACACATCTCCTTCCTGGATCAGCTGAATCCTGTGGGGGCCTCCTTTGCTTCTGAAATGGGCACATCCTAAGGGAAAGGTTCCAGGCATATGAGTTAGAAAAGGCAGGCAGAAAGCGAGAGCAGGAGTAATGACATGAGATCCTGCAGATCAGGCTTACCCTGTGAGACTGTGAATAGGAGCAGAGAATAGAGAACCTGGCCTTATGAGGCAGAAGAAACCTTGTCAGGAACTGGACAGAGTGTACATTGTTAGTGGTGACTCAGAGTGGCACTGGACTATTATCAGGTATCTTCCTGCAAAGGAAAGAGGATGCTGAAGGAGACATATTCATGTCCTTGGGGTCATTCTTTTTTACCTAATTTCTTTGAGATTTTTCTATTTGAAATACTAAATATGCCAGTTTCTATTATAATACAATTTTGCTCTGTTGACTTTTAAATCCCCCTGACCTTTTGAAATGTGTTCTTAGAAGACAAAAGTCTAGGCACATCGATTTCCAAACTCTGGCCACCAGGGATCTTGCTTCGGTGTACAACCCTTAATCCAGTTAGATGGTTAGGCAGTGTATCAGTATGAAACTAATGTGTGCTTTTCTGTTAGCCTTATGCATCCATGCTCTAATACCTGGGCAAACAGGGAGCTGCCATTCTAGAGCTGTGGGCTGGATTTCCTGGATAGCCATTGGAGATGCTTTTGTCACAGATAATATACAGTGACACGTTCAGAGTGGTATGAATGTCAGGATGCTGAATGAGACACTGAACAGTCTGTCATTCTGTCAGAATAGCAGCATGAATGGCAGAAGGGATGTAAGAATGGCAGGGAGCATTGCCATCCAGATTAACATCTTATGAAGATCACAACAAATCTGTTCAGTGCTTTTCAGGGTATCCAAAACCAAAAGGCATCCTAAAACCTGGAATGCTCTTTGATCACCTTGGTATACACATTTTTGTTTCTGAATTCTTGGTGCTTTTGAGTATGTGACATAATAGTGGGAATGAGAGACATTGATTTTGTTTCAAATATAAGTACCCTCTCCTCTTATTCCTTTCTTTGCTACACTTTTACTACCATTGTTATTAGAAATACCTTCTTGTTAGGTTTGTCAGAACTTTTATGCTTTTTTAAGTTAAAAGGATAAGAATGTTTGTTCTGAATACTTTGGTCCTGAGTCAGCAAGGACCTCGTAGACGTGTTCACATTAATTAATATTTCTGGGGTTTTTTCACTGAATAAATGTGTCAGTTGAAACATTGTAAATATGGAAAAATTCCTCTATGAAAAAACATTAAAACACAGTACTGTTTCAGGAATATTGCTAGAGAAAATGCTTTAATAGACAGTCACCTCCCTTAATGAAAAAATATTCAGCATTTATGGGCAAAGGGAATATGATGTATAGCAAAAATTAATCCAGCAGTCATTTGTCAGCAAGAGCCTGAATTGGTGTTCGATCTGTTTTTGAAATATGTGTCTGTGTGTGCCATATACATGCCTAACTATCTGTATACACACATATAATGTATAGCTATATAAAAACTTTGATTGCTTTCTAAAACTGGAACTACTTGAAACTCAGAGGAAATATTTTTTGGTTCTTAATTTTGAAAAGGCACTTACTTCAGTTTTGCCTGGGTTTCTTTTTTCCTTTAAAATTCTTGGTAAGGAGAATTCTTAAATTAATATACCATATTATTTTTTTTCTTCAGTGAACATTTCCTCAGAATATTTTGTTCTGTGTGTAACATAGTTTTGACTGTTATGAAAAATAATATTTTCAGATTTTTAAAGTAAAAGCTGACTTAGGCCCTCTGCAGAATCCTTGAGTTGAATACAGACTGTGATTTACAAGAATAGGCACAAGTCAGATGAATCTATATCTAAAATTTATAAACACTGCGCTTTGCTACATGGTCAGATAGAATTTGAATCACTTTAGAAGCCCTATCTTTTTATTATTGCTGCATATGATTAAGTCTCCCTGTAAAAGTATGAAAAATATATCCTGAACTTCAATTGCAAGTTGATTCAATTCAGTTGGTTTTGCCTCAAAAAGGCAAGCAAGGTGCAGATAAGTATGGAATTTTGAGGGACTGCAATTCTTGACATTAACTCCAACATCTAAGTGTGGCAATACTAATGTTAGCTAACAAAGTAGGGAATTTTAAGTAGCCAAATATTGCTCAAATTCTTGATGTCAGAGGTGGACTATCTGGTCAGTATATCATAACTGTTTTCAGAAGTTTTGCTGAAAGCATGAGTTGAAACAATTACCTTTGTATGCCTCTCCATTGGTTGTTTCTTTGTTCATCAGCTTTTTATGTTTTCCTGGGAGATAAAATGTGCCTCAAATTTTGTCCTATAAATTCATTCTAATTCTGTCCTTAAAGAATTTAATTTGACTAGTCTTCAGGCTGTGATAGGAAAGCTACCCAGAACTGTGATATAAATTAACCTCCAACAGGAGGTTATTTTCCATACTTTCTAAGATAATTTTCACTTATTCCATCAACTTTGAATAAAAGTGATATAAAATATTTTGCAGCTGGAAATTAACTTTGAGGTGAAGGAATGCAAAGTTTGGTTAGTGCAGATTTTTTTAAAGTCCTTTTAATTAACTGAAAATGCTGAAGGCATAAGTAAATGTATCCTCCTGCAGCACTTGCATATCCATTTTTGAGATGTCAAGTCTTAATTGACTTGCTGTCCATCTATTCCAGTATCCTTTATCAGGTTACCAGTTCCAGAGACATTTACATAAGATGAATAAAAGAGCCCAAAGAACTGGATGGGATAATTTGGGCACTGGAGAAATAAATAAGCAATGGTTAGTTTTGAACTGTTGACATTAAAAAAAATACCTGAAGTACCAGGGGTGTGTGGGCCTGATATTTCTGAGTCTGAGAGATTTTAGCCTGCTAGCGGCTGCTAACTTTTCCCAAGGGAAAAATATCTCAAGAAAGCTTCTTCTGAAAACAATCTTGGCAAACAACTATTCTTTCTCAAAACAATCTTTTTCCCGGTGGTGTATTGCCTTTCTAGTTCTGTTTCTCTAGTTTAACCAACGGGATTAGAGAGGTGTTGTTCCTATTCACCAATCATGTTAAGTCTGTATGAGAACACCTTATAAAAGGTCGTAAGAATTAGACAATAAAGACTTCTCTATGCTCTTTACCTTTTGAAATATTTGGAGTCACATCATTTTTTTGTGTCTTGCAAGGACAGGGGTGTACTTCTTTTATGCTACACTGTAGTATGTCTTGGTTACTCTATGACAATCCTTTCCTCTCTCTTTTGTGTTATTTCCCTCCTTAAAGAAGGTACCTGTTAAGAATCTATTCTTAAGACTTTGTGGGAAAATAGAAGAAGACAACATACAGAAGATACCTGTGCTGTCACATAAAATCCATGGTTCCCCCTGAGTACAGTATTTAGTTCTGGATACTCAGTCTCAAAGGAGATATAAGTGAACGGCAAACAGTTCAGAGCAGGCAGCATGGCTGATGAGAAATAGGCAGAGCTACTAAGCAGCCTGGGACTCCGGTGCATGAAAACATAAGATCTTAGGAGGTCTGATTATTCACGGTCCTTTCTAAAATAGGAAGCAGGGCCTTAGGATCCTCCTAAATAAAATAGGCAGTTGTTCATAACATTAGCACAAATTCTGTGAAACTCCTTTTTAGAGGATGTTTGCCCATACTTAGAGTATATTTGTGTTCAAGGGCAGATCTGGCAAACACTTGGAAAAGGTATCTTTAGGGAGCTAGTACATGGACAAGAAGACACTCAGGAAATGTGAGCTGAAAAGAGTAAAAATCTAGGAAAATTATACTTGTGTGTTTAGGCTTTCTCTGGTTTTCTTATTCCCTAGGGTCCACTTGCAGTCACTGTTGGAGACAGAATAATGAGCTAGATAGGCCCTTGATTTGAATTAGTGTGGTCTTTCATGTATTTTTATCTACTCCCAGTTACACCTTACAAATCAGACGTTTATCTGCTGTTTGATATCTTTATTTCTGGTCTGATCTGCATATGAGAACACAGCATTTCATGTCTGAAGAGAAACTGAACCTTTAATTAAAACAGTGCACATGTATTCCTATTCTATTTGATATTTTTGGATTTTTTGGTTGGGTTTTTCTGGGGTTTTTTACATCTTGTCAAGAATCCTTGTGCATTCAGCAGGATATCTTACCTACCTGGAGTCAGTTTTGCTTATGTAATTATCTTGCTTTTGGCTTGGTAACATTCTCTTTCTTGAGTGTCACCTCATGCCACTTTGCCCTTTTGGTGGTCACACTGAGCACATATCCCTGTAAAATAATATGACCGAAGTATATATTATATTTTACTATGCTATCACTGTGCTAATAAATTCTTTTATGCTGTGGTTGATTTCATAGTTTTTAAATGACTATGTTTGGATTCAAAGTGAGATAATAATTGTTCTAAACTGAGTAGTGCACATGTAATTTATAGGTGTCAGGCCTCTGCACTGCCTTTACTTCCAGGTTACAGATTTACTTCTGTACTTAGGCAATCTACTTTTAGATTTAGATTTTATATATAATACGTCTAGATTTTATATAGATCTGAAAGTCTAGTACAATAATGAAAATTTAATAAATCAGCTTAACCTAACTCCTCTGTCTCATCTACTGCTGGTAATAGGAGCAAATGAGGGCTAAGACAACAGAACTCTATTTGACACCAGCTGCTCTTTAAAGAAACCTAATTCAGCTTGATGGTTCCCTGTGTGCTTGCCAGAGATTTCTTGCACAGAGGGCTCCCTGTGTTTATAGTAGCAATTTGGCTGTTTGTATCTATCTGGTTAGTTTTCTGTGAGTGCTTCTCACATGAAAAACTGGGAATGTGCCACTCAGACTGGGAACCTAAAATAGATCTGTCTTTCTGCCTTTACCCTCCTCTCTTCTCCTTTCCACATTAGAGCTGTTTTCAACCATTCACAAAAAAGAAGATTAAATGTGTTTTGGTTTACACATGACATTTTGGATTGATGTTTCAAATACATTAGGAATTATTGAAAATGTGAATATTCTTGAAGACAAAACTTCATGGCAAAATCCTCAGGGATTTCCAGATCCTTAAATTCTCATTTCTTGGGGTCCAAGAAATATGTTTATAAACATGTCTTGATGTGAAAATGTCCCTTCTTCTCTTGCTTTTCCCCCTCCTTTCTTTGTTTTGTTGTATATTTTCTTTCTCTCTTTATTCCTGTCCTCATTCAGTACATTCAGAAAATGCTGAATTAACTTTCTCCTACAATTTCTCAGCTCCCTCCCCCATGACTTTTCTATTTCTTTCCAAATTAATTTGCCTTGCCACCTGGACTCCTTGGGATTTAGCAATTATTCAGTATATAAAACCTAGTTCGTAACAGATGGGGTTTCCAAAATACACACATCAACAATGTACATCCTAGGGCCAGAGATTGTGAGTTAGCTGCAGTTTCATTATGACTTCAATTTTCCAATGCTTGTGAACATTGTCAAAGAACATTAACATTGTTCGTGATACCATGTCTTCTAAATTGTGGAGTTCAGATCAAGGCCTGTTTCTTTGATTTAGAACATAAGTTTGTTTTCCAATTTCATGATCCTGATGGCATGTATTTTATAGCTACAGGGATGGGAACCAAAATATAATAATTACCTACATTTGTTTTTACCTATGCTCTGCAGAAGGCATTTTAGTGTTTGCATCCAATTACCTAGATCAGCATTTATCACTTTCTAAGACTTTCTATGTTTTCACAGTTAACCTCATCACTCATATTTCCATATTTTACAATATAAGAGAGAGTTCTGCATGTTTTTCTTTGGTTATGTCAGGCTATATAAGGAATATTGCAAGAAATTTCTGAGGCAGAAATTGTTTTAAATGCCAAAAATTCCCATGAGCTACATTTGCACGGATCAGAAACTTTTGGGGCAGCTATATAATTTAGGGAGAAAAAAGAAAATGGACTAGGGATAAGAGGGGAATAATATTCTAATATTCAGAGTGAGAGAGGGGGAAATACAAAATATCCAGTATTTTTCTAGTGTTCCTGTTTGAGCTGCTCAGTTTTGTATAAATAATTGTTGTCCTGAGAATTGTTCCCTGTTGTCCTGGGTGTCGGCAGTAATCACAATATTCAGTATTTGTTGCTTTCTTGATTTCTCCAAATTAAATTGTTCTATTTTGTATAAATGACAAATAATACTGTAGGAGCAGATGCTAATTCTGCATTCAGAGGCACTTTCAGAGAATGTTGATATGTGAGGTGGTGCAGGAGTGACTTGAAACTGGGCATTCTTGTATCACAGGGCATGATGATAAGTACTGTAAGGGCCAAACTCTTCTGGGGCCTGGAGTTTTGAGCTGGAATTTGATCAGATATTTGGCCATAAAATTGTTGTGCTTCCATTCTTGGAATCCCATCTTTGCTAACAGTGCATATCCCATAGGGCTGACCACAGTTAGAAAAGCCAAAGCACCAACTACAGCAACAGTTATGCAGCCAGCTGTTAACTTGCAGAACACATCAGCTCCTACACAAACCCTTCTCAGACACCTGTGAAATTGAGGAGAACGGCATTTGGGCTCTCATGTCTTCCATCGTCAGCCACAGAAATCTGCAGTCCCTTCCTGACTCTGTTCCATGTCTTCATTTGTGGTCATTTGTGTTTACAGCCAGGAACAGTGAGAATGAGCTACTTGGGGTGGAGGTATTGGGAGCATCTCTGCAAAGTCCTTCATCTGGGCTGCCAGCCAACAGTAAGAATTCCATGACAGCAGCTCTGATCAAAATCTTCCTGCCCTGAAGATGGGAACCTCCATAATTTGGCCTTCATGTTCATGAGTATTTGAGGCTCAGATGACTCTGATTTGTCCCCAGGGAGCTAGTTCCCCTCCCTTGCCTCTTAGGGCATTGTACTGATTCTGCAAATTCACATCTGACAACAGAGAAGAACCCTCCTTCCCAGTGCTATCCAGTCTGCTTGTCTCCCCCCACAACTCCGGTACTTGGTCACTTTGCGCCTCAGCCACAGCACAGCTCCTGCAGGTGAGGCCACCAGCAGCTCCATCCCTAGGGCAGCACCAGGTACACCAAGTGGCCCCAGCCCTGCAGGGCAGCCTCCCTCCTTCAGAATGGACCGTGTCCAAAGGCTCTGACTCCCTGGGGAATGAATGTTCTAGCCAGTCGTGAGGACAGAACCTTGTAGCTTGTCACCATCACAGTCATGTAGTCCCATGCTGTAAAGGACAGAGTTTCTGGGTCTCTTTCACATTCCCAGCTGAGCTAACTGCCCTCCTAACCACCAAGCACCTTCCTGCTGCCTCTGCTCTATGCCTGCTTGCTAGCTAAATAGGTGTTGTCTGCTGCAGATGAGCAGTAGATTATTCTTTAATTGGCAGATGGCTGCTGAACATATTCCAGAGAGCTTTGGTGATAAATGCTTTTTTGCTGCTGTATGTGGTGAGTTGACTTTTTGCATCATATGTGTATTGTAAAAGCTTGGTTATATTCCCATGATACCTTTTTAACAATCTCTCTGAAAGGAGGAGCTGTCTGCCAAGACTTTGTGCTAATTGCTCTACATAGCCAAGAAGAGATAAAAATGAACTAATGTTCTTTTTTGTGATCCAAAGCAACCCTAAAGGATCAATTTTTAAAAGTATTATCAATCATTTAACTAAGCAAAAGGCTAAAGCACAACAAAGAGATTCATTCTGGGAAAAATCTTCTTTCAATAGATGAATGTTATCAACTTTGGGACTTAAAATACCAGCATTATTTGGATGTGATCCATGGGGAAGATAGGCTGCTTAAAGCTCACCTCTGTTATAAAGGTATTGTAATCAAACTAGTGATTTAAATCCTATTGTAATTCAACCTTTTTCAAATTATTCCTTTCTTGCAGAATGAATTGTTAATGGAAACAAAAGCAGGGAAAGGAATATAGTTGAATTATCAAACCTGTACACTTATGGTATCAGAACACTTTTTAATTTCCTATTAACAAGAATAATGTGTGAGTTGATTACGAAAAAACTTCAGCTATCACATATGCATAGCCACTGTAGTGGTAATGTAACTAGAAGCAGAGGTTGTGAGCACAGTCAGTTCTCCTGCCTGATGATGGAGGTCTGTATACTTTCAGCAGGAGCTTTGAGGAAAAGATTATAAAAGACAATAGCTATGCTAAACTGGAACTTTTATTTCAGGTTGGACATCACAGAGTCGTTGTTCAGGTCACAGTTATAAACCTATGATTGCAAAAAATTCTACTCAATTTCTGATATCTGAAGTGATAAATTACAAACCTGTGAGAACGTGAATCCTACTGGCCATATGTTCATATTCATAATTTCCCTGATTTATATGAGGCTAAAATGTCACTGCCAAAATGCCTTTGACTTTTGACTTTATATTGAAAATAAGTAATTACTATAAAGATATTCTTTTTCAATTTTGTATTATGTCATTATAGAGCCTTCCTTGAACCCCATCCAATAGCCACTAAAACAATTTGGTCACTTTTTACCCTGTTGTTTTACTGGAGGCTGTTTCCCTTTGAGAGAAATAGAACATAAATCTGAGTATTGCTTTATACAGTCCTACTTATTTTCAAAACAGTGAAATCTCATTTGTAGACATAAAAAACGTTTGATACCCCAGAACTTCTATTTTTTAACTGTTATCACTCAGCCTAAAGTTTCCCCATGTTTAAAAACTGTGATCAAAATTTTTCTATAATATTTCTAACCATCTCCTCAAACACACAGAACCTAATCAAAAGAGTGTTACCTAAACATTTTTTCCTTTCCAGGGCTGCTGATGGACTTGCTTGTATTTTGGGGAATGATTCAAGCATTTCTTTCGGCATTTCTTCCCAAAAGTAGAATGATCACACTTTTCAGCAGGGTGGAAACAGCCTCTATGCCCATTTTTGGTAGAGCAGTAACATTCCCCAGTATAAAAGGAAAAGTAAAAAACTTTATAAATTGGTAACAGACCTGATTAAACGGTTAAAAATCTGTTTCTATTGAGAAGCAAAAATAGCTCAGAAGAAGAGCGCAGGAATTAATTTATTTCAGAAAATGACGAGCCGCACATTAAAAGTTTTGATATCAAGTAGTTTTAACAAAGAAAGACTGGAAAGACTGTCATTTTGACTCTGCAAACTGTTGTTCAAAGTTCCATTACTAACATAGGTTTTCAGGTCAATCGTTCCGTTCTCCTGAAAGTCAGAAAAGAAAATCTTCGCTAGCCAAATATCTTGCTTAGTTGCTTTTTGTTTTCAAAGAGAAAGGCACATTCCTCTCTACTGTTCATGTGCCCATCCTAAATACAAAAACTACCCACCATATTTTGTGTGCATATGATGAATGAAGTACCTGTGCCGATCCATTAGCCCATGATCTTCCTTCCGTGAAATTAGATTGGGAATTCCATTTCAGAAGAACTCCAAACTACTCTGTTGTCCCTCTATTGTGTTAAAAGCCTTATAGGATACATGACAGGATAAAAGGCTTCGAATTTGAGGTGGAAGATCTTGACACATATTTTATTTATGATTTCTGAGTGTTTGAATGATTCAAGCTTAACTTTCCAAGAACATACACTAAAAAAGGGACTCATTTAGGTCTAGAAAAAGCGTAAAAAGGCCCAGGTTCTCCAAAAGAACATGGTTTCTATGGGATCAAATTTATTAATAGAAGCAGTTTTGTTAATACTGGATGGCAAGCCTTCTTTTTTTATAAAGTTTTAATAATTTTTTCTATTTTGTACTTCTACTTTGACTCTGAATCCAAATTAAGGAGTGATAGATGTTTGTTTTATTTGGTTTCATTTTATCTGTTTTTGCCTATGTGCCAAAATAATGTATTTGTCTCTTTCACCACTCTATGATTTTTGTATAAATAAACATCACTTTAGGTTACTTCTGAGATTATTTAAGCAACAAGCACATCACCAGGACCGTGATGAGATAATCAGGTTATTGGATTGCCAGTACAAATTGTGCTACACACTGCAATTACTTGAGTGCTCAATCACAGGTATTGTTTACTGTGATATGATCACACTCCATGAATATGATATTTCCCTCTTGACTGTCACCTGCTATTTCATCACTGAAGCTAGCAAAGAAGATTCAAACAGAAACTTTGATTGACTGATTATTTGAACTTGTCAGACTATCCAATATCCACATGGGCTTTGCTCCCCTCATCAGTGATAAGGCCAAAGTGAGAGATCCAGACAGCTACCTAGTTGTTGCAAAGCAGATCAGTTCTACAGTTCAGGATCAGGTACATGATCATAATTGCAGTCTGAAATGAAGTGTTACATATCTAGGAAACCCACCAGGGCATAGAGAGGCATCCTCGTGTGGGCTGCCGAGTAATAGTAAGTTGTAGCTATTTAACTGTATCTGAAAATGCATTATTATCTTGGCTAAGAAGAAAAAGTATATATAAACATTTGGAAATTGTTTGATACTTAAAATACAGATAAACCCCAATGTGCGCTAGTTATTATTAATTTTGTGTGGAAGGGTTGTAAATATTTGCCTAAGAGTTTAGTCACTGACAATCTATTCTTCGTTCCCCTTCTAAATTTAATGTATTCTGGATGTTTTCATTAATTGGAGGAACAGTAGAAACTGTAGGGTACCACTGAAATAACCTGCTAAAGAGCAGGTTAGCAGTATTATCCCTGAATGGAAACTTTGACTTGACTTGACAGAATCCTAGTAAAGCAACCGTGACCCACTGGAATGACAGTCATGGATCACTATGCTGAGGTCCATTTCGGAGGTATGGCTGCATACAAGTGATGATTGCATATTTGTCTATTATTTGAGACTTAAAAGGCATTGACTTTCTTAGTGATAACTACAGATCACAGGCAGAAGCAGTAATTAGAAGAAGAATTACCGCACCTGTCTGTGTTTCGTGCCGTCTTTTCAACACATCAGTTCTGTCTTGTCATGTTGTCTCTGAAAATAATTAGCATCCCCAAACATTTGTAAAGAAGGGAAATGTCTGCCTCAGAATTTGAGAGAAAGGAAAGCTGTGTGTCAACAGGAAAAGAGGACTCCTAACCTTTGAATATGCACCTGCAAGGGCTACATATACCGCACACAGACTGGCTGCAATCGGGTCCAGCAGCCTTCTGCCCAGCTTTTAGGGCCATAAGCAGATATGAGCTTAAACCTACATGTGAGTCCAACTTTTGCTATTTGGAACACAAGCTGGGAAACGGGATCTGACTGTAAACAGTTATATTTACTGTATCATTGTTGTTATCCTTGCACAGGAATTGCATGGCCAAGCTTTGGTAGAGGGGAGGGCAACAGGGATGTCTTCTGTGAGAAACTGCCAGAAGCTTCTCCCAGGTCCTGCAGAGCCAATGCCAGATGACTCCAAGACAGACATGTGACAGGCCAAGGCTGGGCCAAGTAGAAATTATGGCAACACCTCTGTGATATAATATTTAAGAAGAAGAAAAAGAAAGGGTGAGAATATGTGAGAGGAAAAACTCTGCAGACACTAGTGTCAGTAGAGAAGGAGGAGGAGGCACTGGAGCTGTTTCCCATGTGGTGCAGACCATAGTGACGCGGCTGTGCCCCTGCAGCCCATGGAGGTCTGTGGGGATGCAGAGATCCACCTGTACTCTGTGGAGGAACCCACACCAGAGCAGGTGGATGCCTGAGAGGAGGCTGTGAATCTATGGGAGGCCTGTGCTGGAACAGATTCCTGGCAGGGACCTGNCCTGACACGGACCTGCAGACCTGTGGAGAGAGGAGCCCATGCTGGAGCAGATTTCCTGATAGGGCTTGTGACCTTGTGGGGGACCCACACTGGAGCAGGCTGTGCCTGAAGGATTGCACCCTGGGGAAAAGTGACCCACAGCAGAGCAGTTTGTAGAGAACTGTTGCCTGTGGGATGGATTCATGGAGAACTATCTCCTGTGGGAAGGATTCCCTATTGGAGCAGGGGAAGGACTCCTCTCCCTGAGCAGCTGCAAGAAAAATGGGTGATGATCTGAGCGTAACCCCCATTCCATGTCTCCCTGCACTGCTGGGAGAGGAGGTAGAGCTGGGAAGGAGGGAGGGAGTGGGGGAAGGTGTTCTTAAGGTCTTTTATTACTTCTCATTATCCTGCTCTGATTCCACTAGTAGTAAATTCAAGTAATATTTCTAATTCTAGCCTATTTTGCCTGCAACAGTATTTGGTGATCAATCTCTCCCAGTCCTTATCTCAAATCATGAACCCTTCATTATATTTTTTCTTCCCTATCCATATACAGAGGGCAGGGATAGAGAGGCTTTGATGAGTACCTGGAATCCAGCCAAGGTCAACCCACTACAATCCAAAACCCTATTAGTCTTGACAATTAGCCTAGAAACTCACTGCAACCAGTAATGCCATTCAGCACTCAAGCTTGACATTTCCTCAAGAGAAACCTGACTGAAAAATGTATGCCTTTCAAATCTGGAATTTACCAAACTGCTGTTCATCTTCAGGAAAGGAGCTTATCTAAGACCTTGTTGGGGGTTAGATTTGATGTTGTTTTTTTTTCCTTATTGAATTTTTCCCATAATGTTGCTAGGAGACTAACTACTGGGTGCTTATGGGTGCTTGACCGGAACAAAAGAAATGGCCAGAGGAGTGTGCAGCACTGGGCTACACCCTTTTGTGGTCTCTGAGAGTTTTTCTGTACAAAGGAAAAAGANAAGCAGTTCTCCCAGAAATTTTCCCTGACTTCCTACACCCTCTACTTCTGTAAGTACATGCTTTCGGGAATAGCATAGACTGATTTCTCTGTGCTCTCCTGAGCTCAATACACTTAGTTTAAATCATTCCTCTAAAAACCAAATTGGTCTCTTGTGTACTAGGTATCATACTCCATCAGCAGATTTTCAGAGTTAAGTATTCTGTGCTCAGCAAGATCACCATCAGAGAAGTAAAATTTAATAAATTTTAGCTTCTTCATTCATATTTATCTGCTAAAAAATAATAATTTTACAATTTTACCCCATGCATCCTTGTATCTTTCAGAAGGCTGCTTTTGCCTATCACAAGGAAATGACACTATCAGTGGAAACACTGGTGCTGAGGGGTATTTCAGCAACTGATATCTGAACAGAAGGTTCCAAGCCCCAAAAGGAGAAAATGCTTGGCAAGTTTTAGGCAATGTGAGGACATGCCTCAGGACACAACCCTTTTTGTCATCTATCACAGCTGAAGTCTGCTCTACATCATTAACAGAGAGAAAAGGAATTTCTGGTAGATTCAGAAAGAAAACCATCTGACTCCAAATACAGCTTTAAAGATGACCTGGCAAGTGCTGTTTGGAAGGAAAAGGATTCTCTTTTGTGGTCCCATGAATAATCACATCACTGCTAGTCTTGTAGTGTGAGAAACTCAAATGCCACCTTTTCACCATTGACTAAGTCATGACTGATTATTCATGCTGCCCGAATAGGCTTTCCCATGCTGTTGATGTCAAGTGATATATTTATTCATTCTGCTGAGGTTTTTAGCTATTCAAAAATTAGGTGAATGCAAATAAAAATGAAGAAACTTGAAAAGAAATTTTGAGGTATATTTGACTGCGGAATGAACATGAAACATGAGTTCTTCGCTAGGGCATCACTGACCTAAACACCCAATTAACTGAAAAGTAACTAAAGAGCACGATATTTTTATTATTTGACGCAGTTCGTCACACACACACAAACACACACACTTTGATTAGAAGGCATGAACTAAAACTGATTTATTTGAAAAGTCTGACTTCATTTTATAGTATTTCTACAAAGGCCAGGGATTGGGGGAGAAGGTTGACACCTCTCTCCATCCCATTGGTCAAGACAACTGTCTATCAGCTGTTCATATCTTTAAGAACAGGAATGAAAACTACCTTGAAGTTATGATAAACATTTACCTGTGTTTACAGACCAGAGCGTGAAAAAAAACCTAAAACATGAAACTGTGAAACAGAAGAGAAGGCTGAAAAAATCAAAGCGACAATTATTAACAACTGAAAATGGTGAAATTAAGATCTCTCTGTGAACAGACAGAGTATATTCCTTTAGAATGCATAAGCAGAAGGTTTTAAAAACACAGAAAAGGAGCACATGTTCAAGAGGGGAAAAAAGCATGAAAATAATGAGAAAGAACTCATAACATAACCTAATAAAGGAACTTAAATAGTAATTATTTTAGCTAAAAGAAAAGCCAGAAGTACTCCACCATAAAAATATCAGCTTCCACTTTCTACTGCATAGCCTGTTCTCAGGTTCTAACATCTCCCTGAAGTCAGTGTAAGCTGTTCATGCAATATTTCTGTTTATATTGTTGACCCAAGCCAAGATATTGCTAATCACTTCATAGGCTGTTTGTACTCACATGACTGTGGGTCATGGTTACAGGTATAAAAGAAGGCAAAAAAAATTTACCCTAAAGTGCCAGGGTCTAAAGATTATTATTTCCTGGTTATAAACAATTTTTATCAGGGCCTCCCCCTACTCCTGCCCATGGCTCACTGTTACTCTATTTCACCCTAGCTGGGGGCCATCAGTTCTTGCCTGGAGCAGGCAAGTCACAGTCTCTGTTTGTACAGGTGAGCAAAATCCTGTCCTGCCCACCTCATGTGCAGCACTTGAGTTCATGCTTCAGCTCACCAGTAAAGGTAAAACATAGATAATCACAGAATTGTAGAATTGTGTTGGGTGGGGCTTGTAAAGGTCATCTAGTCCAACTGCCTTACAATAAGCCCTGAATATCTGCCTAATCCAAATCTACCCTCTTTTAATTTGAAAACATTACTTATTGCAACAGACTTTACTAAAATGTCTGTCCCCGTCTTTCTTCTAAGTTCCCTTTAAGTATAGAAAGGCCACCAGAAGGTGTTCATGGAGGCTTCTTTACTCTAGGCTGAACAAATCCAACTCTATCAGGCTTTTCTTATAGCAGAGGGGTTCCGTTCTGATCATCTTCTTGGACCTTCTCTCGACCTGTTCCAACAGGTCCCTGTCCTTCCTTTGATGGGGCCTCAGGGCTGGATGCAGCACTCCAGGAGGAGTCTCACCAGAGCAGAGGGGCAGAATCCCCTCCCTTGAGCAGCTGCCACACTGCTCTTGATGCAGCCCAGGAAACAATTGGCTTTATGGGCTGGAAGGGCACTTTGCCTGCTCATGTCCAGCCTCTCATGCACCCCAAGTCCTTCTTGGCTGGGCTGCTCTGGATCTGTTCATCCCCCCAGCCTTCTGTTGATACAGGGGTTGCCCTGACCCAGCTACAGCACCTTGCACTTGGTCCTGTTGAACCTCTTGGAGTTCCCATGGGTCCATTTCTTGAGCTTGTCCTGGTCCCTCTGGATGGCATCCTGTCCCTCAGGCTTGTCACCAGCACCTCTCAGCTTGGTGTCATCTGCAAATTTGCTGAGGGTGCACCTGATCCATTTGTCTGTGTCTTTGATAAAGACACTGAATAGCACTGATCCCAATGCAGACTCCCGAGGAACAGCAGTCATCGCTAATCTCCACCTGGATGATGAGCCATTGATGGCTTCCCTCTGGCTGCAAACATCTAAGCAACTCCTTATCTACCATACAGTCCATCCATCAAATCCAGTTGTGAGGGGACCATGTGAAGGCCCCTACAGAAATTTAAACAGCTGATGCCTGTGGCTCTTCCCTTGTCCACTGATGTAGTCACTCTCTTGTAGAAGGTCAGTAGGTTGGTCAGACAGGACCTACCTTGTTGAAGCCTGTTCAAGAGCTGGTTGTCTTGAATCACGTCCCCTTCTTCCATGTAACTTAGCACATCATCTTGGCATCAATAGCTTCTAGGAGGAGCCGTTCCATGACCGTGTTTCTCAGATACACAATTTCAGACAAGATACTATTGCACTTGGGAATTTGTTTTGCCTCTCTGCACTGGTTTTCATTTTGTGCAAAATGGTCATAATCTCTTGTTTCCAAGGATATTTTTTTAAAAAGTTTCAACACTGAAGCCTTTTTCCTGTCATGAAAAATTAGACAATTTATATCTGCACACAGTTGATATGTTGTCTACAATTCATATTGAGCTGTTCTATTGAGCTATTAAACTGACCTGCATTCTTACATCACCAAAGCAGCTACAAGAAAAACTCTCCAGAAACAGTTTCACCATTGCAATGTTTTCAAAAATCTTTTTCATGTTTTAAAAGAAAAAAAAGCAGATCTCTTGCTTCAACCAAAAGTCATACTACAAAATAGGGAATAAATGATAGAAATATTCCAGCCTGGAAATGTGCAAAACCCTCCCCAAATTAAAGCCCAATCCCAATCCCTACACCAATCTGAAACTGGGCTATTCATTTTTAAGAAATAAAATACAGGCTTTAAAATAATCTGTCAAGATTTTATTATTTTTCTAGCACCAGAAAAAAATCAAAGATATATTTTGAAATAGACATAGCTGTCTACAAGCAGATTTTTATTAAATAGCTACATTTGTCTGCAAAAGAATTCTATAAGCTAAAAGAAAATTAACAGTTCACTAGCAACATTATGCAGAGGTACGAGGCTCTTCTTTTGGTTTGTTTTGAACCACTGTCACAGAACCCCTGTCAGTATAAGGCAGCCTGAAGTAGAAGTTTCTTCTGATGCTAAAGGTCACCAAGGTTTTTCCCTTCTGCAGCAGTTATTTCTTTGATTCTATTTTGATAAGGACTCTCTATGTGCAGAAAGTACTTACAGTTTCTGTTCAAAATCTTTTTCAAGTAATTTGAATAATTGGAAGTCAAAACAGCAGAGATTTTCTGAATGCTTAAGGCATTTCTAATTACTCTGGTGGATACTGGACTCTTCAGACATACATAAGAGAGGCTCACAGAGAGATGGATGTGAAATATTAACTCCAAATACTATAAAATCTGCTAAAATTGCTGCATTTTATAAAATATACTATACTATATGCTGTAAATCCTACTGTCTCCATTTTACATTTCACACTGTTGCCCAATTTCAAACACCCTGGTCCTGGACAATATTTGAGCTGAACAAAAAGTTTGAAGCAGCATCAATACTTTCCCTTAGTTTTGGATTTCATTTCTATTGAATCCAAAGTGCAAAACAAACCCTAGTGTAACCCTGAGCTGAACTGAACTGTTGCAGTGATGATAAACAAGAATGAAATGGAAGCAGTGGTTTAAGTCAAGAGAGGTTGGATCTCCACAGGAAACAACCAAACTTGAACAAAAGGAGACACCAAGTAGACTTACAGTCGGTTTGCTTTGGCAGCAGTGGGTTCTTTGAAGTCAATCATCTCATTGGCCACCTGGTATCCTATTTTGCAGTCCTCAGAGACAACAAATTAGGTCTTTTGAAACTAAGTATTTCTTCAGGCTCAACTTTAGATTTGAAGACACAAGCAAACTGCAGCAGATCTATTTCAAAGCTATAGGGAAATTAGTATTATTGCTGTATAATGTATTATTTAACAGCTGCCCAGTAATCATCCAATAACATTCTGAAGATTGGTGCAGCTATTTTCATATTTATGAAATTCACCTGGAAGAACAGTTTCTGAATTATTCTGAATACATGAAAAAGGATTCACAGTCTCAGGAATGGATTCTCATTGACCTGCAGACACAAAGAGAGATAAAGGTATTCATGCCAAACGAGCATCACTGTCACTTTCTGAGAAAAGCAAATTATATTAGCTGACTCTACTTAATTCATTTTTATTCATAAAATGTGTATTCTGACATCTTGTAAAACAGCTTATTTCTGCTCTACTGAATAAGAAAGTTCTGGAGGCACTGAGAACTAAGGTGACCTTTCCCCTTCCTTCTGTATTGTAGCCTGGAAGGAGAGGGCTTGAAAAAATTACCTGTCCAAACTTCTCTTTTCTTTGAATTACCTTCTATATGAGGATTCTATTCTCTTCTTTCTTTTTTTTTTTTTTTCCTCCAAACTTTATGGCAGTGTTCCATACCAGGAGAAATAAGAGTTTTCTAGCATGTTTGGATTAGCATTCCAAGGAGGCACACACACTTCTTTAAATGAACACTTTTAACTTAACCCAAAAATTTCTGTACTGAATTAATGGCTGTTACAATACAGAGCATCCCAAATATTTTCTTGTGTCAAACAACTGCTTTAAGTCTAGGGTTATGAAAAAAAAAAAGCATCAATATAGCAATTAGGTTAAAATATTATTAACAGAATATATTTGAAAAATGATAAACAATTTAGCAAAAAAAAAAAATCCTTTGAATATGATAATCCCTTCTATGCACATAGTCAGAGATCTTAATACTTCATGAGATTGTGCCCTATCATCTGTCACTTACCTGTTGCCTGGAACCAAGTGTACAGTACATTCCAGAGTACAGGATATGGTTGACACTGATCAAAGATGGTCCTTAAAGTGAAGCTCAGATTTTTTCAAAACGTATGACACAATTTTCTGCCTATTGATAATCTAAAAGTGAAACCGGCAAACAATACAGTTTAAAGCTTCATAATTATCTGCCCTGATCTTATTAGGTTGTCCTATGGTAAGTGCCACATCTGATTCAAAGAAATCAGAGAAAGTAATTAATCTCTTAATTTCATTTGTAGATTGCATGTCTATCCAGTATAAAGACATAATTATACTCAAGAGAGAGTGAAATAAAATGAACATGGGCTGTGAAATGATTAATTTTTTTATCTTGGAGTCAATTACACAAAGGATAACTTCAATTCTCTGAAATTACATTTAATGTCATAATGCACTCTAACAAAGGAGCTGGTGGGAGTACTTAAAACAGTGCTGTATATGAAAAATTGGTTAAATGTGCACTTCACCGTTGAAAATCCTCAACAAAACATTGAATATCCTTTGAATTTATAATTAATAACAGTGCTAAGTGGGTGCTATTTCTTTACTAATCTCAAAGTACAAAATAAGGGTAAAAGATTCAAGGTCAAATGTGGCAAATACATAACAGTAGCAAGCAACTTGGGTTCCTAGACTCTCTAGGTAATGCTCAGTGAACTGAATCATGGCAGTCTCATTGCACAATAAAGGAATTTAGTATGATTCTGATTTGTGACTATTTACCAGAACAGATCAACTGTGTTGAGACACTCATAATGTCTTCTTCATTACCCACATGTGTCCTCAAAAACATGGTTCTTAAAGGGTAGGCAAGTCTGACTATATTAGACAAATGCAGAAGCGCTGTTGTGGAAGTGTTAATGCCAATAGTGAACATACTCTATTTAAATATTCACTAGACATCTCCAGAAGTCTGAGAATACTGACCATGCTGAAGTGTCATATAATTGATATAATTAATGATCAGCCCTTCCTCCCACTATAAAACTGTCTCTGGAGCTCTTATTTAACGTAACTCATTGAATGAACACACAGAAATAATCTACTTGAGCCAGCTAGGTGTGAGAATGTAAGTGCAGAAGAATAGATGTATCAGAATAATAATAGGAAAAACCAGTATTAACTAGATTGTTGCAATGCAGTTGAGAGTGTGCTTGATCGTGGGCCTCTAATGCTTGATCTAGGGCAGCTAGAATGGGCTGAAGAAGAGATAAATAACAAGAGAGTTTTGACTGCACTCACTTAGACATATGTACTTGGATTAGCAGTTGAGTTCCTTCACCCCAGAATGAAAAATAGTAAAGCTGGTTGAAAAATGGTCATTTGGGGAATGCTTGATAGATCATATTAAACCCTTCCCAGAAATCTTCATGAAAATCAACACTTGATGGAAGAAATTTCTTCAGTTTTGCAGATTTTACTTCGTTCTTGAAAGGCAGGGACTTTGTGTACTACCATTGAGCCCACGAATGGAATTTATCTGTCAATGTTCATGATGCTCATGGCTAAGTTTTGCTGACCACTTGACTTTGAATTTGAACACCATTTTATACCAGCTACCATGTAGGCTGATATAAAATGAAGTAGCAATGTTTAGACAAGACAGATAACACTTGCGGCCAGTATCTGAACTTTGTGATTATAAGAATTTGCTGTACTTTGAAGAGTGCCTGTGGGAAAAGAGCCATGTACTAATCAACTCAATGGAGCAGGTCACAGTTATTACTATGATATGTAATTGAAAGGCCAAACTCATTCAGTTAACTACACAGATTCATAGTACTGTCTAGTAAAGGAAAGAAAAAAAAAGAAGAGACTTCACCACGGCGGAGCTTTTTTGAAAAAAAGTCAAGTATAAGCACAGGAGAGATGAATGTGTTATAAATACAGAATGCGTAACCTTAATTAGAAGACTTTGTTTTCATACTCATTCCATATGGCCACCTTTTAACTGATACAGAGTGAGGTAACTATGTTATTAGCTGTAACATTTTACAGACACAATGTCTACCAATCAACAGTAATGATGCAAGGCTTTTGTTCACTCTAGAAGGTCCAGTGTATAATGCATACCTGTTTCATCATTGCTGTATCTTTTATAACTCATGAGTGCAGGCTTCTACATTCTGATTTGTTAGCCATATCCAATTTTGCCTTTTTGCATTTCTTTTTTTCATTATTGAACACCTGCATTAGTGGTATTTGTATAAACTAAGGATGAGATACCAGTATATGTATAGTAGGCAATGAATATTTAAGCTTCTATAAATTTTCCCATTGTTTTAATTACTCTCATTGAAAGATAAAACAGATGAAATGAACCTTGCTTTGAACTAAAAGGTGTTTTTTTCAAGAGACCCCAAACCACCCAAGATTCATATCCACTTCAACTGCCTTATCTCCTGCTTTGTGTGATTCCTGGCAAGCATGTTCCTACACAGAAATGATTCATCCCTTGCTACGCGTTACTAGTGAGATTCTGCTGATTCTATATTGCACCTAAATGCACTTTAGTCAAGTATCAACTCTCTGGAGTTATTACACCTTTTTCTTAAGGAGCTAATGGGGTTTATTAGGGAAGGTTTGAGGAAAATTCCAGGAAAGTTCGACCACCATACTAAACAGCTAGCAACCAAATAAGCATGAGTGTTGCTGACTGAAAATCACTATATGAAAATAAGTCCATTGGCATCTACTGTCATGCAAATGGAGTAGAGATATGAAGGGCATAGAGAAACTCTTTGACTGATGACCCAGGCACAGAGTGGGAAAAATAATAGTGAAGAGTAAAAATTTTTAGGAACTCTGCTTACTTAGGCCCTGGTTTTCTTGTCTTTATGGAAATGATTACAAATATTCAAATTATATTGCAAAATTATTTTTTCTGTGCCTAGATACCAGCAAAATGCCCAATAAGAGCTTTTCGCCTTAATCGTTTATCTGATTTATTACTACCATTAGCATAATACAAACTATAACCTTACAGAACCAGAAATTGTTTTGGATTTGTAATTGTTGATAACAAAGGGATGTTTTAGGTATTGCCAAGCAGTGCTCACAGAACATCAAGGTCTTTTTGCCTTCTCACACTGCTGACCCCAACTGAACATAAAACTGGGGAAAAAGGAAAAAAGGGAGATGTTAAGAGTCATTAAATTTGTCTTCCCAAGTAACTGTAATTTATGATGAAACCCTGTTATCCTGGAAATGGCTAAGCACCATAATGCTGATAAGAAATAGTAAATTAATAACTTATTATACGTTTGCTTTACCTATTAAACTCCCTTTGTGTCAACCCATGAGTTAGCACACTTTTACCCTTCTGATTCCCTCCGCATCCCAGCTGGGGAAAATGGGTGAGAACCCACATGGTGTTTAGCTACTTACCAGGGTTAATGCACAAGAAATAAACTCCATATTATTCCTTTCCAGAAAGGTGGGCTTTTTCAGCTCATTGCTGAGTAACAAATATTAAATTTGTCAAAATTCTCGAGTTGATGATTTGTGAATTACTTCTTATTAGGCCATCATCACAGAGTTGTGAGCAAGATACTGCCATTGTCTGTGTTTTAAAAATGTTTAATTAATTTTTAATGTCTGGTGATACACTCTTTTTGCTTTGGTATTTTACAAATGAAATGAAAGTACATTAGTAAATGTAATTTAACAACATGACTTCTGACAAGACTCAGATTAATCTACTATTGTTTAAAAATGAACTGGTGCTGTTCTTTTAAAAGAAAATTAATTTCAAGTTGTTCAAATATGTGCAAACAAATCAGAATTTGAAAATTTTCTGTCCTGTCTTCCAAGTTAATGGCTACCACTAATGTTAAAATCATATTTAATAGTACAAAGAAGATGTCTTTACTCTTTTCACTGGATTAAAAGGGCAAACTGATATTTCAAATAAAACTTTTTTTTTTGAGATGTCACTATTCCTTACATGTTTTCTAAGTATTTTTGAATGATTTTCTATTGGAAACAAACGGTTCTCACTATGCTAGGGAGACTATTCTGCTTGTTTTTTGTCAGAGTCTTTGATAAATTTCTCAAAAATACTGTTCCTGCTGGCAGAGACAGTTACAGATAAAAGACTGCCCATGTTGCCTGTAAATCAGTGGATAAGTTGATTTCTTCACTACCCTAATTAGTTTTGCATAATTTGGATATTGCTTCCTGAAATAATGATTTAATCTAATTATGATTTTTTTTTTCAAGATATCTTTTAAATTATTTAATTAAGGACTTTATCTCCAAAGCCCAGAAATTATTATCACTGAGAATAGTGCTGGCACCTTATTCGAGAATATAATTTTATTTTCCCTGTAAACTGACTCTGCTTCTAACCTATGCATAGCTAAGTAAATAGGTGAAAAATATCCCAATTTCCCACCTTCCTTCTAATCCCTCCTAGGCAAGGTTTGCAGTCCAACAGCTTGTGGAAATGGAGTGTAGTCTTCCCTGTCTTATGAGGATATCTGTGTACACTAATGATATCTGTATGAGAATGAGAGGATAAATGATTATTTGATATTACTGATAAAATCACTGTAGCAGAAAAAAGAGTAATAAATTACTTTCTCTAATATATAATGATGTGCTAGTAACTGGGCTAGATTAGGCATTTTTGTTGTGTTTTTTTCATTTCTTTGTTTCCCAGTAGACCCATTATGTGGCCTGCAATGACAAAATAATATTTCATAACTTGGATGTATCATCTGTCAATCGTAAATTTTTTCTGCCTATTAAAGGGAAACCCACTGGCAGAGTGAAGAATGATACCTTGCTGGACTGACTGGACAATATGTATTCAGCAACCATGACCAGTTATTCAAAAAACCTTCATTGATATGCCGAGGTCAGATTCATCTGACTGGATGAAGGACTGGAGAAAAGTTAATGCTTTTTAAAAATTATTGCATGAGGTGTAAAGTCTCTCTTCGATATTTGGTCTCAGCTTAAAGCTGAATGTACCTGCCTGTATACAAAGAGTGTATTCCACATCCAAAAATCAGAGGATTCAGTGGAGGAAAAATTACTTTTTACAAACTTTGAATTATGATAAGGAAATGAAGAAGAATTCACTTGAGAAGTTCAGACTGTTTTTTTAGCCAGGGAACTGAAGAGGTTAATTCTTTTGAGCAAAATGCCTACTTCAGCAAAGTAAAGAAAATATACCCTATTTCAACAAAAGAATTTTGGAATTTATTGATTGTTGCAGTATCCTTGAATTAAAGATATATGAAAAGAGGAAATGTTATCAGTGATGCTTTTAACACTGATAGTACATTCCATCTCTAAAGGAGAAAGCTGTCTTAAGTGAGTAATTTCAGGAAATGCAGAGATTGTGTCCCCAGAGGAGACTCAAGATGAGTTTCAGAAAGTGTAGGAAAATGGAACACTTGTGGTATCTGTAAACTCTTGAGTTTCCATACCTACATGGGTGGCATTAAAGTGTTTGTAACAGAGCAAGTGAAGGGCAACAGTGGAGGTGTTGCCCCTGGAGATGCAGGTGAAAATCAGGGCACCATTTTCCTTTGTGATTATCCTATTTGCTTTGACCAGAACTGTCAGAAGGCCCAATTACAGGCTTGCAGTCTGTTACAGTTACAGTTCCATTTTACACTGTCATGTTCAATTGCAGTAAGAAGGTCTAGCATATGTTAAAATCTATGAGCATTTATTAATTTAAATGGTGAAACTATCTCTGAGTTAGACAATAAGTTTCTATTATGACTATCCTGACATGAGAGCTGGGATTCATCTTTAAAATTATTGTAGAATTCTTTCTTCAAAGCGTACTATTAGTTGTATTTTTCTGTAATTTTCAGTCATTACTCTGAAAGGTATGATTTGCATTTAGCTCTTTTCTGAGTATACTCCTAAATATTCACTATAAAATTATTTTTAGGAAGGATATTTTTGCAGATGAAGTTAAGTGTCTGAGCCAATGACTAAGCTTAAAAAACATATGAAGTTTAATAAATAGGAAAAGAAATAATTTTATTAACATAATCATATAACCATTAAGAAATTTTTAGATTCTACCCTAATAGTAAGATATATTCCACTCATAGGGAAAATGAATTAGTAAATTTTTATTGGAATTAATTTACACCAATAGATGATGAACTTGTTTCTGGAAAATTGCTGACACCAAAAGTGCCTGGTTAAGCACAGTAGAGCAACACTGACTCAGAATCAGTAGCTGCTATATTAGTGTAATGAACGTAGAGTGGCAGGAGAGTAAAACCAGAGCAAAGATACTTTAATCAAGCAGAAAATTGAGAAACACCCTTTACACACTGAATCACACTGCCAGTTCATCCTTGAGTTCATGCAGTGCTTAATGTTCACTCACAGATTTTTTTCTAGTACTGCACTCTCAGTTAAAGATGGCTTTTGTTAGGGAGAATGAAGTGCAGTGATTGTAAATATACTCCAAGCTATAAATCCCTTTAATATTCCTACCAAATTTATATCATAAAACTTACTTTTCTGATAAATAAGTGATGATAATCCCACATATCTCTGCTGAAAGCCATATCTAGTATCTAGCTGTGATGAAAATGAACAACAAAAAACCTCAAAGACCATTGACTGCCATTAAAACTGTCTTCCGTAATCCAAAATTTTCAGCACAAAGCACAGAAAGCTTGCTGTATGAGAAGTACTAACCAGAAGGCAGAAACCTCCTGAATTTTCTTCCTCATATCTCATTGACCCTAATTTCCTGGGTATGGATATGCCTTCCCTTTCTGTTGGATGTGTGAGCCTTTGCATGTCCATGGGTCATCCTCCCAGCAGCATTTCTTTTCTCTGTTACATCCATTTTCTGAAAGGTCCCTGAAGACTAATTTTATTTCAGTCAGGAGTAGGTTCAGAGACGTCACAGTGAGAGCAGCCTGACCTGAAGGATAAGGCCTAGGACTGCAGCCCTGAGCCTGCACAAACTCCATTGTGATCAGCACAATGGAGAGAAGACGCTTGTACATTTGAAGTCGCTTGGACCTGATTGGGAATCCAGAAAGAATTAGAGGTTTACTTCCATATTCCACACTGTGGGTTTAATCACTGAAAGATAAGCTGAAATCTTCCAGGATAGTACCTAGGAGACAGTTCTGTTAACAGTGAGCAGTAGCCAAATTGTCCTCAGGAAAAATCTACTGTTGAAATTTTAGTATTGGGTTTATCCTTTTTATCACAGAAATCTGCCCAGATATTTGAATAAATTGATTTTCCTGCTGCTGGCTGCCTTTACTGAAGATTTATGGTAGTTTCTTGTCAGTGGAAATTTTTTTAAATTAACTAACAAACCAGTAAATAGGGAAAATTAATCTGCAGAAAACATACATCTGCTATAGATTGGTTGATTCTACCTCATTTTCAGTCCCTCATTTAAAGAGACCCAAAGTATGCAAGTAAATTTCCATGGTTACCAGACCTGTCAGAAGGAATTCATACATCTGCATATTAACAGATACTTGAATTTCAGGGAATATAATCTGAAGTTCTCCACAAAAATAAAATTTCAGAAAACATAAATAATGAGAAAAATGGTTTGAGCTTTTTTAAATTGCATGCTGATTTTTATAACTAAGCCATGGAAACAATTGCTTTCAATCATGGTTTTGTTTCATATTTCCTTAATAAAAAGATATGTTACTATTTTAAAATATTTTTTAAAGGTAATCAATAACTTTTTCTTGATTTACTTTGAAACGTGACAGTTTTTTGGTAGTTTTGTAGGGGATTTGGAAACTGGATAGTTTGTAAACACTGCTAATCACGTAGGTTTTTTTCACAGGTACATATTTTTAAAAAAATGAAAATATAAATTTAGATTTCTAGTCTCCATATAAACACTTAAATATTTTTCAATGACTCTGTATTCAGATGCGATTCCTGAAAAGCTTAAAGTACAGTTTATCAGTACTTTGTCTGCTTTATCTCTTGTCTCACCCATTCAAAGAAGTCCAAAATCATCCAAGTCCTTTTCTGAGGAGGAAAAAAAGATACCTTGATTGCTGGAAATAATAAAATGTAACCATTTTTTATATTTTATATTTCTGGCTAAGTGTCTTAGGTGTACAAAACCAATAATCCTCTTATTTAACATGAAATAGTTTTATTTAAGTTATATCTTAACTATATAGAAAAAATATATAGAAAAATAGTCAAGCAAAGGATGTATATGCTGAGCAATTGTCAGTCTGCTAACTTTATAACCTCTGTGTTCAAAAGGTCTGATTGTTTGGGGAATGGCACTTAAAATGTATAAAGCTGTTTTATTTGGTATATAGTTGTTGGCACATTTTTAATACATGCCAGATTGTTATTTCCTTCCTTATCACAAATGTCCTCTTAATTTCTAGTGCCATTAAAAAATTCTTATAAGAATGAGCACAGAGATAATTAGCTGGGTTTGAGCCTATGTGCTGTGTCAAATGAACCAAAATGTAGATGAAAAGAAGAAAAGACCAGGTTTTATATCATCTGCATTTTAGAAACTTAAAACGAATTCTGAATGCATAGATACCTTGATAAGTTTCATAGATAATATTTTTATTCTGTTTTACTATTTAAGGTGTGTATTTCATATATTATGTCTGTTTTGAATTTTGTATGATGTCATGGTGGAACACGAAATAGATTGACTCCATATAGTTGTCAGAAGAGAAAAAAGGCTTTATTTACAATTCCAACAGTTTCTTTTATAACATGCTGTGCTAAAAATGTCTATTATTGGTCCATGGGACTGACACTTCTCTCCACTGGTTGAGGAATAGGAAACAACACCTGGGGACTGTTGTTATGGGAAAGGGAACACTGTTAACTTAACCTGTTTTGAGAAACGGAGAGAGATGTTTTGAAAAAGAAACTGTTGACAGCTTTCTCTTAGGAAAGGAGCTAGCAATGGTTAGCAAGCTAAAATTCTCAGGCTCAGAAATATCGACCCCCACAATATGACACAAAGAGTTGAAACATACTTTGACTTTAAACATGTTATCAAGAGGAAAAGGTCACAGGCTGAAACACAAAATATTCCATCTGAACATGAAGAAACAGTGGCACAGTTGCCCAGAAAGGTTTTAGAGTCTCCATTCTTGGAGGTATTAAAAAGACATCTGAACATGGTCCTTGGCAATCTGCTTTAAGTAGCCTTGCTTGAGTGATCTCCAAAGATCCCTTCCAACCCCAACCGTTCTATGATTCTGTTACAGAATGTCTTATAAATGTCTATCAAACATTGTCAGATTAGCTTTAAGAAAAATTTCAACGGCCTCAAGTTAAAAGTCTTAAATGTATTGATTTTAATTACAATGTCGACTGAATTTTATCCATTGTGAATATTAATAGAACAGTGATTTCTTGTTAAGATATGTGTCTGAGAGAACAGTTCATACAATGAAAGTATCTGTCTGTAAAAATAGTGGTGCTTTTGTGTACATTAGTAATGAAACTATGGACTTATACCACTGTAGTATTGGACCAAACTAAGAAAAGTATATTTCCCCTTTACCGTCTGTTAAAAATAAGCCAGATTTTTGATTGTCTTCAAATGTCTTTCAGGAAAATCTACATTACATTTTATGTTGTGTCTCATTGCTGATATAGTGTGTAGTTGTGTAGGTTAATGATCACATAGGTAAAAATCAAGGAAGAAGTATTTTGCTTGAGAGCTTATATTAAAGTTTCATCGAGAACAGAACTAGCTCAATGCTGCAGCACAGCAGCCAGTGAGACTCTCCTTGCAGAGTTTAGAGGAACATTCTTGACCTCCTTTGATTACTGGAATTGAAGCAAACCTCGTGGTCTTTTCATCTCTGAGAATCATGGGATTTTGTTCAGAGAGCTTAACTTTCTAAATTGCTTTTCAGAGGAAAGAATTGTGAATTGTGCTCATAGGAATGTGAAACTGAACTAAACAGACAGACAGACAGACAAGCAAGCAAGCAAGCAAGCAAAACCCACCAAAACCCCCAAAACCCTAAACCTCTGAAAAACTGCAGATGTGGAAACAGAAAGGCAGAAAAGAAATGTTGTTGAATATAAACTTGACATCTTCTTATAATGGGGCAGAGCATCGTGGACAAATGGAGGTGACTGAATACCCAATTTCTGTGTCAGAATGTCTTTTAACTAATAAATGACAAAGACAGCAGCTGTTCTACTGTAATGCATTTTCAGCAGAAAGTCTCTGAAATAACAGTATATCAAAACAAAATAAAAAAGAAATAGTCAAAAACACTTTCCTTTAGCCACCGAAAGGCAAAACAAGCAGAGAAGGAGCAGAAAATTTGATCTTTCTATTTTATTGTAATTATTTGTGTACATGGGGGAACAAGATCTTATACTACTGCTTTGTGATTTTATGGAGCATGTCCTGTGCTTCCCTTTGATCTTTGGAGTACAAGGCCAATAGTGAATCAAAAGGACGTCACAATTTTTAGAAAACCAACCAACAATGAGAAAATTATGACCTCTCCTGAAAGAAAGATGATTCAGGCTTAAAAGCCAAGCTGATAGCTACAGTATGGGACATTCAGCTGTTCAGAGGCCGAGCCCAGGGCAAAAAGGTTTTACAAGTTCAGAATAAAATGCTTTACACAAGTAGAGCTATTTTCCTTTGACATTTCCTTCCTGGCATCAGACAAACTTCCTAAGATCACAATTTTGTGTGTCTGGCTTTCCCAAGTTTGGTCTAGGTAAGCAAAGAGTGATCAGATGATAATACCACATATAATCCCTCATGCTTGAAGTTTTCCACTCATGTGCTTGAAAATTATTATTTTGGTTTCTGTTGCAAGATCCTGTCAGGGTGTATAGGTTTATTAGAGAGTGTGCTGTTTCTTTCTCATATCCTGTTTTTCAAGTAGTCATAGAAAAATCTTTCTGGGGTAATGTGTTGGTGTTAGTTCCAGCCAGGTCTGAAATACCAGGCACGTTGGTATTGTGTTCAGACTCAGTTGTTTATTATTTCTTATCTCAATTACAGTCTCACAGGGAGTAAGCTCTGTCTAACAAGGCAAGAAAATGGACCCTTCTAACTAATTTCAAGGACTTTTAAACAATAAGCAAAATCAATTAAAACTTGACACCTAGGTTATTTTTATTTATAACCCAGTTAAAGATCGCTCAGTGTCCACAATGTGGGCTGTCACTAACCAACCCGAAAAGATCACCCAAACCTCAGAAGAAGACAGAAGAAAAAGGTGAAGAAAAAGGAGTAAGGCAATGCCCATATCCCTCCATGTTGTCCTTTATATGTATTACTATATTCTATATCCTAAAACCCCGAACTCTAAGTATTTCACCCTGTAACATTACACGCTTCTATACAAACCACATACACGCACACTTTCAGTGCTATCACTCAGCTTTGGAAGATGTTCCCATGGCCTCAGGTCAAAAGCAGTGCCTTCCTGAGGGTCACTACCTGTCAGAAAAGAAAACCTGATATTTTCAACATCCAGGGTTCCAACAAGGTATCTCTGATTACTGAAAGATATCTCTTCCCTCTGCCCTCTACTTCAGCCAGGTCTTAACATTGTCATGGGCAGATGCCTTTGAACAGCTTCTGGAGCTACGTTTACATGGAGAATTGGAAATGGTCATAGTTTTTGGGATCATCAACATAGTGATCATCTCTCTGTATCTGCACTCCGTGTCTACATGTCTGTAGCATTCAACCTGTGATGAAGGCCTGTTTACATTTCCTGTTACAAGCTTTCAGGTGTGCTATCCAAAATATGTCAAAGGGTTGTAGGAAATTAAATACAATAGTAACAATATAGCTGCACATAATTTCTTTAGACATAATATAAAATGTTTCCAGGGGTGATCTAGGTCCTCTTTAAAAAGGGCTATTCAAGCATATTGAAAGAAATTGGTTTCTGCCTCAGACAGTTAAGAAATAAATGAAAATAAATAAATTTACACCTTATAACTGTCAAGATTTGTAATGCTTTTCTAACACAAAATAAACGTCATATAGAAATAAAGCCAGATATAGCCATAGAGAAACTGACAGTCCCTAACCACAGTTACAGCTAGGGTATTTCATAGATGTTGTGGTTTTCAAGACTGGACCTAACAGTTACCTTGTCAGTGATGTTGAGAAAAACTCCTAATTCATGCTTTTGAAACTTGATCTTCCCTTGAAATTTTACACTTCTTGAATGCTAATACCTGCAGTTGAAACCTTGTAATTACAAAGCCCTTTTCCTATTTTATAGTTCTTTAAGTGGTTAGTCCATATAAGCAATCAATAACAACTTCAATTCACTGTTCACATGGACAATTAAAACATAAAGAAAGTGAAAGGAAGTGAAATTTAAATTAGTTCAATAAATATATTTTAAGTGGATTTAAATTCTGGTAGAAGTCTCTGAGGGTGAATTTTTATGCTTCAATTAATTCACCCATTTCCATATAATCCAGAGCCAATTTTTGCATATAAGGTTGTTAACAGTTAATGGGAATGGATATGCAAGCATATGTTCTCTTCCACGTGCAGATATCTAGTTTTCTTTACAAAATATGTGCTATGTACATACACAAAAAAAGACATATCAGTTTGTATGCATTCCTTTGTAATATTGTAAGGCTTAATAACTTCTAACATGGATCTTTCTGAATGTCCAATCAATAAACTATTTACTAAAAAAATAAACTTTTAAATACAAGAATAACTGAGTTTAAACTGTGCACCAACCAAAGTACATTGTCAGATGGACACAGCTTTGTTCATGAGAAGGGTACAAATGATGTTATACAAAACAGAAGAATTTCCTCCATGTGACCTTAGACAACATAAAGACTTGGACAAGATTATAGTGAGCTTAGACAATTTCACCTGTGTCATCAATTGAAATAGGCAACTTTAATATTCCATCTCCCCCTAAAGTAAACTATAGAATTAATCAATAGACTTGTTCTTTTGGAGTACTGATGCTATTTCATCAGCTAGAAAGGAAGGCTGAGCATGTCTGCTCAGATGTTGATGGTTATGATGCCATCATGGCTTTAGGATTATGGTGGAAATGCAGGATGATTAAGGTAAGTAACTATGTGCCACTGAAAATATTTACTGAGTATCCATGCTTTGATTTTTTAAGATATCAAGTAACATGCCTTTGCTCTCCATTTGTTTGTCCAACATCATATGGTGCATCATCACTTCTGCCATTCATTTATTTCCCTGCCATCACAAGAATTTTTCCTTGTATATATTTCTTTGCACAAACAATTCTGTTCAACAAACATAAAACTAAATAATGTTTTAAATAGCCACATTTATTGCCTGATAAAAAATCATCCCCAATGAACTAGCTCAGTGATAGCTTCACCCTTCTTGCTTCTTTCTTTGACAGGTAGTATGCTCTTTCTTAGTGTCTTTCAGCAAGATGTCTCTTGCTGTTCTCACTAAGAAGGGTCCTTAGTCCTCATTTCATTGTTAAACTTGATGATTTTCTACAGCATGTACTCAGTTCACCTCCTGTGAATGTTCTTCCTTCAAAGAATACAGAATAACCAGTTCTTTATGAAATACAATGTTGGTTGATTTTTTATTCTGATCACTTTTATAACTCTGGATTAATATCTTGGCCCAATGTTCACAGGAGCATCTTGACACTGAAGCAATGTAGGTACTATATTCCATGCATTAGCTTCTTACCTTTGTGCTTTTATTGACTAGAGAGAGATAAATGAGACTTTCTAATTGATTCCTTTACTTTGAAATGCAACTGACATTCAATGCTCACTTTATAACTTCTACTTTTTTTGTCAGATATCAGCCTTAGCCCACCTTCTTCCCACTGCTGAGTGATCCTCACCCTGGTCAACCTCTTGCCTGGTGGGTTTTAATGCTGAGGCTGAGTGATCTTCACAGTTCTGGCACATGTGCTTCAGTTGGACTGAACTGATATTAACTGATATTTCTACATCTTGACTCAGAATTCCTTTCTTCTTCTATAAACTCTGTATAACCTCTCTACATTTGTTACAGGTTCAGAGATGAGGCTGACCACTGCTCAAAACCTCCTCCATTTCAGTATGAAATTCAGTGAAAATAGTAAGATCACTCAGGGCCAGCTCTTTTAATAGTATCAGAGTGTAGCTCCAGGAAAGAAGAGGCACACAGCTTTTCCTTTGGATTAAGAGAAAGAAATGCAAAGAGAAAGATCTCTTTTAAAGAAGTCCATTGTTTGCTTGGGTTTTAGTCCTTATTTTCTGGTTTTCCGTGCTGCAAAATGGCAATCACATGATGCAGAGACAGTTCTCTCAGTGAGAAGCTTGATGAATAAACAATGTTAGGATATTTAAATATAATGGCAGAATTTCAATATGAGCAGAATGTGAGATCCTTTTCAAAAAGCTGTTTGAGGCAGAATGTACTGATGGCTTCTTAAATTATCATTTGGGCAATAAAAATATGTGTTTTAATTCACTGAGATTTGGAATTCCTATTACCAAAAGCTGGCGTTTTTAAAGAAGGAGAATAAATTGCCTAAATCTATTTTATTTCAGTGGGATTTATTCACTTGACCTCCTTTGGAGTCAGATATTTTTGAAAATCATGAACTTTTAAAAAAAGGCATCAAATCTTGGGACCTTTATGAAAACTTCTGTTTCTGAATATTTCAACACCACCTGAAGTGTTGTGGGAGAGGAAGGAAGGGAGGAGAGAATAAAGACAGAGGAAATGTTGTGGGGCTATAAGATAAAGGAGTAAGTACATAGGAGCACCTTTTAAACCAGAGATATTTGTCCATGATAAATATTATTGTACTAAAAAATGAACCACCAATAATGATCTAGCATTAGGAGTAACAGTGGTAATATCAGATTGTATGTGTGGGAATCACAATGAGCAGTTTCTCTTTTTTTCATATAAAATAGAATTAGAACTTCATGGGCTTAAAAGCAAGTTGAACTTTAACCATGAAAGAGAAGATTGACTCATACTAAAATAACCAGCCTTAACATCTCTTTAGAAATAGGATAGAATAAAAAAATTCTATTAAGATCCTTACATAATTTATTATTTAAAATTTTCAATTAAGTCATAGACTCATAGAATGGTTTGGGTTGGAAGGGACTTTAAGATCATCTAGTTCCAACATCCCTGTCATGGGCAGGGAACCAGGTTACTCAGAGCCCTATCAAACTTGGCTTTGAACCCTTTCAAGGATGGGGAGTCCATGACCTCTCTGGGCAACCTGTGCCAGTGTCTCACCACCCTCACAGTAAAGGTTTCTTCCTATATCTAACATAAACCTATCTGCCTTCAGCTTAAAGCCATTCCCCTTTTTTCTACCACTATACACCCTTGTGAAAAGTCCCTCTCCAGCCCTCTTTTAAGCACCCTTCAGGCGGTTCTAAGGTCTCCTCAGAGTCTTTTATTTGCCAGGCTAAACAGCTCCAACAGGCTAAACAGCCTGTCTTCATAGAAGAGGTGCTCCAGCTCTGGAAGAGAGCTTCGTGTCCCTCCTCTAGATTCCGTCTGACAGGTCCATGTCCTTCTTGTGTTGGGATCCCAAAACTGAAAATCTAAAATCTAGAATCTAAAATATAAAAATCTGAAAATCTAAAAATTAGGAATTCCTGAAATTGTTGAAGGGAATTATATAAGACACCACGCCTTTTGATGTGGGATGCAGAAGGATTTATGCACATAGTTTTCTGTATGAACTTCTTTTCGATGCTTCTGGTGTTTCATCATCTTAGGAAATGTTCTACTAAAACTTATGCTCCTTAAATCTGAGAAGAGTTTAGAAAATGTAATTTTATAAATGAGTTCACTATGAGACACCATTTGGAGGACTTAGCTGCTAATTGAAGACATTCACTCAACTTTCTTCCTTATGTCATGTCTTAGTCTGCAGAGAGAAGAAAAAGTCTATGACAGAGCATGATTTGTGATAAAAGAACTGCATTCATTTATTGTGAGGTGCGTTTTTGTCATACCTCTAGTCTTGTATAAGCCTGATCATTATGACAAGAAATTTCATCATTTTCTCCATGCTGGACTCATACACACACAATCCACCACCACCACTGTGTTCCTCTATAACAAAACAACATTTTGTAAGAAGTAGTAAGGATGCCTCTGGTGTAAATGAACAAGAAAAATCTCTAAAGATGTTTTCGTTCTGGTGCATCTTGGATAAGACATGCAGGAGAAATGGGACTGTGCTGTATGGAAAAAGACCCCTACATTTTGCCAAGGCTGAATTTTTGACAGATGAGTAGGAACCATATAAACAACTTCATTCCTCGCAAGATTCACAGAAATGTGTTTCAGTAATTGCCCATTGTCTTTAAAAGCCTCACAAGAAATACCCAAAGATCACTTTAAAGAGAATTTGAGACTGTTTTGAAAGGCTGCCAGTACTCGGGTGTACTGAAACCCAGCCTTTTATTGTCCCAGCAGCCAGTCAGTGCTGCAACACAGATGTCATGGCAAAGAGAGAAGCATATGATTGTAAGGAAATGGGCTCAAGGTCCTTATAGGAAAAGAGGAAAGGAGTAGTAGACAGAAAATACTCAGGATAACAATGCCTTCATGAGGTGTTAACAAAGTGGAGGAGAGAACAGCTTGCTGAGATATTTATGCCTTTAGGAGAACTTTACTTGAAAGTGGAACATAAAGCAGGAGGATTACATCCATGAACTAACTAGAGAGAAGAAAAGATACGTGACAATATAGCAGAGAGATAAGGCAAAAAATGGGGCAAAATGAAAGGATACAAATACAGTATCCAATTGCATGATCCTTTGGCATCAAAAACTGCAGATTCATTGGTCCCAAATGCACACAATTCAGCTCCTATCTGCTGTGAAGTTGTATGTGAAAGCAGAAGGTGGTTTACATCTTTCTCATTATTAGTAGAAGTGTGACAGGCTATTTTTTTTGCTTTACACTTCCCCTAACTCCTAGACTTGATAATAGCTTTCTTCCCCTATGACACAGAATACTTTTTAAATGATTGACACGAAGTTTCATTATACTGTTAGTGGACTCAAAATTAATTTTAATCAAATGGGATAGAAATGCTTTAGTTGTGTGTCCAATATGTTGCTGCAGTTACATATAAAGCTTCTAATTTATAATTTACAGCATATGCCAATTAACATATTAATAGTCAAGATCTTTACAGAAAATGTATAAATAAATGTAAGATCTCAAACAATGCTTCTTAAAAACACTAAAAAAAGTATTTAAGGATGCAAAAAAAGAAAAAGAATCCCATCTGTGATAGGAAATGGTCTACAGGCCAAAAAGTGATTTGCTTCAGAGATTAAAAGAATGGTTATTTGAATGTCTTCTGAATTCACTGGGCCAAATTTTTCATTATGGTTAAGTGACTCTAATTCTGGGTTAGTCAGCAACAGAAATCAGTTGCTTTGTAATTTATTTTGTTTGGAATCAGCTGGGATATGGACCAACCTTTCATTAAGCTGTTCTAGTGCTGGGTATCAGCAGAACAATTCCTGTGTGGCTTGTTTTGGCTACACCTACTGGACAGATTCAGCCAAGAACACTGCAAATTATTTTCTTATGTTATCTTCATACATCAGTTACCCTTACAGCAATGCTGTAGGGAAGGTCATTAGGATTGTCTTCATCAGTAGCTTCTTTCTTTTTCTTGTCTTATTTGATCTAGATCTGTGATTTGGGGATTCAAACCCTTCACTGATTCCTTCAATTTGGTTTGTCTGCCTTTGCTCTCCAAGAAGTGGGTTAATAAGACAGGGAGTGGCAGAAAAAATGGGACTTCATTTCCTTCCTGCTCACAGAAATTATGGGTGAATTTGGTACAGGAGGTGCTCTGCCTGGTGCAAAATAATCTAAACAGATGGGAACTGGTCTTACAGCCTTTGTCTATGCTACAAAAGGCTCTGCTATACCAAAAATGGTGAAACTTGCAGAAACGTAACATTTTTTGAAAACTCTTTTCCTTTGTTGAAAGAGATGAAGACTGGCAAATATTTTTTAAGAAATTAAGAGGAATATACAGATGAAAAGACAGAACTTGATTGCTTAAACTTCTTGTCCCTGAGAAAACAAGCTGAAGAACAACTATCGATACACCACTAATTTTGACTGAGGTTTAGGGATTACAAATAACAAATACCTCTATCTCTCAATTACTTTCTACATATCAATGCTTTTAAAAAATTTTCCAAAGTTCTCACCTGAAAGTAGAACTTTACATGACATGACAAATCAGTCAGGATTTCGTGTGTCTGATTAACTTTTCAGGGACAACTTTGACTTACTCTACTTTACTCTGCAGTGTTTGGTAGAATACTTTGACAGCTGGAAATACTGAGGATACTTCAGTGAAAGTAATATTCAAATAAATGGTAAATGGAAATTTTAAATTATGTTATATTAATTTACATTGGTCTGAAATCTAAATTCCATGATTTATATCTACATACTAAAAATTTTCACTGTGGTGGTTATAGCCTTCTAGCTATTCGGAGGGGTACAGGTCCACCTAAATCTTGCTATAATGGTATAATAATACCTCCAAAAGGAGCATATGTAATTTATGTATTTTTGTATCTGTGTAAATTTGCATCCTAATGTAAATTCTCAGCAGAGAGCTCACAGACCCTTGAGACTTACTGTAGAATTTGTGAAAGGAGTATTTCAAAAGATTTTTCTGACTAAGGCAAGAAAAAACAGCAGTTAACCACTAGTCTGACATCGTGTACAGTGTTTACAAAAAGTCTCAGCATCTGAGAATAATAAGGCCAGATACAAGCATCTCTCATTCATTATATATGACTTAAAGATTCTCCTTCTTTGAAGACAGACATGCTATTCTATCTCCCATAATCTTAAAGGATTTACTGCAAATTATGATTATCTGACATGTGAAGAGTAAATTTTGCCAGAAAAGAGGAAAATGACTGAAAATATTCACCTCTGGCCATTGAATTTGGAATTTCTTGACTGAGGAGTGTCTGATGAGCATCTGACTTTATAGCATCAATACCTTTTTCAACTATAAAAGTAATGCTTTTTCAGCAGCTTAATGCAGCCTAATTTCTGAGGTTGGAATTTTTAAACAAAAAAAAAAGTATATGTATGTGGCATCATAATGATTCCTTACGCAGTCCAATGACAGGGATAAACTTTGCAGGGCTAATCTCATTAGTGGCTTGGTACCTTCCACAGAGACCAGTCTGTAGAAGGGGGAGGTGAAATAAAGAGTTCAGAAGAGGTTACTGACAGCAGGACGCTGCTGGATTGAGGTATTTCTTTAACATACTTGAAGAAAAATACAAACCCTAAAGGTAATAGACTGTAATCTGCTCAACTTGTTCTCTCTTTTTCCAGGACATCATCTTCGTCTTCCCTCAGTGTTCCCACTTGAGTGTCCTTCACCTGTTAACAAATGGGAGTCTGACCAGCATGTTGTGTTTTAGTCATATATTTATCTGATTGGAAATATCTTGGTCCCTAATCTTGCCTCTTATCTATGGTAAAGAGATAAGGTTGCCTTCCATATTGACAGGTAAGAATTATTTTGAAAGATTCTTCACTCTTATGTGACATCCTTTACAAAAATAAAGCATTTTGGACCTCGTTTCCATAAAGTTATTGACCTGTACTTTCATTCAATTTTCTAATGGGACTGTTGTAAACTGTGACTGAGGAGAATCTTGAATCTTTTAAGAGTAGACATTGGAGAAGTAGATCTAGAGTCACAGAAGCTGCAATAAATCTCTTCTGTTGAGTCCTTTCATATATAAGAATTTGCCAATGTGTGGAATAGTTTTCCTAAAGGTCAAGAAGAAACCCAACTGTTCCTAAAGGTGCAGTGATTCAAAAATATATTTGAATTAATTTTGTTTGGATGCAAATTTGTTAAGTCGGCTTAATACCACACCTAGGATTTCTAATTTTACTATTAAAAATTTTAAATTACAATTATTTTCTCAAAGTTTTCTGTCCTGCTAATATAATAATATTCTCTTCCTAGCTATGGACAGTCACTTCTCTACACAGTGTATTTGAAAGCTGGTAAAATCAACTATATTTAAAACAAAGATTGCAATATATGGTTGTTGGGGTTTTTTTTGTTTTGTTTCTGAAGTGATTTATTAGACAATCCTCTGCCAATAATATTTTCCTTTAAAGAGACATTTCTGTAGACTCTTTGAAATAGAGCTGAAAGACAGACAAAAAATGTTTGTTAATTTTATTTAAATAAAGTATTTTCTGGAGTGAAAGTATCTGAGCAACAAGTCTGAAAGTTAATTAAACAATTCTGTGATAAAACATTTGGAGAATCTTAAAAAAAATCCCTCTGGTGTTTATAAGTCTGAATAAGTGCAGAGGGAATTTATGGATTGCTGTTAAACTTTCAAAGTAGAGTCTTAGAACATTTAAAAGTCTTCTGACATTTGAAACTTTTAAGACCTACCCACAAGGGTTATTTGCTGTGGTAAGGAATACATTAGACAGAATAATCCTTAAAATAAATTATGATAGTTGGTTGAATTTGATTATACTGACTGAATTAAAATAATTAATTCAAAGAAAATATTCAGAATGCCAAGAGGAAACTCAGAATCACTATATTTCACCCAACAAAACTTAGTTTGCATAAATAAAACTGAACATTGCATAAGTAGTATATGAGGGACAATGCAAGGGGAAAAAATGTGATTTAAAATGCATTTTAAAATGACTGCTCAGTTGATGGATCAAAGAAAGGATGATTTTTAGACCGCCTGAGTGTCTGTGGGCTTATTAGTTATTTTCCAGAGACTGAAATGCTAAACATAAGGACATTTGTGTGATTTGCAGACCCAAACCAGCTGCATATTTGTCTAGATTCCAGCATAAACATTAGCAACAAAGTATGGTCCTGGTGGCATTCAGTCACTTCACCTTGAATTAAACCCCAAGTAAGCCATTTCCTTTCTGCCCACCTCCCTACAGTGAGAGAGTGACAAAGGCAGAGACTTTCATGGGTTAATAATAAAGTGTACAAAAAGGTGATTTACATGCAAAAGCTGTTCACCAGCTTGACTTAGTTCTAGTGGCCGCTGAGACAAAAACCGAGATAGTGGGTGCTCCTGCAGCTCAGCAGTGGCAAATGTTCATGCCTGAGACAGCTGCAGAGGGGAAAGGAACTCTGCTCTGTGCAAGGGAAGAAGAGAGGAATGAACTCTGCTTTGTCAGACAAAGTACTCTTTTCAAAAAAAAATATGCCTTGTAATACGCATCCATATGTATAACTTTCAGTACTACCAAACTAATTTTTTTGACAGATAACCTGTGTGTTGGTCACGTTAAAACTTGGCACCTACAAGAATTATTCATTTTGCAAATGTAAAGTTTAATAAAATCCAGTTACAACTGTGACTTTTTGTACTTTGCAAGTTCATACAGTAACACCTTCTCAGAAGCTTCAGGGAGAAAAAAAAAGCTAAGAAACTTTAATATTGGAATGTCATTTTATGAGATTAATATCCCATGAATTTTGGAGCACTTTCTGCTTTTGAAACTTACAGAGGCTTCTAACATGACTATATGCTATTGCTAAAAGTGGCTTGAGGGATGGGGGGACATGTTAAGTTAGGAAGCATGGATAAAAAGGCTTTGCGTGTGTTCTTGAACTAGAAGAAAGATTTTGGTCAAGCAATGTACTGTTGCATCTAAAGTAAACACCAGGATGAATAGTTATAGTATCTTATGATATTTGTGGAGAAAAAAAATCTAGCCTCATAGAGTTCCAAATATGGCTGATCTTTAAAAATTAATTCACTGGCTAGTATTCTTAGATTTCTTCTGTAGTCAGTTTTATTTAGAAAGCAATTCAAAGGATTATTCCTGTTTTATCATTTAAAATTAGTGAATACCATGGTCTATGAATGTGGAAATAACCAGCAAAGATTTAGTAAAGGTGGATACAAAAAGCTTTAAAAACAGAAATTTTCTCTGTAATATATAATTGTAGGGAACAAAGTTATGGTAGCAGGCTGGAAGCACAGTTAAAATAGCAGGGTGTGTAAAGATCCTGTTCTGATGATGGTAACTTGGGTGTTTGACCCTGCAGAGCTAGTAATTCCCACATTCTTTAGAGATCAAGAGAGTCTGTACTCAGATTCCTCTTATGTGAAAATCCTCATGAGAAAAAAAATTCCTCCAGATTGTTGTTCAGTGACACAACCAGTTACACAGTGGGGTTGAGCCTTAGCAACTTTGGTCACACTAGAGGAACATTCATCATTATCAGGTCAGATGCGGCTTTATGAGCAGTATCATAGGAAGAGTGATGTGGTTTGAATGATAGTGTTGTTTGACAACATATTATAATTCAAATTTTATTAAGGCAGTGAGAAGGACGAGGAACAGTGCACCCACACAGTGACTTACTGGATCACTGACAGCAATCATGGGACTGTAAGTGATGCCATACCTCTGTAGGACTGTCAGAGACAGTGTTGGGGTCCTATTCATCATGATGTTGGGGAAACTGCAGAGTGTCAGTGTTTTTAATATATGAATATCATATCATATCATCATATCATATCATATCATATCATATCATATCATATCATATAATTTTGGTCTACTGCTACCACGCCAGAGGGGCAGAACTCTCTGAGACCAGTTTCTAGCTGTCAGCCCTGTGTAGACACTTTGCACTGTAGAGGCCCAGAGAAACTGACTTTAGTTGTGGGATGGATGATGTCTTCCTGCCTCAAGCAACAAACTTTAACTGCTCAGTACATATTTTCCTTAGTAACAAACAGACCTGGAAGTCTTAAAGAAAGATTTTCAATTTTTTGAATGCTTTCAAGTTGTTATATGAAGTGCCTGGAAGATTAACGGCTTTCATGATTCATATGCGGAGAGTAAGAAACTTCTTCCTCAGCTGCTGTACTATCAGTTAGTCTGGCCCAACTGCACTGCCAGCTCTCCTACTGCTCAGAACTTGCACCTTGTCTCTTCCTTACAGACTGAATCTCATTAAAACTCCCAGAAATGTAGTCAATTTCCAGATAGTGACCCGTTACTAGTGTCTCTATCCATTCATAACTCTGAACCCCAAAAAGTAAAGTACTTGTGCTGACTCCCAAAAGATAGTCTACACTAGCTATGTCTTGAAAAATTGAAGGTAACTCTCTCAGTATGGTTACAAATGCAGTGCTTGAATGATTTTAATAATCTTGGCTAGTGAGATGACTGTAAAATTAACAGACTTACACTAGAAGTCTGTCTATTGCAACCTCATTTATAGGAAATAAAAGCAAAAAGCAACTTTCTGATCATTTAAATCATAATGTGATGGCAAATGCTATTGAATAGGTGTTGCTGAAAGACAGCAGAGGGGCATTAGACATTAGGGCAGCTCATCACCTGGTCTTCTATAAACATTTTCTGTGAATGTCTCCAGAGTTTCTTCCAGGAAGGAGTCAGAAGGAGGAAGGGATAATTCTGTCTTTAAGCATAGACATGGCATTGTGTGCGTTTCCTCTCAGGCTCACTCTCTCAGCTTGGACATGTGGTAGTTACATTCCCTTCTCAACCTTTTTGTGTGGAGAACACAGTATAAATGTCCCAAGTCTTCTATTTTAAGTATCCACAGAGGCTTCTTAGAAAGACAGGAATGTCAGTGAGACCTCCGTGTACGTAAAACTGTTGCTTAAATAAAGTCAGGTGGATCCACAGCACTGCTCTCTTTCAGGCACACTTACATAGTCAGGCATATGTTGCTACAGGGACGCTGAGGATCCTCTTGAAACTTTGAACCTTTGCAGTGGCACCTTAGGAGAGACAGGTGACCCTGCTGAAACCTCTCTGCATTGATTGTAATGTCTGTAGGTTCAGACAGATGGTGCTGCACAAGATACAACAGGGTTGAATTTTCATACTGTATTTTAAAATCTCAAAAGCATTATTTTGTCCTTTAAACTCAAAATTGAGATCTTAATATATTACAAAAACCCAGTGTCCCCAGGTATGGACCTATCTTTCCTGCACCTCTATTAGGTAACATTTGGATGGGCTTTTCCTTCACCTGGACTGGAATTCTGAAATCAAAATGCTTGACCAGAGACCAGAGTACTCTGGTGCTGGATGATGTTGCAAGCATATCTATGGTCTAAAATGTCTACAAAACACCAAATACTTCATATTTTGCTCCTCACCTCTGTTACTGCTAGTTAAAAGCATCATCAAAATTTCTAAATGTTCATGTATGCCTTGTGCTTTTTGAAGACTGTTGAGCACATTCCACCCACAAGAAGCATAATCTGCTCCAACTTCTTCATTCTACTAGATTTGCTTGAAGTATTTCAGAATAAATAAATTTCTAAACCCATCTTGAATAATTGTTTATGTCATAGTAACCATCTTAAAACATACACATAAAATTGAGTAGTCATGTATATTGCGTTACAGCATGAAGAATGTTATTTACCACTGCCCTGTTCTTCTCATAATTCTGCTTCCTACTGGTTTTTGAATAGCTTTTACATTTCTTCAATTGTCAACTGCAAATTGAATATACATGCATATTGATATCACAGAAATAAGAACACATGAAAATCCAAGCTGTTTTTATTGCCTATTACTTTCTTTTCCGGGTGTATTGCTTAAAAAGAAATATTTATGCTTTAGGCATAGGCAGGCATAAACAAGCCAGTTTATACACTTGTAACCATATATGTTCTATTGAAATTATTGTAGGTGGCATTACAAGGTCGCAAGCTTTGAGAAAAGAGGGAATCTCACCAAGGAAATCTGTATAAATACCACTTTTTTTGTTTGTTTGTTTCTGAGAATTCACAGTCATGTAAAAAGAATTATGTAGGTAATGTACTTTGTTTTCCATTTTTTTTGATGTCACTAGTAGAGTTTTTCCTGCAATGAAAAAAATGGGTCACATTCATTATTTGAAAATTGTATAAAATTGGTTTTTTCTTCTGCACTGAATTACTAACTGAGGCATATTAGAGAAATGACAGGAACACCTCTTGCAACATAGTGATAATGAAAATAAAACAAAGCTATTATTACACCTTATATTTTGTTCTTTTTCTCCCATCAGAAACCAATATTGTTTAGAGCACTGGTGAGCTCTAGAAAAACCTTTTGGCTTGCATGATAGGTTTATCTTTCACTTATTAGAATTACCTATTCTTCACCTCATTTTATCTGCTTGCTACTTTGCAATAAATCTCATCGCAATCCAACGTTAAGCCCGGTTTTCCAATCTCAAAGCATACAAACAGTGCTCACTCTTTCTGAAGGAGGATTCTGAAGCTAAAGAAAAAGTATTGATGAGTAGTGTTACCCTCTAGTCCTTCTTTGGAGCAGCTTCTAACATAAAGAAAAGATATGTTTACTGAATGCCTGTACTCACTGCATCTATACAAAGGAATATTTTTTCCCCCAAATTAGGAAATAGCATAGAAGAGTAAGAATAAATATAGGTAAATAATGCGTTGGTTAATTTATCTTACATAGTAGCCACTAAGATTTATCAAGTGTTCTGGATAGAATCAAAGCTGCTGTTTCCTAGAATAATACTTTAAAGAGACTGGAGGTAGAACACTGCCTACTGTCAGTCAAAGATTCATTCCAGTTGAACTATATTGCCAAAGAAAGATAAAATTTTATCTTCATACACAGTAAACTTACATTGCAGTGCCTAAAACCACAAAATGAATTACACTTCTAGGCATCACCTCAGTGGCAATTTAAGCAGCTAAGCTCAGTAATGACACTGTAAACGCATCATCTTCAGAGCAATCCAATTCATATATTCCCTTTCCAGACATTTGTTACAGTGTTCATGCATTTTACACTTCTGTATATTCTGTTCAAATGAAAATATTTTCCTTCTAGTCTTTCAAAGGACATTTTAGTCTTGTGTTGCCATTGTGGTTTATATTCTTGCTCTGGTCCCTTAAGTTTAAATGCTCTTGTGTGTTGAATAGGGTATTACAAAGCTAGACAGTAAAATGCAAACCACAAACACTTTAAAATTCAACTAGATTTAATACTTAAATCTCGTCCTCCATCACCATCCCCTTCCCTGCCTTGTTTTGTTGATTACAGAAAACTTTTCCCTTCTTAATGTGTCTGCTTAAATTCTTATACAGAATTATTTGGAAGGTAGGTGTTCTGATGCATGAAAGAAATTACACTTTTCTAAATCATGCAATGAAAGTAGTCAGTAAGTGTTCAACTGCGTCTAAGCCAGAAATTTCATGCCTATGTTTTAATAGTATTACTGAATCAGTAGGGGTGAAACTGCACTCTTTTTTCATTAGAAATGGTATTTCTAATGAGCTGGCTGAAGACAATGTTGGTTGTTAACGCTCAGTAACCGTTAATTGTTTTACGTGATTTGGAACATACTTTAGTACATCATTTTCATTGTTGCCATTTTAGATTTCTTTCCATTCTAATACTGTTTCCTAATGCAATTAACATCAAGAAGATGTTTGTCAAGGATACAATTTTAAGGACACCTTCTGCCGCAGAGGCCTCATTAGGGGCTTTTGAAATACAGAATACTAATGAAAGCCCCTTGTGGCAAGACATTTAGTTAAGGACTCATGCAGCTTAGGATGTCTCAGTTTAAGATATTACTGCTGATGATGCAGACAGACTAATTTAAAAAAGTTCAGTTCCAGTGAACTCAGTTATGGCAATAATGATAAGGCCCAACAAAATCATATATTCACAGAAAAAAAAGTAAAATTAATATATTAAAATATATTTACTTTTCTTTCTATAAATTAATTAAGCAGAGAATACAGTAAATATCATCCATACACTGGAAAATTACAAGTTTGCATTATCTATTTTGAATTCCTGTTTACTCTACTTTCAAGCAGTTGCAGATCATTTTAATGGAATAAAATTTCAGTCATAAAACTACTGTGTAGACTCTGCCTCTAGCACTTCAAGCCTAAAAGGCCCATACTTTTTCATTACAGAGCAGTGCCTTCATGGGACACTCACAGTATGTGTTTCTGAAATCTACATTCTTCATAGGGTTCTACCGGTTTTAGATCTATGGTTGCTAGAACCACTGAAGAGTAGAACTGCATGCTTATGGGGTCAAGCAAAAGTTAAATGAGGATTTTGAGGATACTAGTACTGCATAAATAAAAGGCAGCTGGGATTAAGTGTCATCTGATGTTTCAGCCTTCCATACCGTCCTCTGGTCAGCCTTCTAGCACTTCCATGACCACAGTACAGTGCCTGTATCAAATCCTGTGTGACTGCATGCAGATCCTTTCTTTGATCTCTTTTCAAGGTGTTTGCTGTTGGAGGTAGGACACCTATTTTCCTTCAGAGGCAGGAGAACAGGTCAGACAGGTCCTTCATCTGGGGGCATGACTATCTCATATTATTTTCTTATGCTGGTTCTCTTTTCTCCCTGTGCACATCATGCTGTTATGCATAGCCTCTCTTTATTTAATGATTTCCATTAAACAGACTGACTAAAGATAGTTTACCTCAGATGGGTTTTTTTCCTTATATATAATGAAAAAATGGACAGTGTTAAATACCATTTTATTGTATCTACTGCTTAATGCTCATAAGTGATCAACTTAAATGAACATTATTTCTTTTGAATATTTATTTCCTTTAAATAACACTCCAAGAACATTCCTCATTATATCTCAATGTTCTTTCAAGTTGGATTTTTTTAAATTTAACAATGAAGCTAGTATGTCAGTGCTGGCCAAATGATTTAGAGATTTCAAAAATTTTACTTAACCTCTTTAAAATGGAAATGCTTCTGTGGTCTGGAAGAGAACAGACCATGAGCAGAATGTTTTACACAAAAAGGAGATTGGAAATACTTTGCAAAAAACAGGGGTTTTTGAGAGACTTGTCTAAACTTGTATCTCATCTTTGTACCTAATGATGGTGCTCAGTTTCACAGGCATTATTTAACTGCTTTTTGTGCTGTCAGATTAGCAAGCATCAATTGTTTCACAGTCTTACTTAAGATATATTTTTTCTTTTTTTTTAAATGATGTGTAAAATGACATAAAGACATGCATGTTGTATGCTATCAGAGAATCAGTCCATATAGTTTCTTCAATAACAAAGAATTCTCACCAGTGATGAAGTACCCTGTAATACTTTGTTTCTGGGCGTCCTGTCCCATCTGGCTTACTGTCTGTCCCTTGCCTCTTTCCAGTTCTCCTCATTCCCACTGAAAGTGAGCTCTAGTCAAGGGGTGTTTGAGAGAAAAGCAATTTAAGGAAAGAGAACAAAGGATGCCTGAGAAATGGGTGTGCACTGAATGTGTTTGCATGACTCTCCTTCTAAAATATAATAGTTCCTGAGTAGAAATATTTTTTTTTTAATCTGTAATTTATTCTTATTTGCAGAGTCAGGAACTCTTTCACATTCTTGATCAGTCAGCTGGGGTCCAGTTGAAGAGAACATATGCTGGGACCGAATGTCATGCTTCAGTAACGTCACTCACTTTTCCCAGAAGAGCTTGAAGTTCAGAAGTCAGAAATGTTAATGTTCTTTGCTGCCCCAAACCAGCCAAAATACAGACCTCTTTTTTTGTTGTCTGAAAAATTAAGAGGGATTCTCAGATAGCTCAGGACATTAAACAAACAAATTTAAAATTTAGAGCCATGAGAGTTTTTGAAAATGAGTTTGGCTTCTAGCTCTGGAAATAAGACTGCAGAGCATTCTGTCACCCCCAGCATTGACAGAGGACTTGTGAATTAGGCAAGTTTATAATTATTGAGGTGTGATATTTTGTACACAGCACTTGTGCTCAGTTTAACAAAAAGAGGTGGCTATTTAGAGCTGAATATGTTAGCCTGTTTTATTATGTCAATAAATACAGAAACCATTATCTACTGATTTATCATAGTGCTCAGAGCTGTACTATAGTTTATGACAATATACTTACAAAATAAAGCATGCATATTGTTTTCAATTTCTTTGTGTTTCCAGAAGAGCCGCAAAATGATTTTGCTTAATAAGCTAGTAAAAATAAGAGAGTTAAAGCTGGAGGGTTTCTAGAGTTTCTGGAAAGAGGTATTTCAGCTTGAATCACAACAATTTCTTGTGACATAAATGTATTAATGTGACACAGACTGTGTTTGTCATTCAAAAATTTTCTGAACCACCTGAGCATTGATATTTAGATAAACTGTAAAAAAGCACCCAAAAAGATACAATTCTTTGCATTTAAATGTTAATTTTCTTTATGATTAATTTGCTAGTTTAATTACTACCTTTCTGTAAAGATCTTTTAATCTTTTAGGGTTTCATTTTTGAAAGTGTGTGTCTGTGACACCATCACTTTCATGCTTCCAGAGCAGCCTGACCACTGGTTGTAATCCTGATTTCCTAAGAACGGCACAGTCTCACTGTGGCTTGCACCAAGCCATATACTTTGGGGAAGGCTTATGTAGCAACTTATTTACCTAAATTTGCCTTTCTCTCTTCAATACTTTTACTATCTTACCGGGATTTCATGTAGCGGGGAAGGGGATCTCTTGCTGCTTCCCTCACTTGCTCCTTTCCTGTATCTGCCTGGTTTATGCTGATCTGCTGACTTTTATTGGGGACTTGTGTTCACAGGAAACGTGCATCAGCTCAAACTCTTTCCTTAACTGACTTACTGTGTTACCAATACCCTCCTGGACCGAAGACTCTGCCCTCTGTCACCCGCTGCTATCCACAGGGCACAGTAGGAGATCTGCTTGACATAAACAAACTACTGCAGGGAGTTTCATCTCCCAACCTAGCTATATTGCAGGTGGGCACCATCTGAAAGATACAAAAATAAATGGCAGTATTTTACAGCAGCTCTTTGGTGTTTCCACATGAGTGCTTTAGGCCATATTAAAGTTCACTAGATTTTGCAAACACAATGAAAACTTGTTTCCCTAGACATTGCTGCTGTGCAGCAATTGTATGCCACATCATTTGTCTTTTACTGCCTGTGCTTGCCTAGGGAGCACTAAATCTACTTGGCCTGTTGCAGAAAGATGTACCTGGATGGCCAGGTAGGAGTCAGCTATACAGCTGTGCAGGATCTCAGCTGACAAGTATTGAACCAGAAGCCATGCAGCTGCATTATTGTTATTGTGGCTGACTTGTTATGGTCAGAATCACATCTACTTCTAGCTGATGGCTTAGAGCTGGTTTGCATATTTTTGCCCAGTCATACTGTAAATAAAAGACTCAGGTCTTAATAAAGGTAGCCCATAGCCATATGGGTATATTTTCAAGACTTGTTTTATGTTCATAGCTAATAGGAACAAATGAAAAATGTACATTAAAGAGATCTTGAGGTTCCAGAGATAAAAGTTCTTGATAATTGAAGCCAGAAATGACTGCACAGGAAGCAACCTGTGGGAACAGACTCATTGGAGAAAGAGAAATATGCTCAGTTTCTTCCCAAATTTTTATTTCTCTTTTTAAACTCTGTTACCATACCAGTGGGGAAGTTGTTTTGTATTTGGTGTAATTTTTTCTTTTCTCAAATATCAATTTTGTAATTCACAAAAATCTATTTGAAAAACCAATGGAAATGTCATGTTTGTTTTAAGAATGGTATCTCACTTGTTGCTATATGACTTCCAGTTCCAGCATTATTCACTGGTGGCATAAATAGATAATTTTTCAACCACAACAAATATTTGTTTTCATTTCCATTCTATAATAAATATGATTGCAGCTTATCTAACTAAGAATTATCTGAAATAAATTTAGAAATAGAAAGAAATTTCATTTTTCATTTTCAAATGTTTTCCTCTTCGTTAATATATTCCTATTGCATCTGAAGAGCAACAGAAATAACATCAGCATTGCTGTGCAATGAGGTTGCATTTAGTTATCTATATGGAAAATAACAACTTTACTCAGACTTCCCTAAGTGAGGATGACTTTATCATATAAAAGTAGAATTGCAAAACTAGAAACTTTAGGCCCAAGTAAATTAAAGGAACAAGTCTCTAACGAGTCATTATAAGTGATCAAATCAGTGAATTGTAGAATTGTCGAGGTAGGAAGGCACCCTGGATGTCGTCTAGTCTAACTCCACAGCACAGCTAGCTGCTTGATAAGGGTGGTATCCAGTGGGATTTTGAATATCTCAAGACTGGAGACCGATATTTCTGATGTTTAAGCGGCATTTCCTTTTTGCCGGTTTGCATCTGCTGCCTCACTGGGCACCACAGAGAGGAGTTTGTTTCCATCTTATTTAGTTCCCCATCAGGTATTTATATACATGGATAAGAGCTCCTTGAACATTCACTTCTCAGGCTGAACATTGCAAACTGTCTCTGCTGTACCTGGTATGTCAGATGCTCCAAGCCCCTTAATTGTCTCTGAAGTCAGTGTCCATGACTCTTGTACTGGGATGTGTCCTACTGGTGTTGACTAGGGCAGAAGGGCCACCTCCCTCAAACAGCTGGTGACACTTTTCTCAGTGCCTGTCAGAAGCCTTCTTTTCTCCAAAGTCACATTGCTGGCTTCTGACTAGGTTGTTGTCGACAGGGATTCCCAGGATCTTTTCTGTAAAAAGTCTTCCAGCAGGTTAGCTTATACTGTGTGTATAAATGCACCAGGCTATTCCTACTTAGGTGTGGGACATGGCATTTTACTTTGCTGACCTTCACAAGTTCCCTGTCAGTCCATCTCTCCAGCCTGCGGAAGCTTCTCTGAATGGGAGCACATCCATCGGATGTATCAGCCATTCCTCCCAAGTGTGTATCATCACTCCTGCTGGGAGTGCAGCCTGCCCCATTGGGCAGGTCATTAATGAAGAGGTAAGTCAGTGCTTTCCTGGAATGAGCCCCTGGAGTACACCAGCAGTGGCTGACCTATCGGGCTGGTCAGAACAGTCCATGCTGACTGTTCGTGTCACGCTTGGTGGCTTGGTGGTCAAACCTTTTTAATACATTTGGAAATAACTTCCAGGATAATTTGCCCCTTTCAAGGGATCAAGGTCAGGCTGACCACACTGTAGTTCTCTGGGTCTCCTTCCCCTTTTTGAAGACAGAAGTCTTCAGGTCCTCAGGAGCCACCTTCAACTCTCAGGAACTTTCAAAGACAATTGAGAGCGGCCTAGCAATGACATCAACCAGCTCCCTCACCATGGATACATCTGTATTGGTTTAGCATAAATGGTAGGAAAAACCAATTGTTAATCCATTTTGGAACTAACAGCTAAGCTGGCCAATCAGGTAAAAGGTGTACACCCCCTGGGACACCGCTTAAAAACAGGAATCTTGGGAGACCCGCTCTCTTTCCACGGACTTCTGGCATGAGGTAACATCGCGGCCGGGCCGGGAGGGGGCCCGGGCCTCAGGGCCCCGGGAGGCCCCGGGAGCCGCGGCCGGGCTGGGAGGGGGCCCGGGCCCCAGGGCCCTGGGAGGCCCCGGGAGTCCCCGGGAG